>OZ010736.1:191540915-192100915 GCA_963932295.1 Tipula lateralis | reverse complement strand
GATAATTGATGGTCACTGATGATGGATATAAAAATAAAACATTTATGGTGTACGGGGCAAATTTTTGTCTGATTTTTGGATGAAAAACAAATCATAAGATTAAAAAGTAGTTTCCTAGCAAAGAAAAAAAAACTTTAAGGAAAAAATATTTAAGAATAAAATTAAGTTAGCTTATCTATATATTTTAACTTTAATTACTATATAAAGTTTAAAATATAAAATTATTAGTAAAAAAATGTGAAATTTGTAAACAGTAAAATATAAAAACATAACTGGTTGATAGTTGAAAAACATTTAGTGAGTGTATGGTATGATGGAAAACTGTGTTTTTCTCCACATGTCTTAATGCATATATGCTTGCAATAAAACATTAAACCTTAAGTGTGATGAAATACTGTATAGTTATATTAATTATTAATTAAGAGTTAAGATTTAATGGAAGACAAGTAAAAATGTGATCACATGTCTTGGACGTTATAATTTCATATATGTCAAACATTTATCAATTAATTAATGCTCTGTAAAAATGGTGGTATATAATAAATGATAATTTTAATTTAAATCTTGAAAATAAATTAATTAATGAAAAAATCTAATCCTTCGAAATGAATTAATAAAAAAACATTTAACCATCGGAAACTACGGTTTTGGAGATACTTTGGACTTTCTTTTCAACACATCAGGTTTTCTTTATTACTACTTTTTAATATAATTTTTTTTACTTAAATTAATATTAAGTAAACTCACTTAATTATAGGTTATTTAATTTTTTTTGACATTCTACTTAAGTTTATTTTTCCTTATATATATAGACGTCATAGATAATTTGATTAAGTTATATTGTTTTTTTGTATCTTGTATTCTAAATATATGAATTTAACTTATAGTATAGTATCCATTGTCATTTTTATTTCTTCCGCTTATGGATATAATATTGCTTTGTTTTCGTTCGGTTGCTTTTTATCATGAAGTCCTAAACGCGTAAAAGCGGGTATAGAGGATGGTAAGTTTGACCACACTCTAAAAATGGTAAGTTGATTCCTGTTTGGTTGCCTTTCCTATCTAATTCATTTTTTCCATTTGTATCCTTTCCTTGCGGTCCGACAAGACATACTCAAGCTTTGAGAAACCCCAGGCTCGACTCTGAGCCTTAGCTGGCCATAGATGACCGCCTCAAAGCCTCTGAGTATGTAAATTTCTAGTAACCCCCAATAAGAAACTACTGGTTTTCGTTACACTACATATAATATATACTCCTGCGTGGCGATCAATTGGTTTATAAGCATACAAAATTTTCAAATGTTATATATATATATATATATATATATATATATATATATATATATATATATATATATATATATATATATATATATATATATATTTATATATACACCGTCGTGTCTGCAATTATACATAAAGGATAGTTCTTGAATATAGAAGAAAAATCCAAAGTCTGGTTTTCAATGAGGATGATCCACTAAATTACTACAACATTTAGAAGATGTTCAACCGTTGTACAAAATAACGTTATAGAAAGCTATGGCAAAACAGTAAATGACGTGTGAACATGGTTACAACAACCCAAGACCGATGAGCTATTCCTAGAGAAGATTCATAGTTTCAAGGAAGTGACTTAAGGTTATCTTTTCCAATGAAAAAATAATCATTTTAACGGGCCAGTGAATGGACCTAATATTTTCATGACCTAAGAACCAACGAAATTATTTTAAGCAATTAATTATTTTTATTCAGTCCATACAAATTACTATAAATCCGTTTTAGAACGACCTTTTCCGAAATTTACCAAACGGTTCAACTGAATAGAGTTCAATTTTCAAACAGTACAATTCCCCCATTCATACTACCATTATGTGTGGATTCTGTAGCAAAACGTAGTACTTTGGCTTTATTCGTTTTATTCAACCGAGTTAAATATAATGGAAAACGTTTTGGGATGACTTTCGCGAATAGTCTATGAAGGAGGGAGATAGTGTGAGAAAAAAGACGAATTAATTAGAACCATAAAATTTTCCTGGTCGTAAATTTCGCTTAGCTATTTGAGATCACTTTATTATTCAATACCCAAGAGACTTCTTGAATTTATTGAACATCTGGGAGGATACTCATAAATAAAATATTTAGAATAATTTCTTTAGTTTAAGGAAAACAGACAACCTAGTTGCAGTATGCAACTAGAAAAGTATAGTTATTAGTCTCGAAACCTTTTAATATTTCAACAAATATATTTTCAACAAAACGTAAAAATATATTTTCACTAGAAGAATGCAATATATTTCATTTTTGAATCTATATACTGTATAAATCCTAATCTTGTAAAAGTTGTTTGCACAAATAAGTATATAGATCTTTATCATGTTGCTCACTTATTATTTATTTCCCATGGTTTGAGGTTGATTAAATTTTTAACTTAATTCTAAATTGATACTCTACAAATCTTAAACGGATTATATTCATGTAACTGCAATATTTGGCAAGACCGATCTTAAACCGACGTGAAAGATGAATGAATTAAGTGGTTTGGTCTCAAATACGATTGAACCTATCAAAATCACACACGAACGATTCGATTCGTTACAAACCTAAGATATAATAGGATAAAGTGGGAAATTTGTGTCATAAATTTAACCGCTACGGCATATGATAGGCGTTCGAATGAGACATACGTTTTAGTCATTGAACGTATAAACTATAAACATACTTTAACCAATAAAACTAATGATCATCTCTCTAAGTGGAAGCATGCACACACGCATATATATATATATATATATATATATATATATATATATATATATATATATATATATATATATATAATATATATATACGAGTATATAATGTAAAAGAATTTCATTAATTATATAATTATATATAGACAGACAGTATATTATATGACCACAAAATGCAGAATATTATAATAAATAGACTGCGTCTACACATACGAACAGTGCTCGAATACAAAATCGCGTTTCCTTTCCCATATGATTGTCTCATTATAGCATTGAGTTATACGTATATATATGTAAGTATTTTAACATGCAAATATGATTTTTTTCCCTCTGCACACACTTTATTATTGTTTACATGATCATGGTGATCATCATCATATTTATTAAAACTTTTGTATACAGCAAGACAAAAAAAAAATCCAAGGAAAGCCCTTAGCATTTACTTGATCATAAATCTAAGAGGTATAAAAAATAAAATGTAAGCAACACAACAAAAATACAAGCGGCAATACACAAATTTCTAACTAGCTTTCATGTATGTATGTCTCTCGTCTTGTTTCTTGCAAGATATCGTTTTGTTGGAAATTTCATTTTACCTCGTTCCGTAAATTTATAGGGGAGACAAAAATAAATTGGCAATATGAGTGGGTTGTTTATGCCGATTTGTTACGTTTAATTCTACAATTTATTAATAAAAAAAAAATATACGTTAACGAAAATAATAAATAAATAAAACATAAAACAAAAATCTTATTTATTTATTTATTTTTATACATATTTGATGAAAGATGAGAATTATTATACAACAAAAACTTAAGGACGCGACTAAAAGGAGATTAATAATAAATATATAAGAAAATATTTAAAATGTATAAATAAAGCATATTACAATAATAAAATGGATTATATATGTTAGTACCTTGTGATGATGGTTTTATAAAGCTTGTGTTCATCTCCGTACGTATATGCGAAAATATTTATTAGACTTAATGTCATGTATTTGAAATGATTTAATAAATCGTACTGTGTCAGATTATATAAGCATCTCAGCAAATATATATATATATATATATATATATATATATATATATATATATATATATATATATATATATATATATATATATATATATATATATATATATGTATATATATATATATATATATGTATATATATATATATATATATATATATATATATATATATATATATATATAAATATATATATATATATATATATATATATATATATATATATACATATATATATATATATATATACATCAGGGTTGTTAGTTTTTAAAAATTCCTGTCGAGGATATTTAAGTTTTCGCTTAAATTTAATATTTTTATGTACATGTTGAGGGTTGTAAAAGTAAGAAATTTGCCTCTATTATTTGGAAAATATAGTGACTATCAGCGCCCATAAATCCATTTGAAATATGGTGCTACGGACGGTTTTAAGGCCCGATGCTCATTTAAACTAAGCTAAGCTAAGCAATATGAGTTATGTCGGAGCTCTTAATTGTAAATAAAGAGTTTTAAATGGAACGTTGCACACTTGAGCTAAACTATGCGAGCTATGTTTGTCTGTTTTGAGTGCTGCAAACTAACTTAGCTCGAGTTGTCTTTGCATTGCAAATGTCAGCTATATGGCTCACACATTCATTGATGTTATTTTTTTTAAATACAAAATATTTTTTATATACAATATTTTGACAGATAACTTGAAGCATTTTATTTACACATGAATGTATGTGTGAGCGTATAACATCGCTGAAGTGTGCAGTGGTATGAGCTAGGCGAGCTAAGCTAAGTTAACGAGAACTATTTTTCTCGCTTAGCTTAGCTAAAATGTGCAACGGGCCTAAAAGCCTGCTATTTATTATTAAATAGAAGGTTTGAATTTTGGAAAGTGTTACTGTGCAAGCGTCAATTATTGGTGATAGTTATTGTGAGTAATAAGTGTGATAATAATTAAATTATTAGTGAATTATTAATGAATTTTGGTGTGTAATAAATTAAGTATTAAAATAATAGTAGTTGAGTTTTGTATTCACAATCCAGAGATCGAACCGGAAAGTAATTTGAATTTATAATCGACAAACTCGTAACAATACTATATCATACGATGCTAGATTTTTTTTTTATTTATACAATGCAATTGTTGTACATTTAATTTATTTCAAATCAATACTTCAAATAATTAATATATGTGTGCATTGAAAAATATAAATTAATAAATTGAATTGGTTTTTAATATTAAGATAAAACGAGGATTTTTTTAACTATCGGCGAGGACACGAGGACAAAACTTAAAGCAGACACCTGGAAACCGTGACATTTTCGAGATATCATTATCATTGGTTTCAAAAGATATATAAACGGTTTCTTACTAATAAGCGATTGTTATTGACAACTAGAATTATAAGAAGTACTATTATATTTTATTTTAACCGATTAAATCAAACGGATTCAAAATGCAACTTTGCTTACAAACAAACGCTCCGAATAGCCACATCAACACGAAATGTCACACGTGTTAGAGGATTGTATTAAACGACCGTGTCGATTCGTTTTGAGGGAAAAGAAAACCATGCGTATCACATAATATTACTGAGTTATGATCAAATGATTTTAGAGTCAGATTTAACAATTTTGTTATTACCAGTGAGGCAACAAATTGATGAAATTCCAAATTTCTTTCATCGTGTCTGTTGAACAGATGAGGAAATGTTTAAGTGTGAAGGTAAGTCATAATTTACATGAGTGATGTTGCATAAATCCTCATTGGTTTCGTTGACAGTCAACATTGCTAAAGTGTTAATGTCTACGATGGAATGATTGGGTCGCGCCTAATCGGGCCTTTATTAGGTAACACTAGCGAAACAAAAGTAGAATTATGAAAAATATGTCATACATTGATTAGAAATTGCAATACACACAGCTTACCCAGGACTTATTCGGGTGATGACGAAGACAATTTTTCATTGTTTCTTAAAACAAAAACGATAAACATTTTCGTAAATAAAGTTTTCTTCAATTTTTAACACAGCATACAAATTACTGTCGCACATTATCTCCTTTTGATGAAGGAAATTATCGGTGACTAATGAGGATTATGAAACATCTCACAATGTACCTCAGATACTCCTAGATCTTATGAATGTCTGTGACTCGATCAATCGTGAGGCATTCACGAAATATTTTCTAAAGTGAAAAAAGCTCGGGACATTGATGAAATTAACCTTAATCAGCATGACATTATAAATGTAATAATTTCACCTGCATATACAGAGTGAGCTTTGAGCCTTTTATCTCAAGAAGATGTTGATAAAAGAATTTTAAAAGAAATATAAAAAAACCAAAATTTCGTTTTATTTTTAACAAAATAATTAAATTTATTTAATGAAGAAATATAATTTAACCATAAAAATAATTTATAAATAGGGGACGTGGGCTAAACTTTATCTCAGATGAAAGAAAGCTTGTTTGTATATTACGAGCTCAAGGAAAAACTATAAAGAAATTTCGTAAAAATAATGAAATGTTCACAGAACATGGTGACAAAAATGTTATTTGAAGCCACAAAAATGTGAAAAAAAGAGGGAAAAACAGAAAAAACGAATGGTCGCATACGACAACTTGCAAAAGCAGATCCTTTTAAATCGTCCCGAGACAGCAAACATCAGCAAACACATAAGTTTCGGCGAGGAAGGTTCCATTTTTGAATACCACATTAAACAAAGAATAAAGTTTGCAAAAGACCATATAGAATGCAAAGGAACGAATGACATTCAAAAATTGGCAACATATTCTGTGAACCGACGAAACAAAAGTTAATTTACGGAGACCTGATGGTAAAGTTTTCGTAAGGCGTCCAACTAATGCAGAATTCTAACCGCGTTACACACGCAAAACCGTAATGATGTGAAGGTGTTTGTCTTGGAATGGTGTTGGACCACTATATCGAATAGACGGAACAATAACAACTGATACATATGGTATTTACGCATTCTTCGGGATGTTATACTGCCTTATACCGAAGATAATATGATACTAATTTGGACATTACAGTAGGACAATGATCTGGTTTCAGGAACATAATATATCGGTAATGCATAATGACCTGCTCAGTAGTCGGATCTTAATCCGATAGAAACAATGAAGAACTGATAGAAGTTCAGAAAGTTTGGAAAAATATGCCCCTAGCAACATGTCGGAAATTAATCGACTTGATTCCTAATCGATGTGAGCTTGTAGTCAAAAATAAGGAACATGCCACTAAATATTAAGCAAAATGAAATTTGTTAAATTTACTTTTTATTATTTACACCTATTTCTTTGACCACAGTTACAATTCTTATTTTATAATATAATCTAGTTGACATATATATATATATATATATATATATATATATATATATATATATATATATATATATATATATATATATATATATATATATATATATATAAATTATGCAACAATTCATTATAATATTAACTCAATATTAATTATATATATAATAATTCATTAATTAATAATAATTTTCTCACCTGTAATATGTACACACATACACGAATGTAATGACTTTTCGTATGGTTATACAAATAGTGAAAGTATGTTAGATATTTATAATTAATAGTTATTAAAAATAAATTAATGATACATTATATCGCATTAAAACACGCCTTCGAGACTGTTAAAGTCACTAATGTGTTTAAATTAATAAATCATGATTAATAAAGGATATTAAAAGATGGTTTCAATATAAATGTGTAAGGCCAATGGAACGATCATCATCACCAGTAGCCTTTTTGTATTTTAAATAAATTAACCCATTATTGTCTTATCTCAACAACAACAAAAATATATAAAAAAAAATTTTTCCTTTGCAAAAGTTTATCTAAAATTCATTAATTTTCAATTGAGTATTGCCAATCGTACAAAATATGTCTGGTACGAGTGGTATGTACGTGTGTATCAGTAGGTATATATATATGTATATACACACACACAAGAAACGGAAAATATGAATGCCGTCAAAAGATAAGAAAATTTAAATTATTCATCATTAAGAGTTTTCAAAGAAGAGGAATTGAAGGAATGAGGATAAGACATTGGCGGATAATTTATCCATGTTTTATGTACTTTTATTGATTTATATATGAGTTTTAATAACAACGTTGTTGGTATACACGAACGAGTACACATATATGCAGTGTGTGTTACATACGGGTATGTGCGCGCTTTTTCGCATTCGATAGTAATGAATGAAAATTGGTTTTTGAGGTATATTACACATACATATACATCTATACACATATATAAACGAACGACGTATTGGTATGTTTATGGAAATTCAAATTATGTTTGCTGCAAATTTATGGTATATTGTGGTTTTTGTGGAATAATCAATTATGTAATGTATTAGAGATATAAAAGTAAAACCTTCAACCTCGTTATAGATTTAATATACATGTTAGTTTGATTGACTGACATTTATTTAACTATAGGTTGTTGTTTCCTACTAATGTAATGAGGATTAAATTTTAAGTTTTGTGTGTATGTGTGGATGTGGCTGTCATTCAATCGAATTGAATCGATTAGTTATGTAAAATGCTGTCAAATTGATGAAATAGGACGATTTATCTACTGCGCGGGATTAAAAATATTAAATTTATGTTGATTCATAATGTATGTCTAGCAATTATGACTGCATGAGATAATTTTGTGACTAATTATATTTATTATACAAAACCGAATAGCGTACTAATCCGTGTATATGTGTTTATACGTAAAGAGTTTCACATGTATGGGTTTCAAACGATCTAGACTATTTTGACCATTACAGCCAATAAAGCACATTTTTGAACGGTTCCGAAAATGACAGCAATGTCTGATATTAAGTATGACAAATTAAAAGTAAAAAGCACAAACCGCTTTACGTTCTCTGACAGAAGTAAATTACAATTTAAAAAGACAGTTGATTAATTAAATAATAAAAATACATTTATATAGCAAAACTGCGTATAGCGAAATCTTTCGACGATTGACATCTTAAGGACTGTATAGTGGCTCGACTTAGTAATAAAAAAATGCATAATTATATAATATAAAAATAACTAATACTTTTTAAAAATAAAAGCTTAATAATAAATTAAAATGTAATAGTTAAATTCCTAAAGTACTTAATAATAAAATATACTAATTGCAAATAATAAATATAAAAAGTTATAAGAAAATCGAACCATGATAATTAAAAATCTATACAAGCCATCATCAAATTAACGACAGTCATTTTAGGATCTGCAACATATTTTTTTACATTAAACTGTTTAAAAGCTTATTTCCTTCATTTTCCTTTGTCGGACTATAAATTTAATTTATTTTATTAGTGCAAATATTTATAATGTAATAATTTAGTTTATTATTGTTATGGGAATTAAAATTATGGTCATCATCATTCTAGTATAGGAATATCAAATCGTATTTTAAGTCTGTTGATCTAGTTATATATGGGCTATCTCGAATTTTGGGCTTTGTTGTAAAGTTTTGCAGTATTCGACGAACCGATCACTATTACAAGCAAGTTGAATATTAATTTGAATATTTAAAATAAGTTAATTTGAATATTTAAAATGGTGTCATGAAACTTGAGTGAACATTAATTGTTACCAAATTATTGCAAACTGGGTAAGATTTCTTAAATGGTGCTAATCAAAAAACTGTTAGACTTTCATGCTTTTTATGTTGCTAAGATTTTGTTCTAATACGTTTATTTGGGTTTGAATTGATAAATTAATAATTTACTCACAACCAATTAGATATACACTTATATCGTGTTTCCTAAATACCAATTATATAAATTCTAAACGGTGTTTATATTCCAGTATAATTGATGTATATAATCTCACCTGAACAAAATATATTACTTATTTACATCTTCTTGACCTTAAAGTTTACCAACAACATTATGTGCCTTAAGCTCTACATAACAGTTTCGTTTGCGTACAAAACTATAGCAAATATATTAATTATAACGATTCGTATTTCAAACTACATACATATATATAAATAAGCACTCTTTAACACAAAACATAATTATATCAGTAATGAAATATAGCAAAAAGCTCTCAGATTTCCTTTTTGTATAAACAGATTGATAATTATTTCCCTAAAGAAAAATTTGATCGTGTATAGTAGGTATGTTGGTTTGATCGAACCGTTAAAATAAAATGAAAATCCCTTAAGTGATATATTATTATTTTTTTCATTTTTCCGGATAATTTGACATTTATCTTTCAGTTTTTTCTTTCTACATTAAGCGATTTGTGCTGGAAGCGATTTTTCGAATTTTATTATTAATTTTAATTGAATAGCATGCAAACCTATTTGAAAGTTGTTTTGCTGTGTTGTAAAAGACATTCTTAGCTCTATAGAAGATATAGAACATAAAGTTCTTTGTGTACATAAGTATTCTTGTAGAGGAAGATTTGGCAGGAGATATTTTTACATAATCTAAGACTCTTAATCTTAACAGTTTCTTTTGACCTAATACACGTATATATGCATGTTATAAAGACGGATTATAATACTTAAAATATTTGGAACACAGAGCGCAAAAAACCTAATAAAAAATCAATCAAACTATAATAAAGATTAGCGTATATATATACACGTTCAATTGTCAAAACTGTCAAACAAATCCTTTGAAAGCTATTCAAATAACATTTAATCCAAATATTCCATCACAAAAAAATTTCTAAAGTGAAATGACCTGGAAATTATGACATCAAATAATAAATTAAAGAAAAGCAAAAGAAAGAGGTACAACTTGATTTCGGTTTTGGTACTCGTATATAAGAAAATATGAAGTG
Organism: Tipula lateralis; assembly: GCA_963932295.1. Lineage (NCBI taxonomy): Eukaryota > Metazoa > Arthropoda > Insecta > Diptera > Tipulidae > Tipula > Tipula lateralis. The sequence goes on along the minus strand of OZ010736.1, from coordinate 192,090,277 downwards.
CAAAATTCTTCTTTATTCTCTCTCCGTGCGTATTGTACGAGGTTGACAAGTATGATTCGGTTACAATACAAATTTACTAGTCGCTCGAAGTTTTGTGCCAACCCAACAATCTTTTTTTTATCATTTTGGTATTTGTGAGATATTATTATGATAATTATCGATGATTATGATTATAAAAAACATTTTTACAGTCGTTTCGAGACGCTATATGAATAAAAAAAAAACCTAAAAGAAACGATAATTGGATTGTTATTTTCCTTGTGCTTTTTGATGAAGTTTAGAGCTTGAGGGTAAACAAAGTTTTATATGAATGAAATTTATTTTTTTTATTTTCAAATAATATAATTTTATTTTTAATTAATTGGATTAAATTAAATGATTAAAATCTTTAGCGCGTATACACTGTTATTTGAAAGGGAAAAAATATGTGCTCTTTGTTCGAACAAAAAGCTGCAAGCAAAAAATCAAATCAAATTTAATCAACAATCAATTTATCATAAACAATATTCCCATACACTCATCAAAATAATTAGAAATTATATAGAAAACAAATTTAATTTAAACATTTGGCAATTAATCAATGCCAAAATAAATGTTTTCGTTCGATTTAGAATCGATCCAATATATATATATATATATATATGTACATACAATACAAAAAGATCAAAGAAGATGAGTTATCAATAGGATTTTAATTTGAGCGCGCGAATATCGCGAAAAAGGCGCTATAATTATAATTTTTAATTTCGAAACGCATCTGTAAACCAAAAAACTCAACAATTTCAATTTTATTTGTGGAATTTGTAACCCTGTCACGCCGGTTTCTTAAATAAAATATTTAAACAACTCAAAAGCCTGTTATCTAATTAATTCAAGGTATGATTTTAATTTATCACCAATTAATCAAGTCAAAATAAATAAATACGCGCGTATTCGGATTCAAACTAAAATCCAAGTGTGTGTATCGAAGAATTCTTAATTTCTCGTAGGGGTTAACCGAAACTACACACTTACACAACAATCTTTTGTTATTTGTCTTCCAGTAAATAAAATAAATAAATAAATAAATAAGATTTTTATCAAACCGAAATAAATAAATAAATAAATTTTATAATAATATACATAATATCTTTTACATATCAAAATCAACATTCACATAATATACCCACATGAAAATTTAAAGTAAAAAAAAATCTTGTCTTACATCACAAGTTCAAGGCTAAGAAATATATAAGAAATAACACAAAAATATTTAAATTCTTTTTTACAATCACTTCACACCTTGAATAATATTATATACACATCTCTATATACTTGTTTTATATACATATGTATATATGTACGAGCATATACTATAGAGTCAGATCGATAAATATTTTAACTTTTTTTTTTGGTGGTTTATGATCCGTTTTGTATTAGAATTAGAGATTAGAAAATAAAATAAAATTCATCGCGGAGAGAAATCTTGAAATGTTGATTGTACGTTTTTTTTTTATTATTTCGATATCCGTGAAATGGTTGAATTGGAATTAGATTTTTTTTTGTCTAATTTTGGATTTCTTTTGTGAATATGAGATCTTGTGTATGTAAAATAAAAGAAACCAATAAGCGAGAAATTTATCGATTTTAATGTCACACTTTAATGTGGTCAATGACCATTTGTAGGTGATTTTGTCTATAGATGTCAACGGAAAATGTTGGAATTAATTAGATTTTTTTGTTCGTTTTGATGTTTTTTTTTTTTGTAATCAAAACGCCGCTTTTTATTGTTATTACTATAGCTATCCATGTATAGAATTGGGATGTTACAGCGTTTTATATTCATTCAAGAATTTTTTGTTATGTTGCCTATATGCCTATATAAATTCTAATTGAGTTGTGCTGCTATTAATACAACTTATATGGTACACAAGGACGATATACACACAGATGTATGTGTACAGCAAGGAATTAACAAATAATGACAAAATCGTCAGTCTAACAAACAATAATCAATTAAAATTATTTATAGTTTTTCATCTCATGATTGTAATCTAATTCGTCTCTGAAAATACTTTCTAAAAACATAACAAACGGATATATGTTCATAGAAGAAATTTCATAATAAGATATTACGAAATTGGTTTTATATTGTATTCAAAGGAATTTCGTCGAGCGAGTTCATCACGAATAACGATGATGATTATCATCACAATAATAGCGACGATGATTATTATTATATTTTTATTATTTATTTATTATTTTTTTGTTTGATTACGATTATGCTATTTATTGTGATTTTTATCAGTTTTTTAAAAGTAAAAAATCTTTTGGAATTTATTTATTTTTAATTCCAAAATCGGTTTTCATTTGCGTGCTACCCCCTATTGCGACTTTGAGACCAGTTAGATGAAATAAAACGAAAATTTTATTTCTGATTTAATTTATTTGTACGTATACTCAGAATTCAATAATGTATATAAATAAATAATAATAAAAACATTTTTTTTAATGCAAATATAAATAAACAAAACGAAAAAAAATAAATAAATAAATAATAATTCTGCAAACAATATAAATAATTTTTGCATTAATGTCGTATGACATGCCATATGACTTTTTGATTTTCACATGCATATTATGTTTTAATACATCTCTACACGCTACAGAATTATGTCGTCGTCATTTTTATTAACCGCCAATACAATTTATTTATTTCCCAATTAAATTTTGTGTAGGGTGGCTTTACAACTTGATGAAAAATAATATGTTCGATATCCTAACAAGTTACAATTAAAAACTTTGTCATTTGAAAAGTCATACCGTATATACTTATCATAGATATTATACATTTTGGACACTACATGATATATCTATTTATTCAATAGATTGCCAGAAGCAATGTTATTTTCAAGCTGAGGAGAAACAAATTGTTTGACAGTGATAAATATATGGTGTGGGTAGAGATACCTATGCATCTAATCTCTATAATTGAGCAGACCGTAGATACAACTAACAGAATCTGACGTTTATACACGTGATATGGAAGTCAAAATTTATTGTTTAATTTTACAATTCTTTAGCAAATATTTATAATTCAAAAGGTATAATATGCAGTGGCTGAATGCTTAGGATTATAAAAACTTTATAAATTAAGACAGCTTACCCATCCCTAAATCTTTGCTCCTTATTTACCCATCCCTTAATCTTTGCTCCACAAATATAAATTCCATCTTTAAGCTAATAGTTGTTAAAGTGAGAGAGTACAATTGAATATTAAATGGATAGTCATTTTATAGGCAAGTGTCTTTGGTCCTTAATAAGTAATATATCCCTTATTATAATCACTTATAATATTTTATTATTAGGCCTTAACCGCGATTGCATCATTTTAGAATAGACTTTGATTTTGTTGTCTGGTGTAAGTTTAATGTTTGTCACAAGAAATTCAAAATTAATTTTTTATGTTATAATTCAACTTTAAAACTCCCCAAATGCTATAAGCAGCATCATAATATAAATCTGGATCTAATCCTACAGCTGCTTCAAAAAGCTACACCATCATCTAGTTGCTTAATTATATTGGACTCAATAATTTGATCTGTAGTAGCAACACTCCAAATATTCAAAAATTACATTTGTTTACGACCATGTGCTGGTTCGTATCGTGTCACAGTATATGACTAAAAATTAAAATGTATCAAAATGTTAGCTCTACCTGTGACGTACCAGTGATTCAACATACGACCGAAGTTGCTGGTGTTACAATATGATGGTTTTGGAAGTAAGTTCTATGGTTTACTAAATATTTTAATAAATTTGTTGGTAACCGATAAACTGCACATCCTCATTACCAATGAGCTTATATATATATATATATATTTAATTAAATGAGTGTAAAAGCTAAACTAATTTTGAATTCCAATTAGAAAGTTTAATTTTATTACACTTGAAATTTCACCACGATTTTAATATTTGCAATTTAAGTTTAACTAATTAAAAACAATTGTTAGACTCACTTTTGATCGTGATGAGAGAAACTGTTTTCGTCTATAATAGTTTATTTTGGGCTAACCGATTGGAAATCTATATGCAGACTCTAATTGGTAGAAATATTTTATTTCGATAACTATACGTTTTAGAACACATTGGTATTCTTGATATGTGTCCACATACATAAAGGCAAAAACAAGAAACGATTATGATTAATATTTGCGATTAAATATTTGTACAAAAAAATCATTTCACCGCTCTACAAATGTGAATACATATTTCCCAAGACTTTGACATTCTATATAATAAATTCAACACTTTAGATGAAGGATAAAAACAAATAAAACTGAAACACGTTGACATTTTGAGTGAATTCTATATACATGGGTACCTACATACATACATTATTATATTCTAAGAAATGTATCACTTAAACATAAATCTTTTATTTTGTTGTATCAACTCAATTGATAGCGATAATTCTTGAGAGTAGTTAAACATCACACATATAAATCACCTTTTAAACTATCATCTTATATAAATCTCTAAAACTAGTTAATATTTTAATCTTCTATTTAGAAAAATTTGTTCTGAACAAATTCTTTTAATAAATCATTCAAAAACACAAAAATAATCTTGCGCGTCTTTTAAATTATATATAAAAATTTCTTAAAGACATTAAAAAAATTTGTTAAAATAAAAAACAACATCTTAATATTAGAAGTGTATATATATATGTATATAAATACGAGTAGAGTGATGTAAGACGAATTAAATAATAAAAATAAAATTAATTATATAAGACAAAAAGTATTTCGCGCGCGCGCACCTCCTTAACAATTTACATACTTACATACGAGGTACACATAAGATATATACCGAAATCCGATTAATATTAACACGTTCTGTGATAGGTATGATATTGAGATTAATGTGAACCCTGTCCAATGTGACCACACCAAATCATTATATGGTGTACGCGTATATATAGATATATACCCATTCATATCGATATTATTTATAAGACGATTATTTATATTTTATTACATAAAACATGAAATCAAGTTTTTTTTTCTTTAAGATTTTTTTTTGTTGTTGTTGCTGTAATTTTTATAGTTTTAACATGAATATTGATCTCACACGATTTAAGAATACGTCGATTTTTAAGTTTGTTTGTGTTAAATTCTTTTTTATGGATATATAAGGATTATGAATTGCATGAGACATCAATTAGTTTGTGTAGCGATATAAAACTAAAGAATATTATCGATATTCCATCACATGGGCCATCGTCAGGAATTTATTTATTTTAACGTAATTATAAAATCCAATAAAATATCAAAAATTATGATCGAAACAAAAAAAAAAAAAATTCATGGATTATATCCTGCTGTTTATATAAAACTTCATGTTGCCATAAAATATATGTATATGTACATCGTTATAATATATTTTTTATTTAACTTTTAAAATTTTGACATGATAATGAAAACTACTTTGAATTTTAAATAATTTAAATTTTGGAATAACAATATAATTTCCGTCATGATTTCGATTTTTTTTTTAGGGAAATTTGATCAGACAATCGTGAAATCTGAAATATTTTGTAAAAATAATTTATATTCTATATATCTAAAATCTTGGTTACGGTATTCCTAATACACTCCATATATACTATAGGTAACTCGAAAGAGAAATAGAAAAATGTAAGGAGTCAATGAACACTTAAACTATGAATATACAAAATATGTATATAGAATGAAATTCTCACTAGACACCTGCCTATAAATAAAAACATAGTTCTATAAAATTGTGTTAATAGCTGAAGGCGTTACAAATGAACCACAAAACATACATATGTACATACATTTGTAAACATACAGACAAACATGTTTAATGATTTACTTCATATATAATTTTTGACGATCACTTAGAGTCAACATGTCTTATTAAGAATAAGAATATTTCGGCAGTGTGCCCCAATGTTTAGGTTGCATGTGTTTTTGACATAATTTGATCGATCCTGATCGATCAATATATGCTACCTCTACTGTTGTAGATTGTTAAAATTAATTCCAAAAATTAATTGGGAATGAAATGAAGAATCTACTAAGCACCCAACCAGAGAGCTTTTAGCATCAAATGTATACTAGAAGACATTTAAGGTCGGTATAACTTGTTTTACTAGTTCTTGTCCACACTCAAGTATAGAACGGTTTAGCTCCCTGATTCTCATTTCTTTTAACTAGAGTTTATCCAAATACCTAAAAGCTTGTCATTGAGGATAAATATCAAGGAGGTAAATATCAAAATATTAGAAATCCAATTTGAAGTATTTACAATCCCATTAGAATAACTTCTCACATTATTAAGTCTAAGAAAGCTTCCCATTGTAAAGGTTTTAAGTTTTCGTGGTGTACTGGTATAAATGTGTGTTATTCAAAGCAAAAGCATTTACTAAGTCTCTAAGCTGAAGTCTCTATATCAAAAACTATCAACACTGTTAATGATTATTTAGGTCTATAAAATATGTAAACCCTGTCAAATTGACAACAACCGTAACTGATAATCCAGTTAAATTATAAAAAATAATTAGTATTGTTCACAAATAAAAACCGAGTCGTTTATATATTTATACACTAATTGGGTAAACATACCAATGAATATAAATTAAGTCATGTCATACGTACGCCCGCGATTAATCTCCCGCAGACTGTTTTAACTATATTATTGTAACGTTGTATCGTATACCTATATGAAGAGATTGGAACACCTTTTTCCTGAATTAAAATTCTTAAACCAAAAAAATAATGACTAAATCACACAAAATATTTTATTAATTTCAAACCAATTTGTCTTTAAGTGTATATCCGTAAATAAAATTTATTCACCAAACAACACAAATAACAAAAAAAAAATTGTTTTAAAATTGATGATGATGATTATATTCCTGATTATAGTGTTTAATAAAGTTTGTAATTTACAAACTATAATAAAAAGTTGTTTTTCCACTTGGCTTATTAATTTTATATTTAATTTAATTTGAAATGACATTTCCAGCAACAAAATACTTTTGTTTTCACTAAGCTCTCGAAATGTAATGTGATTTCGATTCTATACATGTACGAGTATTATAAACACTTTGTTGCGAATCGAAAGCCATTAACTTTACTTTAACGCTAATTCGATATTGGGAAAATATCAATTTGATATTTTTTATTATTACCATTATACATGTACACATATATATATATATATATATATATATATATATATATATATATATATATATATATATATATATATATATATATATATATATATATATATATATATATTTATATATATATATATATATATTTGTATATATATATATATATATATATATATATATATATACACACATATATATATATATATATATATATATATATATATATATATATATATATATATATATATATATATATATATATATATATATATATATATAGTGCTTAACAAAATTATTTGTGCATCGCAAAAATTTAACAATTCACTCGAGAAAATTTAAACTATTGACCTAAAAATTAACTTTAAAATAATAATGATGGATTTGTTATTTGAAATGGCATTTATTCTGTATTTAATAAAAAAAATTAAAAAATATTCATTATTTCATTAAAAACAAAAACAAAACTAAATCACAAAATTATTTGTGCATGATAATTTTATCGCAAGAAAAAATTTTTTGATAAGGGGAATCCCGATTTTTTTTCATGTTTTGACAAAAATGTTACAGATTATCCTTTTAGTTATTATTTTTCATTAAAATTTTTGTAGTCGATATTTTTTAAAATGGTTAAAACTAAGGAATTATCTTTGGAAGTCAGATCTGCGATAGTAGGGGCTATTCTGCCGGGACGCCTAAAAAAGAATTGGCACGGATGTACAACTGCCATCGAAATTCGGTTGCTTATCAAATTAAAAAATAAAAAGTAAAGAGCAGCTTGAAAAATGTGCAAGGGAGTGGGCGAAAACGAGCTACAACCGCAAAAGAAGACAAAAGAATAGTTAATCTTCTAAAATGGAACCCTCAAGAAAAAATCCAAAATGTTCAAAATGACATATATCACTCGAGAAGTCAAAATCTCTCACATGACTGTACGAAGACGACTACACGAGGCAAATGTCAAAGCCTATACCATTCAAAACAAGCCATTCATAAACCAAAGAGGAAGCGACTCAAATTTGCGTACACCTACCAGTCGAAGCCTGTGGAGTTTTGGCGTAATATTTTGTGGACAGACGAGTCATGTTTTAGTTTGGATGGGACATATGGGAAAAAATATTTTTATTCGACTCCTGAACAAAAAAAATCGCTCCGTTGTTATGCCAACTCGCCATAGTGGTGGAGGTAAAGTTATGGTATTGGGATGTTTCTGCTATAATGGGGTTGGTACACTTATTATGTTATCTCAAAAAGTAACTTCAAGTACAAACTTGAAATTGTTGAACGAGCACGCAATAGTTTCTGGATGTGAACTAATCGGCCAGCATTTTATACTGCAGCAAGACAACGCTCCAATTCACAAAAGCAAAATGATTACGACGTTTCTTAAAGATTTGGACCAACAAACGCTTGATTGGCCACCGCAAAGTCCGGATTTAAACCCAATTGGGAACATTTAGAATTATTTGAAACAAAAATTGGTGGTAGAAATTGGAAGGCAGCCAATTGAAACTTTTGCCGCTATAAAAAATGTCTGGGATCAAATTCCAACACAAATGGTAGAAAATCTCGTGAATTCCATTCCACAGCGTCTTTATGAAGTTATTGAAAACAATGGTGGGAATACTTCATATTGACTTAATTTGAAAATTTATTTTAATTAATTAATTATTAATTTAATTAATTATTTTATTCCTAGCTATTTAGTCACTTTTATAGATTATTTGTACTATGCACAAATAATTTTGTGATAAAATTATCATGCACAAATAATTTTGTGATTTATTTTTGTTTTTGGTTTTAATGAAATATTGAATATTTTTAATTTTTTTTTGATTGAATACAGAATAAATACCATTTCAAATAACAAATCCATCATTATTTTTTAAAGTTAATTTTTAGGTCAACAGTTTAAATTTTCTCGAGTGAATTGTTAAATTTTTGCGTTGCACAAATAATTTTGTTAAGGACTGTATATATATGTACAAATATATTTAAGTTGTAACTCGTAACAACATAACGCACACAAATGAGTAACTGCCAAACATTTCTGGGTAGAAAGCTTTCTATGGAAACTAAAAAGTCCAAAATAGTAAAAGATTTTTAGGAGATATAAATGATTATAAGCCATTTTCAAGCAAACTCACAAAACCAACTATTCGCATCGCTTATCTAGAACTAGTCTAATAATACCATCTATTAAAATATGAGCAATCTCGTCTTTTCTATATTCATGTAGAACTCCAGTTTAATCGAATATTGTAAATTTGACTTCAGTTATTATTTGAGTCATTATTAGTGTAATGGTGATACCAATCAACCAAAAATATGAGATCAAAACGTCACTCTCGTTATTTTATGAAACTAATATCAAGTTGTGGATACAATCGTTCAAATACGTCTAAATTTATGATAAGATCTAGGTTTTTCCAATCGTGAAGTCTAAACGAACAGTGAATTATCGACTTTTCAATAATATTTAGAACTCACAATTTACGTAAGCTAGTTAAACCAGTGCATGAACCAAACAAAACGTTAATACTATAAAGCGGATAAAAATTTATTGCTACTTAACAGCTCGGCATTTAAAAATGATAAAAGTATAGTCTGTTCTAAAAGCAACGCAAATGTTCAATTTTAATTTCATTTTCTCACCTTTCACCACATCAATTTGCTTTTCTACCTATAAACCGTTTCATTCTAATAAACTCATACATGGCTTTATACTCGTACCCACTTATGTATACCCATTTTAAATATTTCAGTCGCACATTTTGTTTTACCTTAAACAAAGCAATTCTTGTCTTTTATTTGAAATTTTTGCACAAATGCACTCTCCAATTATCCCTACAGATTCACCTGGAACATACGAAGTACAGCTTTAGTATCCATTAAATTATATTGATTTATCTCGTTGAAGCCACCCCAATTTGCAATAAAATCATCTGTTTTATTGCCTTTGAACTGTAAGTGTAACTTCACTTTCTTCTCATTACTCATTAAATCTAAGCTAGTCAGAGAGAGAGTTGAACCGTGAAAATACTCTCCTTCTCTAGTTATTTATTTCGACCTTGATTCCTTTCAAAGTCCTCATAAACTTGGCATTCATTATACAACTGCTATATAATTTCTTAACATTTTCTCTTTCTTTAGTGCTAGAATGTTAATTCCAACATCAACGCGATCACCACTGATAACTCGTTTTTTGTCTTGTCTCCAAAATTCAAGCCCACTCGATTTCCAGGCGGGACAGCTCAGACCCAACGCGCTTTTTGTGTTCTCCTAAAGTCTGTCCCTGCCCGCACTCTGGCATTAACTAACACTTTTTTCATAATCATTCACAATCAAGTAAATCAACAATTTCAGACCGTTTGCGTTAAGCTTCCAATCTTGAAACGACTTTGAAAATTTTGTATTGTAAATTTATCGTGATACTTCGAGCTTAAAGACACTCAGATCGATTTCGCGTGAAATTCCCATACGATTCTACCAAAGTGAACTGAGAAATGAAGAATTTCATTTCTGTTTTCATTAATCGGTACTTTCTGTTTTTATGCAGTAGTTCATTAGCGCAAAAACTATAGTTATCTCAATGCATCAGAGATGGCGCGCATAAGCTTACAAATTTGTTTTACGCGAAAATAATGATCCTAACCATTTTTTCACGTGAAATTTTGACAGTTACGTTTCTGTTGTATTCTAAATAGATGTATTATAATGTTCTGTGATTAAATTTTATTATATTTCAAATAATTTCACCTCAATTTGATCAGAATACTAAGCTTTAGGAGTGCAAAGCTACATTTAGAGGTATATACTTTGAGCGTACAAAAGTAAGCAACATGAAATGATTATACTTCATGGTGGAAAATTTCAATATTTTCTTAATTGTAGGGTAACTTACAGGGATCCGTATAGTAAACAAAACGGTGAGTCATTGTATATATATATATATATATATATATATATATATATATATATATATATATATATATATATACATATATATATATATATATATATATATATATATATATATATATATATATATATATATATATATATATATATATATATAATTATTATCATCATTCATATCTCTAAGAAATTGACCTTAAACAATTCAGAAAGGTCATTGATAGAAGAAAAGAAGAAGGTATGTTACAATATAATTCGATTTTTTTATGTTGTTATACTTAAAGACATGATATTCTTATATAAAGAGATACGTACATACATATTTTTTTTATGTTGTTTGATCATGATTTAAAATTTTCTTTATTGTTTGTTTGTGGTCTAAAGATTATTATTATTAATAATAAGATGTTGTATCTCGAAGAAACTTTGACTCCATCGTGTATCAATCGTCTGTTTCGTTTTTATTACCAAATTATCTATTATGTGTATTACGATAGTTGGATTGAAAATAAATGTGTGAAAAGCGCCTTTTACCCATAAAAGTTTAAATGCTTTTCCGCATAGTATATATATAAAAAACAGTTAATTAGTCATTTTGTCTTATGTATAGTATGAAGATCACGTTGAATAGAAAAATAAACAGAATATATAATTGTCATTGAATTAGATTAATTTACAAATTGGGAAGTAGAAAAATAATGAATCGTGTAATGTTAATTGTGTATATGGACACTTTTTTCTATTCTCCCATGGAAGATATACCATAGATTGTGTAATTCTTATATATAAATATTGACTATAATTAGAGAAAATATTTTGGTGTCTTGGCGCATAGTACTCCAATCAATTGTTGTTTTTAGTTTAATTAGTAAAGGCATTGCGCAATTATTATATTTGTCTCAAGAAGAAATCATTATAACCGTTATATATGTCTGCTTATTAATTATAAAATAACTCAAGTCAAATATTCAATTGGAAAATATTTAATATTTCTAATTCAATTTATTTATGTATGTGATATTAAAGAAATGGCGAGACAAAAAAAGTTTTAGCTCTAGATAAAATATATAAAACACTTAAAGACACCTCAGCATGGTATAAATATAGCATTGAAACTGCAAGACAACGATTAAATAATATTAATAACCAAGTAAATAAAATAAGAAAAATTAAAGTAATTAGCTAATTAGTTTGTTTTTAATTGTAATTCAGATTGTTTCTAGTTTTTATATTATTTTTTTTGTAATTAATCGACTACGAAAGAGAAATATTATTTATTTATATAATTTTTTATTCCTCTGGTATACAGAAATTGAAAAATGGAGGTTGGTTTCGAAATTTATATTTATTAGGTTTGATTACAGTAGTTTTTTAACTACTTACGTTGTTTGTGTGTTAAATAATTACCATGTTTGGTGGAATATCTATACGTACGTTTGCCTCCTATATTTGTAGAAATCGATCAATTTTCATGGATGTTATCGCCTATAATTGGCAGTTTTTTTTATGATTAATTGATTTTGTTTTGTTTTTAATGCGGAGATAATTACCTAGAATCGATTTTTGGTGTATGAATGAATATAACGCCTTAAGTGATATGTAATTCGACTTTATAGAGTGCAATATTATGGTATTGCAGTTTTTGTGAATGAATATTTATGACAAATGTTTCATTCATAAAAATTTTCCAATCTTCCAAATTGGGTACTATATATCTAAACTTGTGATGTATAAATATGGATAAAACATTTCTTTAACATCGTGATAGCAAACTATTTGCGACGATTCATGTAATATATGCAACATTAGATCTGCAATAATACCATATTCGAAAAACAGAGGAAATGAATATTTATAAATCTAAATCTATATAAGAGATGGCCTATATTCATCAGCCTTCTAGTTCACGTATTTAATGAAAACTAGAATACTTAAGATTTGTATGCACATTCGATTCGAGAGGTAGAACAATTAAAAAATACTGGAAATAATTTATTATACATTTAAAGCATAATTAGAGTCTGGTTAAACATTAATTTTTAAATCTAAATAATCGACTAGCTTACTAACCTATAAAAAGATATTTCCATGCATGATTAACTTTATATAGTTGGGTAAGATTATATAGTAATAATGAAGGTTAAATTGAACAATATTGAATAATTTTGTAACAAAAGAAACAAGTATTTATAATCTTCGCTAATTTTGTGCCAGATTCAACCGTCCAGCTTTTATTACACTGCCAGTGCTGCCAGTGTAACATATGTTAAAATTTGATCGAAGGTTAGCTTACGGATTATGGGCAAGAATGAACTTGCATTTCACTTAAACATATCTGTCTTACGCTTGTTAAATCTCGTGCATATTGCAGATAGTATAATCGTAAACTGTTGAGTTTCTTTGAAACAAATAACTTTTAAGATTTGTCTAATCTAATAAAATATAATGTATTGTATAAAATAGTAACAGTACCCGATTTGATCGGACCCATTTTTGAGCACTTTTTCAAGTGTTTGGGATCGTAGCTCGGTGATGGAATCACGAATGTTGTCTTTGAAATGCTCAGTTGTCTCTGGTTTGTCGGCATAGCACTTGTTTTTAACGGCGCCCCACAGAAAATAGTCCAATGGGGTTAAATCGTCGCTTCGTGCTTGCTAATTGACATCATCATTTCGGCTAATTAAACGGCCATCAAACGTTTGACGCAATAAATCGATTGTGGCATGAGATGTGTGACAAGTTGCACCATCCTTTTGAAACCAAACATCGTTCACATCAATACCATGAAGAGCGGGCGCCGTCCTCATTTGCAGAACTCGTAATGGGTGCATTGGCTTCTGTATAAAACCACGGATTTTCTAAACCCCAAATACGGCAATTTTGCTTATTAACGTACCCAGATGAAAATGAGCGGATGGACATGTGGTTTCAACTCTTGAACCAATTGAACTTTGTTAAGCGTCATACCGAAATATTTTCGCAAAATTTGACGTAAACTGGTGGATGAACGTTCAATATGAGAATGATGACGAGCTGATGTTGAGGGATTCTCACGCAAACTCTCACACACAGCTTCGGAATAATCGGATGTACTCACTGTACGAACACGCTCATCTCTTGGCGCATCAACAATGAAACCAGTTTCGCGAACTTTAACAATAAACTTGCGTATATCAACAAATCCCAACGTTGCTCAGACGTAAATCGATTCATTTCTTTCAGTGGAGATAATATACTGAAATTTGTGACAGAATAGAATGACATAAGTATTGCCAGATTCGAAATAACCGGTGGTTCAAATTTAAACCGATCGATGGCCCATCCGTTATATTTAGGCACTGTATACCTAGCACAAAATATTCCTAATGAAATGTTTTGCTCAATCACATGTCATACAGTTTTGTTTTGAATTTCATATTTGTTAAACTGGCTGAAGCTAACATCAGAGGGACATGGCTGGTTCTGGACAATTGTCGAATCCACAAAACTGATAAAATTAATGAGACAACTCATACATTAATTATTCTTTCTTTCTACTCTCCGATGTTGAATCCCATTGAAAAGGTTTTTTTCAAAAATTAAATTGCCAGCGAGGAATTTTCTGGCTGATTCACAAACTATAAATTTAGTAAGTGTAATTGAAACATCCGTGGTAACTGTTACCTCAGTCATGAAATTGCCATTGGCTGCAGTAGGAGGACAATTGCATTAATAGATTTATATTAAAATAATAACAGTTTTTGTTACAAAAATTGAATTTGAAATAAATAAAATTAAATTTGAAATGAATAAAATTTAATTAGGAGTGAAAAACTTTTAATCTAAGAGTCATATTCGATGTGAATAGAAAATAATGGAAAAATAACTAAAATGTACCACGGACAATTTTCTTTACAACCTCATTGGTTAGTCGATCTACACCATAAGATAATTTATTCCTGAGAGAATGTTTTACATTAGTCCCAGCCTAGTGTCGGACTTTATGTCAAACGCCAACAAATTTGATTCTAGGTGTGTTTAAGTCTGAATAATTTCTGGTACATTTATTAACACTGGGCTGATGGCTCTATGGCCGACTTATGTTCACCCTCATCGTAGAAATCAATAATCACGAGTAGATGACTGTAGTTCATATACAGTCGCTCATATACAATCAAATCTGTATGTCTAATCGATTGCTTACTAGCCTTGAGTGTTGTGTTTATCACCCGAAGATAAAGATTATTGAACTGATGGTTTTCAAGTGTGATATATGTACAGATATATAATATTGACCCGTAGCACATTAACCAATTTTTCAATGGGACACATTTATGCCCGATTGATTTATCTTCTTATCCAAAAACAGTGAACTCCCCGCGTTGTTCCATAATTTATCGATTGCCCGTCACAAATCAAACCCACACAATGGGTGGTTTATTGACTCACTGGTGTACATAGCGCACCTATACAAGAAAATATATCCCTTACATACATTAAAAAAATAACATAAAAAAAATCTATTTGATTTAATGAACTATCCCACTCCTGTCTTTTATAAAAGTACAATACCTAATAAATTTCAACACCAGAGTCACAAAAATTAAATCTGTCTTACTTATATAAATGTGATACAAAAATACGGAATAACAATAATAATAAATTTAATTAACTCATTTATATGATCATGAATCATTCAAGTATGAATTTAACACAAATAACATTAAATCACTATAAGTAACTTTATATATTTAAACGAGCAAGAAGAAAAGTGTGTGGTATATGCCTGAATATTTTTAACATATTCAAAATATTATAATAAAAAAAAAAAATTGTATAAAAATATGAAAATTAACAGACAGACACAAGATATATTTCAAAATTATTAATAATTTTTTATTATTATTATTTTTATTTCGCTGTTATAAATAAATATTAATCATTTTATTTAAACTTTTTGTTAAAAATATTTTGAATGAATAAAAAATTAAGAAAAATACCAAATAACATATAAGAAAATGAAATGTCTTGTAACAAAGCTGTTGTAAAGGTACACAACAAGAACAAATGTTTATAACAATATTATTATTTATTGTTGTTTATTGGAAGTAAAAAATTGGGATTACGAGATTTTATTAATGTTATTATTATTTTGTGTTCGGGATGTTGTGCTTTTAAAGGCTATAGCACGCGTATATGAATCACAATTTTTCACCAATTTTCATTTACGTCTAAAAGATACAACTCAAAGAGGAAATTGAAATCTGCTATCAATCAAAATTGTTGTATCTCTTGGGTCCTGAAATGTATGGTATCATTTGCTGTTTGCAATGAGTACTCTGAAAATAATAATTGTTCAAACTGATAAAAATTCCTATCGATGAGATTTACAAATTCAACACCAGCTAAAAAGTTCAACAAATATATTATAATAAGAAAAGTGAATTTATCGATGGGAATATTTTATATTGTGATTATTATATATGGCTGTGCGATCGAATAGATCTAATTCATCTCTCCAGGCAAACACTACCTGAGTTGATGTGCATTTCTTATATATACGATCAGTAGAGTACGTTCAGTGCGAGAAAAACTTATGAGAGATATCGACCATTTTCGCAAATTTATATTTTCTTATCGATCTAGATTGATGTTCACTTTCAAGGAAACCTAATCAGTTCTAACTGATTAATTTATCATATAGAATACATTTTTATCATAGTGATAAAATATTGTTAAGAATAATGTTCATTAAGAATAATAAAAAATTATATTTTTGTTGAAAAATATAAATGAAGGTATAACTGTAATATTATAATTCGGAATGAAAATAAATTATCAGATTGAAATAATTTCTTCAAAGAAACAATAAAAATAGTGACAAATATTTATCCATATTTTTGTCACTAAAATTAGTCATATTGAGTGGCACATTTGGTTCAGTGTACTATCTGCATATTCCTTCGTTTCTGCTTTTTCTAACTTCATATTAAAGTATATTAAGCTTGGCACAAGTGCATCTTCTAGCCACAAGCGAAATTTTATTTCAAAGGGATAAGTATAGTGCACCTTCAACTACTATTTTGCATAAAGATTAAGAACCTGTCAATTTACACAACGAAACAAATTTCTGCAGTCCAATAGAGATAAATAAAGGGTGTTTAAATTTATATTAACGTTTTAAATTTGACGCCATTAGTATATTTTGTACTTGAATGGTTTTCGTTTATTGGCAGATGTCAAGTATAAACATTGCAACTAGTAAATGTGGAAAAATATACGATTAGACCTTCGCAGCAGAGTAAGTAGCACGCTTGCTTTGTCAGTCGGAGATCTCGGGTTCGATTCCCCAGGTGACCAAAAAACACGATTAGGTGTCTTTAATCTTTGAGTGTAGGGGGGTTGATCCGGGTGCCCTAGTGGCATTGAGTTCTGGAGTAATTTTCTGCATTGTTTATATGATTAGACAACGCAACGCATCTTCATTGTTAAAAATTTTTTTGAAGTTTGCTGCGAAAATGGAAGTTTTTTAACAAAGTGATCTTTAGTGATGGAGCACATTTTGAAATTGATATGTAAATAGTTGAATTTATTATGAAGAAAATCCACGAGTAATATTGGAAAAACAACTGCATCCACAAAAAGTAACTGTTTGGTGTGGTTTTCTTGTCTGGAGGATGGATTAGTTCATATTTCTTTGATAAATAATTGGACACGCTGTTACATTGAATGGTTCTCGTTATCGAAAGATGATTACTAACTTTTTTGTTTAACGAATTTGAGATATTTGGTGATCGAATGGTCAGTAAGATCATATGATCTAACACCATTGCATTTCTTTTTAAGGGTTTTTTTTTAAAAGCAAAATATACGCTAACAATCCTCAAACCATTCAACATCTGAAAGGAAACATAGTCGAGCAAATTACTAAAATTAAACCAAAATTATGTCAACATGTCTAGGAAACTAAAAGATTAAAGGTCTGTCTGACGAGCTGAAAGAGGTCACTAATCTGACATTTTTTCATTTACAACTGCCACGTGTCTATTTTCTTTAAATTAAGTTAAATCAAAATTGAACACCCTTTACAAGCTTAAAATAAGACTATGTCATGAAAACTCCTGAAAATCAAAGTAATTAAATTTACTGCTAAAAATGTTTAAAAAAGAGGTAAAGTATTACCGGATGCGCTTGACGTTTTATTATGAAGGTGCTTGAAAATTTCGTTCAATTACGCTGGTTATAAAAAAAATCTGGTATATATGAAGAGCAGGAGAGATATTCGGTATGTTGACTATTTGGCAGGAAGATCGAAATTTATACAAATTATCGTATCACTGCTGTCGTAGTGATTTGCCTATTTCAACAGTTAGAACCTGTCTCAAATACTCCGACCATATATTCAATATCAAGGATTCTGACAATAGATAGATTTCATCTTAATCACCCCATAATTAATTAAAACAAACCAGTAATTCCAAAATCGATTTATTAACACAAACGATGTCTCATGAGATGATATGATAAATCCATTTCATCAATAATCTTGCGCGCGTCAAAATTCATAAGGGATAAATTAATTAAAAAGTAAAATAATTTATACAACGAAAAAAAAACAATTAAATAATTAATACGTGTTTTGATTACAACAATCGATTGCGTATACGTATTTTATAAATATACTTAAGACTTAAGAAATGTGCATGGCGCATATATACACACATATATATATAGGTACACATAAAACGACAATCAACCAAGATATCTCGTTTTACGTTTAAGATTACCATTATGCGTTATGTTGATGATGATGGTAATGCCGGCTGGTGATGGCGAAGAAATATGTATAAAAATCCTCTCCACATATATTTATATATATAGGTTTATTTTTTTTTATGATGATGTTTTGATACTGATGATGATGATGGTTTTGTGAGGTGAAGAGATAAATTTATATATTAATAATAAAAATATATATATATATGAGACTTTATTATTATAATATAAATATAAAACAGCGAAATTAAAATCGTTACGCGATAAAAAAGGAAAACAAAAAGTTGTATACAAAAAAGAAACTTCTGGTGTTACGAGAAGATCAAATAGGGCGGGACCCAATATAACACATCATATATACGAGTATGTACGTATCTATATATATGCATAGACGATTGGATGGGAATATGTCGTTTATTGTATTAATTAAGCACGATGACATACAGTCACACACAAGTGACATAATTTAGTCATATAGCACGTCACGTGCCTCGTTCATATAAAATAATAATTGTCTATCATCAGAGATAATTTAATCAACCCCTTTCGTATTATTAAATCATATTAGCAACAAATATTATTATTATTATTTTGCAGTGTTAAAAACTTAAATTAAAAATTAAGAGTATAACAAAAAAAAATAATAATCTTACATACAAAATAATAATTTTACTTTACTTTGAAATTTATCTTACCACACTTTGTATTTCCTCTACATCATCATAAATATTTTTTTTTTATACATACAAAATCAAGTCTGATGATGGTTAAGTCAATATTTTCATTTTAAGAAGATACAAAATTATATAATTTTTGTTTTTTTTTTTATTTTGTTGTTTAAGACGATATGTAAGATGAAATTATTGTTATTAATAAATATATAAGGAAAAAGGGTAATTTTTTGATTATCGTGTTTACAAGATTTGAAAAGTGTATTGTTGCGGGTCTGTAATATATTGATGGTTTGAGTTTTATTTCTGTGTTATCGTCTTATCGGGATTGTGTTAAAGATAATTTGATTCAATTATGCTTAAAAGGGTGTTTGAAAGATATTATTGATTAAATTTAATTCGATCGCAGGTTTTTCCTCTCTCTCTCTCTCGATCTCTGTTCGTCTCTACATACCAAAAAAGATTAAAGCGCGATATAATTATATCTTATGGTGGATGAGGTTTTTTTTTGTTTATTAAACGGTCATCAAATAATTTTTGCCTTGTAATTTTCAAAGTCATTATTATATTATCAACTAACTTATAAATATATAAGAATAAAAATATATATAATAATAATTGTAGGTAAGTGTTTTAATAGATGCGAGGATGGATATACGCATACTTATGTATAGGGTAGTCATTTCGGTTTTTAAGAATATATATAGATCATTGGTATATATTTAACTGATCACCCTGTTCCCTGTATATATATAAACAAAAATAGTAAATTCTCATGATGAATCAACAATAGTGGCGATAGTTTTATATCATTTAAAGATATTTAAGAGGTAACATTTTTTTTTTCTTAAAGTCATCATCATGATCATCAAATCTTGAGTTTTTTTTGTAACTCTTTAACTTGACTAGCCTCAGCTTGTTTGTTTAAATATTTATTGTACAAGTTTAGTTCTACAAGTCGTTTTTATTTTATCTTAGTTTTTTCTTCTTTCAATATACAAGACAAGTTTAATGTACGTTCTGATTTTTGTTTTTGTATATAGTTTTATCTCTCAAACTCTCTTTTATATGTATACATACATTATGTGTATATATGTGTATAAAAACTTCACTAAAACTAAAAAGATCCAAATCAAATAGTCATCTTATAATAAACACTCGAAAGAAAATAGAAAAAAATCTTAAGAACTTTTGTATTGTTAAATCAATAATTTATTAACATAAATTTGTATTAAGTGTCAAACTACACGTTGTTTTGTGCTTTCTTATTCTTATTCGTTCGGGAGTATTTAACAAATTTATAAAATTATTTCATATAAGTACAACATATTATGATACATGTACAGGATATCATACGTATATGTTACTGACATCGGTTTTTGTTTAATTTTAAGTGAGAATTTTACCATCCAATAAACTAATAACCGAAATATACTTCACATAAATATGTATTTTTGGAAGAGAGAAAATTAGGTTTTTTCTTAAAACAGTCAATGAACTTAGTAATATGCATAATTGAACTTTCTTCAAGTGTATTTGATTATTATATTTATTTTTTTGAAGTTCAGAAATACAACGATCGTATGCTTGAATGCCTATATACAGACATATAAACATATATCTATAAGGTTTATAACACCATGGGAATATGCATACATAAAAAATCAATTTAAATTCCGATGCGGCAGAGCAGCACCCAAACAACATTAAATTAGGTCAATAAATAAATCAAATCGATTTTGGATCGTCGCAAAACCCAAACAATTTACGAGACATAGAAATCCTTGACCAGCATCTACCCGGACCAAAATCGATAATTTATTAATTTCTCTTTTGTGGTATACTCGTTACAAAAATTAGTGTTTCTAAGAAAATGGCAAACCAAACACCAAAACATTTAAATAAAATAGGAACCGCGATGATGGTTGGTTATTGATTGTGTTCTGTGTTTATTATCGGAATTTGGTTTTGTCTGTCGATATAACATATATAGAAAGTGAATTGTGTTAGTAGTTTTGGTAACGTTCTGTCTGATTCATCTCGCTTTATATATACCTACATATATAATGTGTGTATATATAACCGAGATACAAAGAATATATCGAATTTAATTTTCTTATCTGATTGGAAAAAAAATTAATTTTTAATTGGATTTGGTGTTTTGTTGCACAAATTTAAAGAAGCTGCAATCACGGTGTCACCTTCTATAGTTAAACATGATATTAAGAATACACAGACCCACACATAACGTGTAAGCGCAAAAGCAAGACTTCATCTTAATTCGATTGGAATCCAAAAATCACTTCCTTAAATAAATTTTAACACACTCCAATTCGTCCATCATGTATTACAACCATAATTATCCATTTCTACTTAACATCTCTCATGTCATGCGTCAAGCCATCAAAACAAATTAAATCTTATAAAAATTGTATTCATACGATTTAATTCGTCCATTATAAAGTTTATTCTCTTATATACATATTTTGATGAAACATTTTAATTTTATTTTATTTTTATTTTTTTAAATTACAATCAAAGTTCAACTATCTGACATTTTAAAAACTATTTCTATTTATATTATAATTGAAGTGTATGCTACATAAAAATGCTTTTGATCGATTAACTGTACTGTTTATTTACTTTTGTTTTTATATACATGTATATATATATATATATATATATATATATATATATATATATATATATATATATATATATATATATATATATATATATATATATATATATATATATATATATATATATATATATATATATATATATATATATATGTATATAATCCAAATCTATAAACATCTTAATTGATAATTTATGCTCGCATCTCTAGACTCGAGCCGCGCGCGCAGCTAGAGCTCAATAAACTACACAACAGGAAAAAGCTTACATTTGTAATATGTCATATTGTCAAAAAAAACATTAAGAGGTATACAGACAAAAAAATAATGTCAGACAACAGAATTTAAAAATGTCACACAATGAAAATCCGAAAATTATTTGTTTTTATTTGTTCCAAAGAGAATAAAAATTTAAATTATTTCACAATTGATTTCTTAAATATTTATTTTATTTTAATTTTATAAACCACACCTCAAGTCACATCATGTATACGAAATAAGAAAATTTGCTTAAGGTTTTTGTTTTTGTTTAAATATACTCGCTTAAAATATTATAATAACAATAAAATGGAATTAAAGAATAAGAAGGTAACAAAATTATGCCACATTTAATGGCGCCGCCAACACATGCAAATATCTGCATCGCTTACAGTGGACCAAAAAATTATTTAAGGTTTATTACGATTGTTATTCAAAAATGTCTTAAAGTATGTATATAAGACGACGAATTAATTCAACAATTTCAATAAACTGGATGCTCTTCACTAACAGGTTTGGCATTTAAAATAGATTGAGTGAAAAATTGAATCAAAAGATTGATACGAACGAGCTTCTATTACACTTTTTTTAAATCGAGAGTAAACTTGACTTGATGGATAAAGTAGAAAAATGTGAGTTGAATTAGAAAGTATTTAGAATTTAACTATCTACTTGACACACAAAAATTTATAAAAACCAATTTAATACTCACATTAAACAATTTTTACATTGATTTGAGTGGGATTAAATTAAAAATTAATTGAATTACCAATACTAAATTATATATCAAATTATACTCAAATCAGGCACACTATACTAATAGAAAAAGTTGTTTCATGGAAAACTTATCCCAGCATTTATCACTAATGCATATAAGCTTAAAGTTGGTAAACAATTCTCAAAATCAGGTAGACAATTTTTAAAGTTAGCTACAAAATTTTATTTTTGGCATACCCAATATTTAATATCATTATCCTTCTAGGCACTGTCGGGCGTGTAAACTACACGATGTAATTTACACGGTTTTTTACATGAAACACACGGTTTTTTACATGTAAACATTATTTATGTAAAAAACGACTTTATGTAAAAAAAACTGACGTGCCATGTCTTATTAAATCTAATTGTAAATAAAGCACCATCTGTTTAAAAATCTTCGAACTATTTTATGAAAGAATTTGTGAAATAATTAACTGTGTACTATTTTTTTCGCCTACATACTGACTGTCACAATAATTTTTGATTTGATTAAAACTATTAACAGACAGGCTAATTAAGTTTAAAAATATTTTAACTGGCTCTACATTAATGACCAAACCGAACACCGGTAAATTTTTGTCATTTTAAAATAGATGGCACTGCGAACGATGTTGTCTTCGTTTTTACATGTAAAATCCCAACAGTGCTTTTAGGGTCATATCTTACAAAACTTAAAAACTTGAGTTAGAACCTACTCTTATCGTTGTACTTCGCACCTACCAATTAAAATTTCATAAATTAAAAGAGACGCTAGGATCCGACTTGGAAGTGTTATGGATAAGTGTTTGTGGTAAATAAATGGTTTAAAAAATAATTTTTATACTAAGATTCTATATATAATTAAAAATGAGTTTAATGTGCATAAAATTCGATTGTAAGAAATAATATAATAAAAATATCATCTTACTTATACAGTTGTAGCAACAATTGTCATTAACCAGCAAGTTGAATAAAAATTTGTGTTTACCTGTAAATAAGAAAAACAAAATAATCTAATTAAAATTAATTTACAAAATAATAAATATATAAAATAAATACTCGTATATCATGATGGACCTCCCCAAACTCGTTAGTGGGCGGTTTCGAAGAACATACCAATATACCCTTAACAATCATAATTAAATTAAAAGTTATATAGCTTTATACCAAATATTTATGTAGCCCAAAACACAAAAAAATATACAATAATAAATAAATTAAGAAAAACAATAATAATATTAAATTAATGATTTTTAAAAAGATATAATTAATTAAATTGATGTTTTCGACAACCAGCAGCAGTACAACCAGTAGTAAGAACAAAAAGCAAAAACCATTCTTAACATAATAAAAAATCATAAAACAAAAACGAGAAATGTCTTAAAATTATTAAGATGAAAAATTGCGCGTGAGAGATGCTGTATATATATATATATATATATATATATATATATATATATATATATATATATATATATATATATATATATATATATATATATATATATATATATATATATATATATATATATATATATATATATATATCGTATATAATGGATATATATCCATTATATATGAGTACACATGTGTAAGGAACAGGAAATACGTAATAAAAAGCATAAAAACGGTTAAATATAATTTCATTTTGCTAAACAGACATATCTATAGATGTTTTGATAATCCAGCAAATTGATGAGTTTAACGTAATTAATCATGCTTTTATTATATAATCGAGTAGCACCTCGGTTTATATAAAAATAATTAATTTTATTTGTATTTGAAATAATTAAAATTATGTTGATAAGTAGGTCTCTCTATTGAATCAAATGAATTACTTTCACTTTGATCTCCAGCTCGCTTTTCGCACATGAAAAGGCATTCATCAAGCTACACGTAGACGTGTAAAAGATGAAAATAAAAATATGTGTGTCTTAATTTAATTTTTTTTTTATAGTGTTTTGTGTTATAAACATTTTATGCAATCAAGTGAAAAATAAAAATTCACATGATCGCATTTTTTTATGATGTGTTATTGAATACTTAAGAAAAGTATCGTATTTAAGTTATAAGAAATTTTGCACAGTTATATACGTATAACAAGAGGATACATTTTTATAATACGAGTACAATATATATGTATATAGAGTAGGCAGGTATAAGACACAAGGTCGGAATTGTATTTTCCTTTAGACCAGTACTATTACATATATACATTGTAATTCACAGTAGCTTACAATAAATAATTCAACCGGAAAATGTACGCAATATAGACAGTAATTTATGATGAGTTTTTATATGCATTGAGATATACATTTGTATATGTACATTTATATATACCCACTGAAACGATAATCATGATGACACTGATTTTCCATTGATTTAAATCTTATATTTTATTTTCATTGGTTCGAGAATGAAACGAAAATTGAAAATTTTTTATATATACGCGTAGGCATATAAAATAAAACTATATAATTAATTAAAATAAAATACGAAAGATTTCAATTAATTATCACTTTCGTGCTATAAATATTAAGATAATTCTACGGCAAAGTGCCAAAGTTATGTATAAAACTGGAAAGACAGAAAACTGGTGCAAAGTTTCCATTAAATGTAAATGTCATATCACATGTCACATAACATACACGTTTGTGATATATGGTGATTAGATGAACGACCGCGCGGTATTAATTCAATTAAAAAAGTATGCGCGGGAAAATACCATCCAATCTTACAAAAAAAAAAGAATAATATTAATAATAACTATCTAGATATTTTCTTATTCAATTTGGAATTAAGAAAATAAATAAATATACATACATACATGCTATATATACCTATAACACAAGTTAAATGAAATTCAACATCTGTAATACAATAACGTACATTGTTGTTAATGAAGTTGATTAAAAAAAAAAAATAAAAAAGAATATTATATACAGTCTAGATTTCAAAAATAAGTTCATTGCTTGACATTGAAGATGGATAATACTTCTTATGTACATATAGATACAATATTATTATTATTGAAAAATTGATGGTGGCTTTGAATTACTTTTATCGAAATTTTATATGCGAGTATGTACTTATGTATAGACCGCATATGAATGAGGTTTATTGTTGAGCTGCTATACGCAAAATATTTCTCGACTTTTGTGCTCCAACTGTTTTTATACAAACTAAATTGTATATTCCTTGTAATAATGTCTAATCAAGTAAAACGAAGGTGATATATCTCAGGAGACTTGTTCAAATCAACTAACTATTTACGAGTGTATGTATATAAAAAAAAGTCGCACCCTTTCATTATCGGCCTTCCATACCTGTCTTATCTTCATCAATTTATTTTTGTTATTGATTTTTTTTTTAAGATCTTGTGAAGAAGTTGGAATAAAAAATTAGCGGTTCTTCACTTGATTTGTACAAAACGCACAGAACAACTTCTATATTGAAGGGTACATATATACAAAAAAAAATTCAATTGAATTCTATTTAGTTTCGCTTCACTATAAAATACAGAAGCCATTTCTATTACCTATTAAATTCTAATCATAATTTTTTGTCTAACTTTGAGTTTTTTTGTTGTTGTTGTTGTGTGTAAAATTCTAGATCACATGTACGAGTAGAACAAAAAATTCAAACTCCTTATTTTTTCTAGACCGTAACTGATTTATTATTTTCATTATTACTATTATTACTACTACTATTTTTTTAATTTCAGTTCTTTAAATCACAATTCATTTTAAAAATTAAAAAAATTGTCGAATCATTCTTTTTGAAGAGTACGTATAAGAATTAGAATTTTGGTTATTGCTTAAGAACTCGTACCTGCATATATATGTATATGTATATACAAGAAGAAGAATTAGATGAAGTCTTGAATTTGGGATTATCGTATATAGTTTTATATACAACACTTGATCAAAATGAAATGAAGGCTGAAATAATGATTTCGAGTGATTATCTTTTTATATATGTATGTGTGTATGAGAGGAAAATACCAATACAACAACAACAGTAAAATCAGGTTCATCGCGCGCTGGTTGATTCACCAAAAATTAAATTAAACTTATCAAAAATTAACTCTACATTATATTTTTTATTCGTCCAAAAAGACGCGGCTAAGAAAAATATTAAATAAATTTTATTCTCTTTATACTTCTTCCTTTAATCTTTATTTTTAAAACAGAAATTCTTTTAATGTTGTACACTCATATATGCACATACACACACACACGGAGAGACAAGTATAAGACAAAAATAATAAAAATACAATTTCATAGCACTTAAATATGCTAATTTTCGTCACGCATTTATTTTCGGTTTTATATCTTTTTTTTTTGGGTTCCTTTTGGTTCTGTGTTGATATAATTTTATCGTTTGAGTGGTTTTCTTTTTAATTTAAATCAAAAACAAAAAAAAAAACGATATATAAGAAATAAAAGTTAAATAAAAGCCAATAAAAATTCATTATATAAACATAATATAATATATACTTGGACTTGATTAGAAATTTAGATGAAACAATAAACAACAACAAACAACATATTTTTCAATTAAATAATAAATAAATAAAGGAGTTACAATTCAAAGATCTCGTATAGTATATACACATATGCATACATAATATATAAATTCTTAAAAATTATTATAAGATAACAGAAATGTAATGTTTGAAAATAAGGTGTAATTAAGTATGTCATTATATTAAGTTATGGGCTGGGAAATCAAGTTTTAATTCAAGTTTAAAATGAATATACAAAAATATTTTGTATACTCTTCTTATCAATATTTATCGGGATTAACGTCAATTAATTGCCGACATTAATTGATGTATAAGTTAAACAACAAAAATAATAATTTGGAGGATTTTTGTCACAATGAACTCGGACGGTTTGTGATCGACGCCATTTATAAATATAATGTATATCTAGATATACTGCAAACAAGGGAAAAAATCATGACTGGAGGTCTCTCGACTTATAATAATAATATAAAGTGTACAAACATAACCAATTATCATTTGGTTATTAATTAATTTGTAAATAACATTATCCCTTGATACAGTACACACATAAAGAATATTTTTAAAAAAGTGTGTTGATTGTAAGCATAATTTATTAAAATTAAGTAAAATTCCCCCCTTCGACCAACTGGTCAGCCGAACAAACAAAACAATTAATTTCTAAACAAGCTTACATTTTTATGTTCGTTTTTTTTTCAAAATTTAAGTATAAAAGATGACAACAGCATTATAAAAGTGTTAAATGATCTATCTTTTATCATTTCTTTTATAAAAAAAAACTGAAAATAAAATAATCTTCGTATATAATATCACTTATAATCAAGTGAAACGATAAATAAACCATCCATTAAAAACTACAAAATGCTTCTCTAAAACTTCTTCGCGTCGTCTACATATATAGATAAATTCAAGGACAGGTGCTAGTTTTTTTTTAGTTATTCCTTATATATAAACTTGACAAATAAATTATTAAATACAAAAAAAAATATGTTTCTTAAAGACATACATCGTACATACGTGTGTAACAACAAGAATTGGATATGAAATAAAACTTTTTTTTTGTTATTATACCTGTGCTTATTATTTCATTTATCTCTCATTTTATCCAAGTTACCAAGTTACGCGGGCACACGATATTATGAGAAATTAACCACATTTTTAATTGAATTGAGTCAAATGTATATATATATACGAGTATATATGGATTGAATTTATTGTGTGGTTATTATAATTAAAATGGGCATATGCATCAAATTAATATCCATCCTTTGAAACGTATGGTAGAAAAACTCTTCAACTACACGAACTCGTTGAGAAATTAGACTTAGACTCAGAATAAGACTTAAACTTTATATCATAATTAGACTCAGAGTTAAACACAAACTTCGACTCGTACTCTCGATTTATACTCAAAACCTCAGACTAAAGTGAGATCCTAACTTAGGTTTAGACAATGCTTAGAAATATATTTAATCTTAGACTAAGAGTGAGACTTAAAATTTGACTCAAGTTTAGATTCAGAGTTGGTACAATCAGACTGAGACTTTACTCAGACAAAGACTAATATTTTAACTTAGACTAAGCCTCATCAACTCTTGCGTTTATATTATCAAAGCGATCTTGATTGATTCAAGCCGGAATGTTCAAACCGAGATTACTTAGTGTAACAAAATATACAAAAATCAACGTCAGTTACATACAAAATGTATGAAAGGTAAGGCTTTACTATATAGTAAATATTTGAATGAAAAGTAGTTCAAATTTAACTTAGGTTATATTCAATTTAAAACTGAAATTTCAGTTTTCATCCTGAAACTGGTCATTTTCCGATTTATTTTTCCATTTTCCTTTACTTATTCAATGAAAATATGGTATTTTAATAACTTAAAACGCAAACAGAGACAGATACATAATTAGGTTACGAGAACTATAATTTATTTCAAGTATGCTCACAAAGAGAATAAATAAAAATGGCACTACACCAAGCCAAATCAATTTCATTAAATTTGTAAGTTGTATTGCGATTTGTATTGCATTTACGTTTAAAAAGGAACAATACCAACACACAAAATTACATAAACACATTTTACATTATTTTAATTTTACACACACACGTATGATTTTACACGAATGGTTTGCAAAATTTTTATAATGCAGCAACGCTAGTAATGGCATTTCTTCGAACTGTCTTTCAATATAAAAAAAAATATCTCTCTCCCTTTGTTATGACATTTATGTCATTATGACAATTGGTTTTGTATATAATGCATAATTATTTAATTAAATATTATTCTTATGTTTATACAGCATCAATAAACCTTTTTTAATGATTCTCTGTACTTCAGGATTGAGGATATAGTGTAGTGTTGTGGTGTGATTGTGAATAAATGTGTAGCAAAGGTTATGTGTTCATTTTGAAATGTAAACATTGATCATCTGGTTATAATATTTATTGACAACTGTATGTTGAAAGCATCTTTTGAGCTGATTTGTTTATAAATTCGGTTTTAGTTAATTTTTTCAAATACATAATTTCATTTAACTAAATTAATTATTAATTTTTTAAGTTTTCGCGTTCAATTCTGTGTATTTTCGTTAATATAATTTTTTAAATTTATTTAGAAATGAGGTTGACTTTCGTCGTACGACCAAGAGAGAATTAGAGCGAGTAAAATTTATTTTAGAGGATATCGTTTATATTGAAATAAAAAGCACAAAATTTATAAAAATATAGATCAATTTATAATTAAGTTTATATATGTTCAGATTTATTTTCACCCTTCCTTAGTCATTTTATGAAATAAAATTAAAAAAGCTCTAACTTGCACTAGCTTAAAACTGAAAAAGAAATTTGTACGTTTCGTATGAGTTTCTTAATAAAACGAACATTATTGATACACAAAATAAAGCTCATTTCAAAAACTGAGTATGCATTCCGGCTTTATATATCAAGTGGGCTTTGATAATATCAACACAGAGAAACTCCAATCCCGATATGGTACAATACATATGCAATAAATTATCCTGTGGTTCATGAAAGCGAATGATGTTCATAAATCGACATTCCTATTTATATATTTGGACTGTTTAGGTTTCTTCCCAGCACCTATATAGAAGATTTTTGGGTATGGCTGAAATCGTGGTCGGCCAAAAAAGCAATCAAAATAGTATCTAAAATCAAAACATCATCTCTATAAATGTCACTAACACATTCCCTATCTATCATAATATTTACCATACTCGTACTTTAGTATGATGAGAAAGCAAGAC
Source organism: Tipula lateralis (assembly GCA_963932295.1). NCBI lineage: Eukaryota > Metazoa > Arthropoda > Insecta > Diptera > Tipulidae > Tipula > Tipula lateralis. The sequence continues at coordinate 192,059,317 of OZ010736.1, read as the reverse complement.
TTAGTATTTTGTTTCTGACCCGGTCACTTTTTAAATTAATAGACGCTGAACAGTCACAGCCATATCGTATATAATGTTCAATTTTAATTACCATGAAAAACGTTGACATCAATCGAAACCTGCTTAGTATTAATAAAAACCATTCTTAATGATAATACTCAACAGTCAGTCATATATAGTCTAAAAATCCGGTCAAAATCGATCAAATTACTGATTTACGAAACTACCATGTGATCAAATCGTTATATTTGACTCAAGGGACTCACATTATAATTCTTCCAAATACATAAGTTTCTGTTTACTGTCATTCACCCTCGAATGTGCACATTAAATCACAAAATCGCTTCCAACTCGATTTAAATGTTCCGCTTTATACATAATTCACGTTCCGAATAATCGATTCAACTATTTGTTAAATTTATAAAAATCTAAAACTAAAAACAGGTTCGTCGCCTATGAAAGACTTCAATATTGTTATATATACAATACAAGTATGTAGATGCATGCGTTTCAGTTGCATAATATTAATAAGTCGCCTACATTGCATGACAAATTAAATTCAATTAATATCGAAAAGAAAAATCAATTAAAATTTTCTTTCACACCATGTGATTGATATCGATAGATTAATTTTTTGACCTAATTTTCAACGTATTAGTGGAAAACATTACTCGACAGATAAACTTTCGATTTGTTAACACTTAAAAAAAATAATAATAATAATATTTAAATAAAATATGTTTTTAATGCAAATAACATGTTTTATTTTTTGTAACTACTAATAGCAATTCATTTCAAAACCGTCTACGATATTAAGATATCATATATATAAAATTAAATGTAAGCACTCGCGCTTGAAAAACTCGTATCACATAAATTGTAATGACTTCACAAAAATGAAACGTAAGCAGCTTCACAATGAATCATGTTATTATTATTTATTACTTTAAATATTTCAAATTAATATTTTAATTATTATGTTTTTATCAATAAATATAATATATAAAAATGAAAGTAGATTTTAAATCTACGAGTTCATATAATATAACCGCCCGCCCCCACAAAAGAATTACAGCTGCGAAAATTAAAAATATATTTCTTGATCATGATCATCTTTCATTTGCGATTATATGAAAAGAAAAATAATACTCTGTTGTATTTAAATGAACAGACAGACAGACATAATAATAATAAGTTCAATCAATATTTTTCTTTATTTCGTTTTGTGTCTTAAAGCTTTTAAACTATATATAATGTATACACTATTTACTTTCACTTTGTACATTGTAAATAAACAATAATGTTATATATTGTGTGATGAAGGTGGTTTATTGTACAATCATAAAAACAAAATTCCATCTGGATGAATTATGGTTTCGGTGATTTTATTACATAAAAATGATCGATTTAATAAATTTCAGTGCCACTCTATTCCGATGTCAAATGATTAGATACAAATTTATATGACTCGATGCCAATAAGTTCAAATCGACTTTCTATTGTGTTGCGCGCAGCATACAACATTCTTATAAAAATAATAAAACATTAAAATAAAAATCCCAGAAGGAGTAAAACATATATTTTTACGTCTTAATCACAATAATATTAATAAATTGACATAACGCCTTCGAGCAAATTGAAAATATTTTTATTCATTTTATTATGTGTACGTGTATGTTACATGCATACATTACATATCTATAATGAATTAATTAATTAGAAAAATTTAAATTATTTATACCGAACAATATAAATTTCATTAATTATTTGAAAGTCGCGTACATAGTATCAAACAAAAGTACGTATTTCTCCTCATCGCGTATAACAGTTGGACATTTCAATTGAGTTTGAAATTTAACCCATTCTGTATAGTAACTATATATGTAATTTTACTTTCAATAGAAAATTTTACTGTGCATACACATATAAATTGAATTATGATTTTTCAATTTCTTAATACATAAATTTAAAATATATACTTATATGGTGAGATTGTAACATAAGTTTTACATTTATTTTAATTTGTTCGTGTATGACAGGTAATCGTGATTTGTATATGATACATCAAACTGTTTATATATATTTATATATTGGATGATTGAAATTTAATAAAAATTTCTATTTAATTGTCGCCGCCGCACCGTATCAAGATATTGCGATTATCGCTCCATTCAGTCGACGTATATATCTTTAACATTTAAGCACAGCGATTTGGTTGTATGATTACAACAATTTGATTTGGCGCTCCTCAATAATTATTTCTTATTTGCTAATATACAGTAGGTGTATATATAGATATGACCCATAAATACCATAACTTTTCAATTTAAACCATACGACACATGAGATAACAATCTTTGGCACATTATCCAACATTTCAATCTCTCCGTTTCTATATCGTTTTGTATTTAAACGACTTTGTATCATTTCGTCATTTCAATATATTTACATTGTATATAAAGTGACATACTATTTATGTACATATGTATATAGAGAGAGCAAAAACGTATGTGATCATCAATCACATATACAAATAAATATTATATTATTGTGCCGCTTTGATGTGCTCAACCTACAGACGTTGAAATATAAAATCTAAATTTTTCCAACAGGACTTGAGGCAACATTTTATTAACAAATTCAATAAGATTTAATTACCATACTTTACGAGTTTTAACGTCTTTTATAAATATATTTTTTTTATGTATGTAAAGGTATCCGCACACATTCCTTAAATATTGAACTTCATTATTTCATGTCATCTGAATTAATCTCGTAAAAAATTGTTTTACCTTTTTCAAGGTGCTTTTTGAGCTTACATAGAATAGAATACATAAATGTACATGTAGATAGTACATAAATGTATTGAAAATATTTTTTTTAATTAAAAAAGATTAATAAAATGAAAAATTATTATTTTGTCATTTTATAATATTGAAATCAATATATTTTTTTGTTATTTAGTATTTAACTTCAAGCTACCAAGTTGCTTGCTTTATAGATATTCTCGTATGCTCGTATAAATAAAATTCAGTCAATTGATTTTATTTGTGTTGTTGTACAGATATTTGTTGAAATGTTAAGGTAAATAATAAGAAATGAAAAATCTCTCAATTAATTAAAATAGCTCTTAGTTAAGCAATGTGGGATACACTTCACTGAAACATTGCAGGTGAAAATAGCTAGATAATCCGAGCAGATGCGTGTTGAGATCTTTATCCATACTGCCATATCGTTTTGCTCTTCAGTACTTGGAAGCTAAAGTTATTGATGAATTTACTTTCAGTTAAATAAATTGATTTCAATATTCCCCCCCAAGCTACCTGTATTTATGTAACTAACTTGACTCATTAATTAAAATTTAATTTTAAAATCTATGAAACGCTGTATGTATATTACAAAATCGTACAAAACGAATTCATGACTGAATATACCAAAGGAATTCCCATTCTCTTGAGCTACGTCGTATCGGATCTTAACCAAGCACATTTGACACAATTTCTAAGAATATCGAAAAAAAAAAACAAAAAACGTGACAAATTAGATTTAACTATTTTTTTTTTAATTATTTCTAATATTTCGAATCGGATACCAACTTTTTTTTGTGAATCAAATTTAAATTTAATTCTTGTACACACAACACAATAACAACACGAAAAATAAAAGAACCATAAGAAAAAATTAAGAAATAATCTTCTTTTGAAATTGATCGATTATCGATTTAACTAAAAAAAAAAAATTATTTATGTACGTTGTTTGTAAGAACAAATCTTTTTTGGGTTTTCTTAACCACATCAAATCACTTCATTTATATATTTTTTGGTTCGGTTGGAGATATGTTAGAGGTATCTTTGAAAATAATAACTCATTAATCTTATTTATTTCGGCGTTGTTGTTGTTCTTCTTGTATATTTTATATATACATACATACTGGAATTAGTTTTTCCGTATGTAAGCGCGCGATGTTTGGTAACTCTAAAGGGTCATTTAAAACTATTGGAAATAAGATTAATAATTCTCTATTTAATTCGGTTTTTTCTTCTTTATTATTATTACTTTATATGTTAAAGTTAATTAAAGTCATTAATTATGTGGTCCTTGTAGTGAGCAGAAAAAATTTGTATCGAATCGTTACATATATATATATATATATATATATATATATATATATATATATATATATTAATATATATATACATATATATATTAATATATATATATATATATATATATATATATATATATATATACATATATATATATATACATATATATATATATACATATATATATACATATATATATATATATATATATATATATATATATATATATATATATATATATATATATATATATATATATATATATATGAATGGTTTTTTGTGAATTTATGAAAGAATTTTTCGCTTTTTTCAAAATTCAGTTAGATTATATAAATTGTATACGTGTATGAGTGGGATTCCCCGAGTTTTATCACAAACGCTTGAATCTAGTATATTTTTATTAGATTTCAATAAATTGCCAATTCACTGGATGGCAAACAAACAGGACTGGGTGATTTATGCAATCTTTACAGAATAGTTCCAGAAATACTTCATCCCAGAAGTCAGACGCTACTACTACTAATGCACGTGCCCATCTGGTTTTGAAACACCCAAATGTGCAATTCTGTTTTCTTCCACCTAACACTATTCCACCCGAATACAACCACTAACTAGGTCAAGAGATAACTGCTACCTTTTAAACGTACTACATAAAACGTTCATTCCAATTCGTATTAGATAAACTAGACCTTCGTTAAGATTTAACAGTAATTGAGGTATGGAAAAATTTCTATTATGGACTGCATCATTCAAGTTGGGTTAGCGTTAGCTGAGTTAAAGCCATCAAACTTGAACTCATGCTGGAACAATATTTGGCCAGAATATGTCAAAAGTAAAGATAGTGATCATGTCATATGTAATAACACAACTTTTACTGACATCACAACGATGGCACATACAATTGGTGGAGATGGATTCGATGATGTATCATTTGATGACAAAGAGGAGTTGATACTTGATAAGAGCTTGAGCGAAGATAAAATTATAGATCTCACCCTTGAGACTCATCAAGATCATTGTGATAATGGCAAAGAAAGCCCTCCCATTTTCAGTACAAATTTCATATTGTTTTTTAAACTTTTCAGTTGCTTTTTCACGTCTGCTGATCTACTGATTTTCCATTTACTGTATATCTTTTTTTACACGAATTTTTTTTACACGAATTTTTCGTTAACGGATCTATCGTGTAAAAAGAGAATAAGATGTATATCTGGATTAACATGCCAATGTTGAACATTGTTCCTTCAATCAATTGATAAAAGTTGAGTTGTTATAGCGTCAATGGTGGATCTTTGGACTTCATCAAGAATCCATACCTTTACTCCTTTTTTAGTTTATTTGCAACCGGCACAGTAAAAGCTTTTGGAACCAAAATTTTAAAACTCGACGTTGGACTGCGTCACGAATTCTTCTGGGAGTTCGCCGTTGCTGAAGTGTTGATGCCTTTCATCGGTTCGGATTTTCTCAACAACACTGGTTTACTTGTGGATATACAATAACAAAGGCTTATAGATCCGTTAACCTCTTTGTATTTACACGGTGCACTTACGTCAAACTTTGGTCCTACTGTTTCTACTATCAAGTCAGCAACGGACCCAGTGTCTTCAACATTATTTCAAAATTTCCTGCATTGAACGAGTACATTAACACCGATATTATCAAACATAACGTTAAGCACAAATTAGACACAAACCGAACTCCGATTGCATGTAAACCACGACGACTGGCACCTCATAAACTCATCATAGTGAAAACAGAATCCAAACACATGATGAAACCCAGAATTTGCAGAACTAGTGGTAGTCCTTGATCCATTACATTTGGTGCTGCAAAGTAATATAGAGTAGAGACTTTTTGAAGATTTCCAAGCACTTAATTTGTCCAATTTAGGGCTTATCCTGAATTTGGGGTAATATTCGAGTAGAGGTTGAATACTGAATACTGAAGCTGACTAGAACTTAATTATTTAAATAAATTAAAGTCAAAGCCATTTAAGTTTTGTGTTTTCTCGGCAGCTTTAACATTCAGTTAAATAATGAGACAAGAAGTCAATAAGCTCGCAAGAATCTTATTTTTATCCAACTGATATAATTTAATTAAAAATATTTTCGAGTGAAATTATCTAAAAAAATTTGACATTTATTAGTCATCGTTCGGAATGGTATTTGCACGTAAATTGTAGATTACATACGTATGTATAACAGAGAGCGAAAATATCGTTTTATTTTATTTTTATAGTTTTGAATCTCACGACTTGTCATAAATTTTTATTACTTCATGAATATTATTAAAACTATATAATATTATAAACTAAAATAAATAAATCAAATAATGTTCAATTAATTTAATAGAGAATTTATGATTTATTGTTATTGTTTTTCAAGGATTAGTAATTTTTATTTTTTTATTATTTCAAACATCACGAAATTGATTGATAGAAAGTTTATGTAACAAATAGTTGAAGTGGAATTAGTTTCGGCTTTTTCGTCTTATTTGCGCACACATCAAATCATGCTTTCACTCTAGATTCATAATATTATGATTATAATATTTTTTGGGGTTTTTAAACAGCATGAATTATTGCTAGATATTATTCACTTTTAATTAAAATTAAATATAATAATTAGATAATAGAGGGAGAGTTTAACAACTATTATATACGATGGGAATAAAATTAGTCGACCGCGCACCACGGTCATTAAATTAAGTGTGTGTGTATAGCCAACCTATGTTATATAATTAAGTGCGAATAAGATACCAAACTTTTCGCTCTATGAACATAATATAGGTATATAAATATATAAACAAATCAAAATGGGTCATCGAATTCGCGAGAGTACGCGGATTAAATAAGCATTTGTCTTAAAACGTTAATATATATTTTATTAAACCTTTAATTGATTATAATCGATTTTTCAACGTTTTGTCAATGAATTGAAACTACAAAATCCACTTTAAATTTTATTCTCGATTTTTTTTTTATCTTACGTCGATATTTTTTAAGGTTCGGTTCGATTTTATTATTATTTGATTTATTTTATACTTATAAATCGCTATATATGTATTGTATATAAAAAAAAGGTCTTCTACGAATTCAAATATGATGATGTCTTAATTTAGAAAGAATTTTCTTGTAATTATTTACCGCAAATATTTTAATGAGTCGATATATATGTGAGTAGTTTTGTCTAACGTCTAATTTATTCATGTTAAAATAAGCAACGAAGAACTATACAACTTAATTATATATTTAGTATAGAATTAATTAAATAAGATTAATATTTGTTTTCCGTTGTTTTTTTATATAATTAATTTATTTTGTTAAATATTTAATATTTTAATCATTTCCCTTTTGGCCCTAACCTAACTAACATAACAAAAAGTTAAGCTTGACTGATATAATTGAAGTAATTATAAACGTCATCCGTTTCGGGTATATATATATATTATACAGAACAGGTGGGATTAATAAAAAAAATAATTTTTGGGTGTTTTATATATTGTCGTATGTCACTTTCTTTGGAAACAGCAATTATTCTAACATAAATGTGAGCATATAAATTCCGAACAAGATAATTATTTATCAGTTTGATGTACCGGATAAATAAAGAACAAACGTATAAACATCACCGTGAATATAACAATACCAAGTGGTCTAATCAAATCGGCTTATTAGTTATTGCAATTTATTTACAATTTTATTCCTATTTATTATATTACGTTGTTTTTTGTACAATCAACCGACAGGAAATATGACCAATAATAATAATAATAGTAATGGTAATATCTCGTTAAAAATAATTTAACTTCAAAGTACGCGTATGTAATAAAAAAAATGCATTGTATAAGGTTAAATATAGAATCAACAGCAACTAAATGTCATTTAAATTGATTTAATAGTCGTATCAGATAGTTTTTGATTCCCTTAAAGGCTATAAGTTTTATATTTTGTCTGATACTTGACAATGAGAGGTATAGGTTCCGAATATTTCGTACATAAATCTACTATTGCCTTTGGTTAGCTACAATATCAGCAGAATATTATTACTCATTAGCTACACTATGCTGAGTCAATTGTTGATTATGTTGACTTCTCTCAAAAAATGATAAGCCTAAGCATCTTTTAGTCAAAATTATCAAGCATTTTTGAAAGTAACATCAACTGACATCAGCTGGTTTCGGTTAGAAAACACCGTAGAAGCCGCAAATCGCTGTAAAACAAGAACGAAATATAAGTGTAATAAAAACACTTCATATATATCTAAACACATCAATAGCTATAAAAGTAACAATTAAAGTTAAGAAATTAAACAGTTATAAAGCTATTATGGTTGTCTTACAATTATTATAGGTAAAGTTTAATTATCTCAATTAAGAAGTCGTTCAAGTAAAACTTATTCACCCATTTCGCTATCTATCTTCTGAAGTATACTACTGAAGACGGCACATTTAACCAACTTAATTCAACCAATTTCATCAAACTACTGTCACAGTTTTCTTATTATATAAATGAATTTGCATACACCAAAGCAACTTATTGCATAACCAGCTAATTAACATAAATCAGTTTAGTTTGCATTTATGCGCGCATCTCGCAGGCGCATTATGTCAAAAATAAATTACTAAAAAATCGATTAATTAACGCGTTTTACCAATTTTAGACGTCAAAATATTATGGCACAAAATTTATTAATTACGGAAATAAATTAAACAGTAAAATCAATTAGTTATTTTGAATATATTATAATGTTTTGTGTGATTGATGCAATTTTAATTTATCGACTGTATATACACAAATAAAAATCGAAAGTCATGTGGGATCAGTCGCGAGAGTTTCTCTTTTCCGTTTGAAGTAGGTATACGTGTGTGAATATACGCGGCTGCTTCTAATTTATCAAATTTCGAAAATCTAATTTTTTCTGCAAAAATTTTAATTAAATTTTAGTTTCCAATTATTTATGCTTGTCTCAATGTTTTATGTAACATTTATGAAATCGTGATGTCAAAATCGAAATCGAACATGCAAAATTTACATGATTTATTTAGCCAATATATAGAAGATATATAATATATGTATGTAGGATACTTGTTAGGTAGCTAGCCATTATCGAAAATTGTGTGTCTGCATTTACGTATGACAACAAAACAAACATTTAATTGTAATCAAGATAAAACTGATAGTTGTCACATAACTAATTTTTAAACATAATATTTTGACATACGATCGTATAAAATTACATTCACTTTGTATTACCAAATATGTTATATATTTAAACTGGGTGCTTATGCGGAACTCGATATACACTAAGGTTGTTTGTATCATGTGTGCCCAAACGTCACGAGTGAAATATGAAAAACTATATTTTTCCTTCACCCGTTATTACTCCACAACAAACCTATAAAATATATTTAATTATTTATTTTATTGGAAAATCATAAAAAAAAAACAGTTCAAATATAATTGAAAACGTGATTTAGAAAAATAATTTTTTTTTTGTATTTTTAGTTTGATTGGTAATCAATTGGTTTTTGCGGATGATTTATATATCTATATAAGCGGATTAAGTATATGTATAATGAAAATCTATATACACAAAAAAAATTTTAATTTCACGCATTAATTTCGCATCTGGATTGTGCATGTCTTTCATAGCTAGACCAACCAAAAATCAATCATTAAAACATGATTTCTAATCGATTATCAGCACACACAGAAGACCAGCAACAAGAAACTTGATATAAAACCAGAACCTTGAAATTTTGTATTTTACCCCCAAAAAAAACGAGATCAAAGAAATATCAAAAACAAAAAAATGTTAAATAAAATTCCATTTTCATGATCAAAGAATTAAAAAATTTTCTTCTAAAAAAATATTTGTCTCGAGGCTAAATCAATTAATCAATTCAATTTTAAATTATTTGTTTTAAGTTATGGGATTTTATTTGGACGACAAAATCGAAATTTATAAAACGCCGAAATTATCATAATTAGTCGAATACTAATCAGTTTTTTTTTGTTAATTTTTCCAAAACAAATAATTAAATAAAAAAATTAAATTCCAACGAGACATATTATGTTCGTATATGTACGACGAGTGTATAATATAAAAAATGTCTTTGATTTGATTTATTATAAATAATATTATCGTGTAAAATTACAAAATCACGTAGAAATAAATAAAATAAAATATTTAATTTCGTTTTAAGAGAGACAGAATTTCATTTTGTCTGTTTCCTTAATGTACCATAATAAGACATGATGAAGCAAATAAAGACAAAAAATTATCTCAAAAAATTGTCTTATTTATTTATTTGTGTATAAACGATAAAATTTTATACACACAAATACATATAAAAAATATTATTATTTATACTGGTTTGAGACTTAGAAAAATTAAATTGTAAATATTTAATTCTCGAAAATGTAATTCTTCAACAACATAAAAATGTTGTTTTGAAAGTTTTGTTGGATAATTGATTAAACCCTATAAACATTTCACTTTTCCGTTTATATACCTTCCGCAACATAAACATTAAGTATTTACATTGAACCGCAAAGAATTTTATATAAATTAGAAAATTTGTCACCCACCATAAACGCTAAGACCACCAAAATATATTACACACATATAATAATTTATAGTAGATAACACACAAATAAATTAAAAAATTATTGATTGTTTGCATAAAAATTTGCAAAATGAAATTGTCGTAGGTTGTTGTGCAAAAAATCACAAGACACAAAACCAGCAAATTTTATTTTAAAATTCATATCCAAGTTTCTTGTTCATGTCGCAAAGTTTATATATATATATATATATATATATATATATATATATATATATATATATATATATATATATATATATATATATATATATATATATATATAAATTTTTGCACGCATATCATCGTTTTGTATACATTTGTGTAAAAATAAAAGATAAATATATATATAAATTAATAATAATTCAATTAATTATAATTTTAGTGCTTTTTAATGTTTTGTGTAATTTAATTAACTTGATTGAAATTCTAGACACAATATCAACTTCTTATCAGAATATCTTAATTGAGAATGATTGTTTTATTTTGCGCAATTCTTATCTTTTATTTTTTCGAGTATACATAAGGATGTTAACTCTCGTACGTAATTAAAAATTAAATTATTTTACATGTCCAGTCGATTCGGAAATTAAGATAATTAATTAAATGGATATAGGTAAGTATATAATCAATTAATTTGTACGTAAAAAAATTTATATATTAAATCAATTTTGTTGTTTGTATAAATAAATTATATATACAGCATCGCGTGATATAACAAGTTAGATTTCTTAATAATTTTAATTATCAAGATTTAAAAGTTTCATCTATCGTGTACCTTAAAATGTTGTGTATAAGTTACTTCAACCTACTCCAATCCCATATTATGTAACTGTTCTATGAGTAAGAATATCATTATTCATAATTGTCATAATACTGTACGCTTACATTATATATCTAAAGGAAGTGCTTGCAACCAGTTTTTAAATCAAAAACTCAATATAAATGTCTTAATTACTATTTTGACATCTTCGTATGGTATTAAATTTTTAAATCGATAGTAATCAGTTAAGTTTTTCAAAATAGTTGTGTGTGTTACTACAACCCACATCGCATCATTTTCTATCTCCTATATATTCTTCTATTATGCGGTTTGTCTTCGAAACACAATATATATATTATAGTCACACTTTATTGTCTTGAGACTTGCACTCGTCATATTCGTATATACAATTTAATTTTGTACTTTCTTAATTGTCAAAACAGTATGATGTTAAAATTAAACTGATCGACACTTTTGACATTTTATATTTTGGAAAAATTCTCTAATCCCGATACACAATATATATACTTTCGAATTTTGGCCACCCAAAAATAAAAATCGTGAATTTTTATTATTCCTCTGTCTTCATCATCTAATTGTAAAAAAAAAACAATTTCATTAAAAATTCATAGAAAATTACAATTTATTTTATTTTATTTTATGTCATTTTCTTATTTCACAATATTTCGTTATTTATATTCAAATTAAATTAAACGAAATAAGATAAAAATCACCTCCTCGGCAGTGTTCTAGTTAAGTTTATATAAAGACAGCATAACAGTATATCTATATATAGCTTCTATTTTAGGATTGCAATTATAAATTATATAAAACGACCTTTCGACATCTCGAATTTCTCTCTATAAGTGGATAATGTCGTCTTTATGCGATACATAATTTGTCGTTACACTCGAACCACGGAATTCATTTACATGACTCATTAATAGTTGGCCAATCAAAATACGATATATTTCGAATATGACACGCAACAAAATATAGACCGCGTGTTAACAGTAAACACTATTTTTCAGTTCATTAAACATAACAAAAATTGTCATTTTATGGACATTATATATATAGGTAGGTATATAGTCGCTGCCGCATTATGTAATTTTATCTAGAACAACATCAAAATAGCAACGTATATTTTACTCTCTATTATATGTTAAGATATATAAAGACCTTGGACACAATACAATAAACGAAACATAACAAATCAATTAAAACAAATAAAAAAATTGGAAATCTTATACATGCGAGCGAGCGCGGACTCATTCAACCATTTGTATATGACAACAATATATTCAATCATTTTCATGTACTTCATTTAAGGGCGACAGCGATGACAATAAAATTCCACCTCTTCACTTTATAGAATATATATATATATATATATGATTTTGTGCAGACAATTTTCCTTTCCATTTCCTTCCATCGTCAAACGCGCTACTTTCTATATCACGAATTAGTTGTTTCAAGTTTAAAAATTATTTTTATGTTTTTTTTTTTGCTTATATAATATGTGGTGACAGTTTTCATAAAGCATTTATATATATTTCCCTCTTACGTACATACAATTTGGAGGAGTGTTGCATTACTAATACGTTATGGTTAAATTTGTGGTAGGCTGATATTAACAATAATAATCGTTAGATATCTAGATTGCACATTGAAGTCTTTTGTATTGCATATTGGTTGCGAAAGCGACGAACCCGATTTAATGGTTTAATTAACACACCGCGTTCCATGCATTAATTTATGAATCGATAAGATAAACGACAATAGGCTAATTAAAAGCACTTTAACATCCGTTCAATAAAAATCTCGAGTCGCGACAATATCAATAAAATATATTAGTTTGCTGCATTACAATTTAAGAAAATGTATACTTTTGTTGTCTCGCTTATTCTTATATGTATGCAAGTACGCGGTTCTATTTTTTATTATGTGCAATTAAAAAATATAAAATAATTCACACAATTAACAAACGAACGATGATGCAGAGACCATATCAATTTTTATTTTAATTGAAATATAATTTTTTTTTTCTACATAAGTGGTTTGTTAAATATGTATACGAATATAATTTTATATGGATGTGGCTCGCGAAATATATATTTTATATACAATTCATGATATATTGTAACTTGAAATTCTGCATTCCATCTAGAGTTGAGACTTTATATATATTTTATATATTTGTTATACATCTTTTCTTTGTGATATGACAATATTTGTGCTGAACATGTACAGGGTGGAACCGAGCCAATTCGTACCAAAAACTTGTAGGAGAAAGACTTGGATACAATATAATCTGAAGCAATCGCTCGTACCTTACACATGCAGACAGTGCACAAAATCATATATGAAATTGTTTTTGTGTGCTTAATGCACGTTTTGAAGTAGTTTTCACATATGCATATAAGACATAATATATACGAATATGTTGTATCACAATGTGATGATTATATGTACTTAATATAGAACGACCTCACAAGTATGTGCAACATAATATTCAAATTGAGAGGAAAATCATGACTTTCTTTGGAATCGCGAATTGTTTTTTTTATATAGAAGGAAAGTCAAGTCAAAGGTTTTTTTTTATTTCGTATAAAATTTCCTGTTTAATGAAAATCTAAATAGAATTAAAAGATACACAACGAGAAAAAAAAGAAATTGGTATTAAGACATAAGAATTGATGTAGTATAAATATAAAACTTTCATTTCCTTAAAATATTTTAATTAAATTTATAACATTTTTTGTGACAGCGAATAGTTTTGATTTATTGCAAGTTTTAAATGAAATTAAATCATTTAAAAATCACGATTTCATGTGCATTACTGCATTATATATATATATATATATATATATATATATATATATATATATATATATATATATATATATATATATATATATATATATATATATATATATACACTTAATTGAGGGCGACATGTTTTATATTCTTACACACTTTACAAATACCTTACGCATTCACTTGTACATTTCTCTTAATTCGAGTATATAAAAGAGTACGTAAAGAAAACAAACAACCGATCTACATACATAATAACATGTCTTAATTTGGAAAATAGAAAAATCGCATTCACATGCCACTGAAGTTAGACACTGTGTGCGAGTATTTTGCGGAATTTCAAAAAAGTTGATCCAAAACTTATATTATGTCTTGCAATTTCTTTTTTGTTTTTGTAAAACACTTTTCGAAAATTATAAGATATCGCAAACAATTTTATTTAAAATGGATAATTGGTAAACATAAATTCATTTTTAATTTTTTGATATTTTTTCTCATCTGCCAAACAAATCAAAGTTACCTCTAAATGAGTATCGTGATAAAAGCTATTATAATTTTAATGACGGTATAGGTAACTGAAGAGTATTATCTCTGTAAATCGTTTTAGAAAAAATGTGTTTAAACATCCAATACTAACAATTTCAACAACAGACATTATTTGTTCTATATAAGAACAACCCCAAATAATTATGGAGACGAGGTTCTAATGTAGCAATATTAATAAGTAATTTAACGTTCATTTAGCATGCTTCTGTAATGGTTGAAAAGCTTGGCCTATTTTAGCATATAATTGTTGCAGTCCACAGAAACTGATCAGCGTAACAAAGTTTTTACCACTGTTTCACAACACATACATAATATTATGACATAATAAAACCCACCATACGTAAACCACACGAACAATGTTGTCATGTATAAGTGGTTACCAATAAAAATCTTGACCAAGGTGTGACAAACGCATATATATGTAGATAAACCTTACCGTATTTATGATATAAATAATATGAAGGGTGACAATACCAGATCTTATGCCGCATGCATATACATTTTGTATAAGAAGATTAAAGTTTTCTCTATACTTATATCCATCGTAAAAGGCTTGAAAATAAATTCTAGATTCGTTGTTATCATATTTCAAAAAGCTATAATTTATTTCCATTTAAGAATGGATAGAAAATGTCACTTTATTTTATTATATATACGAAAATTTATGTTTGTTTTAAATTTATATGTTTAATAAAATAAAAAATCATAAATCTAGGTAGAATATCTGTGTGTATGTGTATAAAAGGATGGCTCGTAACACAATTCTTAATTACAAATAAATCATTATGAGAAAACAAAAGAAATTTTTTTTTCTACGTCTAAGTCGAGTGTCTTATTGTCACATCATCTATCTCTCTAATACTTAAAAATAAAAAAAATTTATATAAAAAACTACATGGGAGGTCAATATTCTCACATGAGTTTCAAAACTTAATAGGTACTGAAAAAGTGTTAAAATAAATGGATACATCTTTGCATATATTCTTCGCACATCCAATAGAAAAGTTCCGCGAATCTAAAAATTTAATTTTTTTTATTTTTTATTTTTTTTTATGATATCTTGTCTCTATAAATTATTATTTTTTTATTTATTTTATTTTGATTTTAATTTTAATTTTAACGATGATGATGATCGCGAAGACGACGACGACGATCAGATTTGGTATTAAGAGGCTTTAATTTTGTTTAAGCGAAAAAAAAACAACTTTTTATACAACAACAAATTTAAATTTTCTTGATAAGGAATTTGTTGTTTTGTGGATCAATTAATTTTGACACATAATTTATGAAATTTTGTTTTGTATCAACAACATATTAGCATCGTGTGTGGTCTCTGTCTCTGTAATTTAATTTCGGCAATTTTGAGATCACATAGTGTTGTGTGGAGGTAACAATACTCGTATATGTTTATACAAAGTCAACCATTACTGATTGTTATGTCATGTATATATACATACAAGTCGTTTGTTGTTATGTCAACATAAAACATAAATATGAACATAAGACGATGTAATAACCTAACTGATTCATGTTTTTGTACGAGAATATCAATAATCGAACAACAAATCAATGCAAAATGTTTGTAAAAAGCGAAAAATTATTGTCATGATTTAAAATGAAACAAAAATCACGTGATATTAATCTATAATTTTGCAACTTTGTGGGTAAAATTTTCTTTTTACTTGTACATACGAGTACATACTCAGAAACGTATTGTTTTTGTATCCCCTCAAGGTTTTGTTAGTACTCGTACTAAAGAAAATTGTTATTAATATTATGATTTTGTTTAAATCTTTTCTTTCTCTATTTATTTATTTATTATATATTATTTTTAAATATAAATACCGAATATATATATATATATACATATATAAATAAGTATATACACATTAAAAAATCTTTATGAAGCAGATAATTTATCTTATAAGACCCCTGGGGTCTCATTGCAGCTGATATTTTCATATAAATTCTAATTGTTAATATATATATATATATATATATATATATATATATATATATATATATATATATATATATATATATATATATATATATATATATATATATATATATATATATATATATATATATATATATATATATATATATATATATATATATATATATATATATATATATATATATATATATATATATATATATATATATATATATATATATATAATGTGTGTATATTTTGAAATTTAAGAAAAAGGAAAGAATATAAAATTTCCGAATCCAATCAAATTCTTGATAAATTGCATTAAAATCGTGAGTATTGATAATTTTGTGCAGAATGTAATTTCTTTTCAGCTACATGAAAAATAAAATATTAAGATGACGGCGATAATCGATTTTTATCTTATTTTTATTTATATAATTTAATTTCTTTTATCATATTATATGCTCGTATATATCGAACTGCCAGCAGCCCGCAAGTTAATTTTTTTGTTCATCCTCGTCTATTCACATACAGCTATGTATATCCCTAATTTATGTATACACAAATTAATTGTGTATATAGTAGTATCGTGAGATTATAATTAAGAAAATTAATATCTTGATTTATTGATTTCTATAATTTTTTATATGTTTGTATACGCGCAGAGATAACAAAATGTGTCATTAAAAACTTTAATTCTAACACATAAAATTATAAAATCTAATCTTTTTGACAAATTTATTTGTATAATTTTTTTTTTATATAATATTTTATCCAAGGTTAATCATTTAATAATTTATTTCTTATATATGATTTATCTAAGTAACAATTTTTAAAATTAAATTGGATTTTAATAAAAAATAACGTTTATATATACACAAAAGATGGAAAAATAAAGAATAGATTGAGAAAGAAGAGAAAATTCTATGGAAACCCCATGGTGACATGCCACTGCGTATTAAATATTCACCTTCATTATTAATCGAAACAAAAAATGCATTTTTATTTGATATTTAAATTTGTATCTTGTTTTTATTTTTAAAGATCTTGAGACACATAAAAATGTCTTATTATAAAATTATACATTTTGTAATTAAATTAAATATCGATTACAAATCATCATGTAATAATATGTATATATAGGCATGTATCAAAAACATGGCTTGAACTCTACGTTAAAATTAATCCATCAACCTTTCAAAAATTTAACCCACTTTCATAAATATTTTGTTTTGGTTAGAAAATTTTTGGTTGTTGGAAAAATTACCTACTGATTCGAACATGCATACATATTTTCCCGTCACCTTTCAGTTTATGTATACTGTATATAGCCTTCGCTAGATTAGGATCTATCAAAAATTAACGTACCTACATTTCAATATCACAGCCTTGAGGTATTACATTAGTGTATGCCGCTACACTTTCACTTATTAAATTATAAAACGCGAATTCGCAACACCTTTTCGATGTATATACATAATAATTCACGGTGTGCTCTTTACTACGCTATCACGCAACTTTATTTATATTTCGGGACTCAAACACACACACACACACAATATTCGAGCAATTAATCAAACCCTTTCAAAACGTCGTTTTGTTCAATTTAATTTAAAACACAATTTTTTTCGAAAGTCGTCGAATTTCTTTTTGACTAAAAATGGTTATAATGTTAATCGATTGTTGTTATTTCATTGATGGAAAAATTTGTGTAAGATTAGCGCACAAAAATTGCAGCAATTGTGTATCGATCGGTTAAGAATTTCATGTTTTTTTTTTATGTGAAAGTTTTGCAACAATAGAAAAATTGTAATTTAAGAAAAATATTTTAATCTTTTTGTCTGCTTATTTCAATTATTTATTATTTGGTTATGAAATCAATTTGATATTGTGCGCGACGCGATGGTGGATGAAAATAGCGAAGAAGAAAATTATCTATTTAAGCAATGTTTGAAGAAGACCTATTACTTATAAGAGTTATGCAATGGAAATAATTGCACATTGATTTATGGGAAAAGCTTTATAACCAATTTGTGTGTAGTAAAAAGTATAGTTTTCCAGTTACCAGTCGGATAACTACAAAACATAACATAAGAATTAATATAACATCATATTTTTCAAAACAAATATATTATGCCAGTTGCATGTAACCATCCCATTAATGAAACCAATATTCACACTATAATACTGAGTGCTTCCATATAAGCGATGTAGATATGCGCACAAACAACAAAAATTCCATCTTACTTATTTTTAAGAAATTTATTATTCTTTATATTTTTGTTTATTAAAATCTGTGTGAAATACCATTTATATAATGACAACATAAATTTAGTAGCACTTTGGATTTTGTGTATATATAAACGAACGATTCTTATTTTTCATACCACCATTTCTTACGGTCTTAAAATGATATCAACATCAAACAACATTATTAAATTTCTTTAAAATCCTTCTTTTATATATAATTTCCATTCATTATTTCCTTTTTATAAATTTTTTTGTTTTCTTATTAATTTCATCCATTTGTCTTTAAATTAAAAGAAATAAAATTATATAAATTTTTTTTTTTTTTTTGAAGAGAGCGGGAGAAGAAGACCATTGAAGTGATTTAAAATGAAATCACATCAATTTAAAAATAAAAAATCAGAACCCCTGCAGAGGTTTTTTGAATATGTACTTTTTAAACAATATTCTTTGTCTTACTTATTATGCTCGTATATATACAAAATTCTAAAGATTTTTATTTTAGTTCTAATCAAATGAAATGAAGTAGTTTTGTTGTTTGGATTACAAATATTTCTTCTAATTTATTCATATTCACACACTGAAGGTTAAAGAAATAATGTCTTAAACGAAAGAAGTAGGAGGTGAAGTGTTTAAAGTTTTTTATTTTATTCTTTTGTATAGATCGCGCATATCCAACCAAATCCACCCTTTTTACGTTGAATATATACATAAATATAAAATCAATAGAAATATATTGTAGAGTGCTTGGATTTCTTGTGCGCGGACAAAAGAATTCATTGTTTGTCTAATTTAAAAGAATAACATATATAAGAAAAATCCTTAAGAAATTACAACACACATTGTAATATCGTAGGTTGATTGAAAGCTTTTTACTTTTCAATGAGTCTATACGTATAGCTGGATAAGAGTCTTAATACGTTTTATTTTTTTTTTTTTTTTGCAAAATCATAGTGAGATGAGTTTGACTCGAAGTGGAATCTTACGTATTCACTCTTATTTATATTAATCTGCATAATTCACATGTAAAAAATATCAATTAAAAAATATTTCCACTTAAAATGGGGTCGCACAGCTATACAAAACAGCACATGTAAAACTAGTCGTCATGACAAAAAGCCAATTAGAACGATAGTCTTGTTAACCCATTAAAACATGACAGCAGCTGAATACAAAGCAACACAAAAAATCAAGATTTTATTTTAAATTATTAATTTAAGAAATAAAACAATAAATTAAAACAAAATAAAATAAAAAAACAGCAACATGAAAATTTATGATATTTATGATTTGTGATATAATTTTTGTTGTTGTATACAATGTATATAAAATTACCATCATCTTTAAGGATTTTTATAAAAAAAAAATTTATTTTAATTTTTATTACATTTTGTCTGTCTGTCGTTTATATTATATACATATATAATATGTAACAAGACGATATCATTAATTTGTGCACAAGTAACAAAACTACTATATGGAATATGTTGCTTGCATATATGTGTGTAAACATTAAATCAGGTTCGTCGCCTATGAAAGACTTTAATTTTTTTCATCAGATGAATCATACCTCGTAAAATTTAGAGATTATTTTGACTTTCAATATGGACATATATCCTTGAACTGCTTTTATAACAATGAACAGAAAGCTTTCGAATGGCTAATAAGGAATGGTGAACATCTAATTCCCAACATACTTTGTTTTTTTGACGATTTCACTCTGTATCTATGTTAAAGTTTAACCTCCCTGTTCACTCAGAAAAAATATTGTGACCAAAATCTAAGTAACACAATTTGGTTACTTTAACATAAGTTTTTTGGTTATATTCACTAATTATCTTCTTATAAAGCAATAATTGATCAAAATTTAGGTAACCAAAATATTATATATTGGTTAAATTTACTAATAAAAAATTATTATATTGGTTAAATTTACTAATAAAATTAGATGTTTGAACAATTTAATATTGATAACAATAATTATTTACCAGATAATTTTTAAAACTTGGTTATGATTTTACCAACAATTGTTTGTTTTAACCAAATATTAAGTTAAGCCGAATAAAATGTTTGTTCACTCGAACAAAATACTTGGTTACTACAAAATGGAATTTTATTACAAACGTAATTTTATAACAGTTCGTGTTGTTTGTTTTACGTGCAAACACGTTATTAAAAACACGTTGGTGCTTCCCAAGCTTGGATGATATTCGAAAAAAAAATAAATAAAAGTAAGTTTTAATAATTAAAAATTATCTGAAATTAATTAGTAAGCAACGTTATAGTCTTAAGTTTCAATAAGATTGGCCACATTTTGGAAAACTTGTTCAAATTGTTGTATTATTCTGGGTGGTGCGATAAAATCCACTATTAATTGTTTTATTTTAATATCTAAATTATGAGACCTATAAAATTGTTAAATGTTTAAACAATAGTTTATATTTCATCATATATAGCCATACTTAATGGTGGGATTCTCGCAACACTTGTTACAATGATCATTTACAACCATAAGCACTAACGATTTGCAAAATAAAATGAATCAAAAATTGTAACAATTATTGATCCAATTAATATAATTATGAATAAATATTATGGTGAAATATTGAAGATGAAGAAAATAGTGCAGCCGTTGATAACGGAATTTAAACTATGGCATTTCCAGTTTTGAAAAAAAATATCAAGAAATCAAGGATCCTATCGCGAGATCGCTGCCATTGTGAGACGTTCGAAGAAAATAGTCGCATATGCCGTAAAAGGAAACAAATCTAAAAAAACGAGGTGTTAAACGAAAAACCTGCACTCCTCAGATGGATCGATGTATATTTGCAGTCGTTAAGAAAGAGCCTTTCTTACTTCTTATCAACTTAATGTGTTGAAAGAAAGGAATTTAATATGAATATTAGCATGCGAACAATTTGTAGAAGACTGGTAGAAAGCGACCTTCATGGCAGATCAGCTCGAATAGTACCATTGCTGTCCAAAAAGAACATCAAGGATGGAATTCGGTTTGCCAAAGAACATGAAAATTGGAGTGGTGACCAGGGTTTGCAAAAATGGAGAAATATATTATAAAGCGACGAAACTAGAATTAATATAATTTGTTCCGATGGAAAGCAATATGTATGAAGCCAAAAAAATAGGAATTTTATCCAAAATACACAAAACAAACATGTTTCTCTGTTAATGAACTATTAAAGTATGGGGATGCTACTCTTACTATGGCATAGGTCCATTGTATTGGATAAAGGAAATTATGGACCAGCACATCTATGTGCTCCAGAATGTCATGTATCCGTATGCTGATGAAATTATGCCTCTTAGATAGGTCTTCATGCAAGACAATGACCCCAAACATACATCAAGGAAAGCAAAGCAGTTTTTCAGGGACAAAAGTATAAAACTTTTAAGTTGGCCAGCGCAATCCCCCGTTTTTAATCCCATTGATATTTGGAAGGATCTAAAAGCTGCAGTGGGATGCATAAAATATAAAAATAAGCATCAACTATGGTTGGCAGTTAAAAATGTCTGGAAGTCTATACCCATTCAACGATGTCGGAATTTAAAAGATTATATGCCACAGAGATATTAGGCAGTGATTAAAAATAAGTGTCAGACTACCAAATATTGTTATGATATCAGAATTATGCGGCAATACTGAATATAATTTATTTTATTTGAGCATAACACGAGTGTCCCTTATTTTTTGACCACCATTTATTTTAATTTTTTATGTTTTTTTTTTAAATACTGATGGATTTATTTAATTTTTTTCTATTTCTGTAACCGTCTGTAATAGTAGTCTTAAAACAAATACATTGAATTGAATAAAATAATTAAAATATTTAAAAATATAAATATTATATATATATATATATATATATATATATATATATATATATATATATATATATATATATATATATATATATATATATAAATATATATATTTATATATATATATATATATATATATATATATATATATATATATATATATATATATATATATATATATATGCATATATATGTGCTCTTTTTTGGTCATTAATTTTTTTTCTTTTTATATTTAGAAAGTAACCATGCAATTTTGGTTAAAATAACTTAGTTTTAACCAAGAGTTTAGTTATTTATTTGACTAAGTTATTTGGTTGGTTAAAAATACTAAGTTTTTGGTTAACTATGCCTAGGTTTATGGTGTTTTTGACCCAAGTTTTTCTCTGAGTCTTGAAGTGTATAATCTTTCATATCAGGATCTATTCGGATAACGATGGGAATTTCTGAGACACATTGAGAAGAAAATATTTGAAGCTTAAAAATGTCGGACGAATTATGATACATTTTTTTTAAGTGTATAGCATCGGGAAAGTATACAGATTCTAAAGTAAAAGTAGCAAGCACACTTATAAGTATTCTATATATGAACAATATCTTAATATAGTGGTTTAGCATGCAGTTTTGAATAGACAGAGTTTTATAATGAGTATAAATTAATAATACATTTCTGAGATCCAAAAACTCAAGGCAACCACAAAAATGCGAGAGTTCTCAAAATATTCGTGTATGTCATGATCAAATGATTATATCATTAAAGATATTTAATACTTGGGTCTAATAGAAAAAAATTAAAAGATCAATATATACGAATAAAATGGTGACTAATTTATTGGAATATGATCACCATATATATAGAAACAAAAACTATTTAAAATGGCCGGCACGATACAAAATATAAATTATCATAAATTAATAAATCTTTTCTTATATTCTAAATCACATTTGTCAACTCGCACATAAAGAAAGAAACACACTTATCTTTGTAAAGAATCTAATCAAATAAATTAAAAGACAAAATTCTAACCAATATCAAATTCTTTTTGTAATTTATCTACAAGAATTAAACATTATACTTTAACACTGTCCTATGATCTTCTTATATATACGACTATATGTATGTACATACGTAAATAATTCCTAAAAATAAGAAAACCTAACCAAACATATGTAATTGAAAATAAAGTTGTAACAAAAAAAAAATTCTTCTTCAAATCCTATATTTATCTGCGAGTTGAGCGCGATGATTGAACATATTATATACACAACATACATAAACATAAGCGCAAGTTACTTTACGTAAAATAGAAATGAATGAAACGAAAATGTTAAAAGCACAAATCAATTGTTGAATGCACAAAAAGTAAAATTCAACGAAATGCATAAAAAATAAAACTACGTGCGTGATAAAATATGCATATGTTGATTGCATGTGCAATTCGATATTTAAAAAAAAAAAAAAAATTAAATTGTATTTTATTATTACATTTTCAAATTGAGACAAGTTTTTTTTTCTTAGTTTTCGTCTTAAGCGCTTTTTCTCCAAGGACTTTGTGAATTTCGTTGCGCGTTGCTGCTCTACAAATATAATAAAATATATATATATATAAGAATAACAACTTAACGGATGGGGACATGTTTTTCTGTTATTTATTTTAATTTTTAATTTATTTGATTTTTAACAAAAATAAAATAAAACTTAAAACAATTTTTTATTTGTCATCTTAGTTTCATTATACTATATAAAAGTTAGTTTATTCAACTTTCTTCGTAAACTAAATATGTATGTATGTATATATGTACATTTTATGTATACATAAACATATATACAGAAACAACAAGAGAGAGAAGTGAAAAACTGTTTTAAGGAAATGTAAAATGCTAGAGTGAAAAATTGATTATTTTTCTTTTTGGGTAGGAATGTTGATGGGTTAAGGTTACAAAAGTGCATTGAACTAGATTTTGTAAAATATAATCAGGGTTTCCCATCGCAGATTTAAATTTTGCTGATGACAATCTCCCGGCAAATAAATATTTATTTTTTTATATATATTTTTAATCCTCTCTCCAAGACAATATATAATAATATTTTTAATGTTAAATGCTTATTAAAATTTAATTTAAATTATTATGGGAAATATTTTATTTATATTTCGTTTATTTTGGGTAAGATAAAAAAAATTATTTTGGGTTTTATTTTACCGGTATGTTAAATTGATATGTGAAACTAATAAGCTTCGGAACGATTAATTTCGAGTTCCAAAAAAATACCGATCGCGGCAAATTGCTGATACACAAGTATTTATAATTATAAAACCTTTCAAATACATGATTTTGTCATATGACACGCAACATGCATATAAACCAAAAATTCAATTAAAAACGATACATTATAAAAATTCTCAGGACGAAAGGAAAACAAAACAATGTACAAAAGTGTTTTATATAAAAATTATATATAATATATATAAAATTCGATCGTGATCTTAATTTTTTTATATATATATTATGTACACAAAAACCCAGCATCCCCACTAACAGAGATCAGAAAAACTAATTCATCACGAATTTTTATATAAAAAAAAATCTTAGTTGATATTGTTTTAATTCTACCTCCTCTAACAATGCACAAAAAGAAATACAAATTTAAACAATAATAAAATAATAACAATAAATAAAATTAAAATTACAGTAGAACTTCGAAAACTTCCTTTTAATTTAAAATAAATTAAATAAATTCATTGAATTATATCCGCAAGGTTTTTTGATTTACTTTAAAAGATATCTTCAGTTATTTTGTTTTGTTTTTGAACGAACTAAAATAATATTAATAATAATTATTATAATTATAATAATCATAATAAAATATTATAAATAATTTTTCCATCAGATACATCAGTACTACATAATGGAATTGTTTTGATCTTGACTATTCCTTTGGTTACTGCGCTTATACATACTCATTTAATATTTTGATAGCTGCTGGGTTCAAAAAAAAAATCATCTTATACATAAGTATATGTAAGAAGACACACAAGTAAGTAATAATAATAATAATTGAAGAAGACAAAATATTAACATATAATAAAGTAAAAGAATATGTGTATGTACATATGCGATCAAATCGTGAATGCCTTTTGGGTTATGTTACATTTAAGAATGTTATATAGTCAATATCTTGATTATATAGTTCACAGCCTAGTGAGTTCTAACGCTATATTACATCTCCGGGTCTGGTGCTTTCACCTCCAACAAGCAATGGCGTGATTATGCATCAATCAATAAACCAAAAACAAAACACTGATCTAATCATATATTATAATAATGTTAAGTCAACAATATTGATTGACTATGCAATATATGATCTTTCACCTCAAAACAAACCGGAAGACAAATCATATCAATTTTAATTACTACTTACACCCATTATACGTGTACATATGTGTTTCATACATGATGTAATAAATTCAGAACATACCTGAAAATAAATAAAATAAAATAAATTAATATTCTCATAAATTTAAAAATAAAATATATATTTTTTTTTTGTCATATATAATCTAATTTAATTATTTATGATTTACTCGATTATTAAATCGAGCAGACTGATTTTTCCAACTTCTTTAGTCGGATTTTCCACCGCGCGCACACACACACACACAAACATTAAAATTAAGATTCTATTAAGATTAATGTGAATTATTGTTGTCATGATAGAGCAGAAAGAATTATATAAAATATGATTTTAAACCCTATAATAGGCGGGTTGTACTAAATGCACATATATGAGCACGTCTTGCGATATATATGATATGGTGTGTGTGAATGTGATAAATAAAGGTATTTTATTTTAATTGATTTATTGCTAAGGTATTATTATAATTTATATGTGCGAATTTCATGTGATGATTGTGCAAAAAATTAAAAATAAAAAAATTTAGCGGAAATTTAATTTTTATATATATTCAAATGAGGTATGAAAATATTTTTGCATACACGTCGCTTTATTAATTCAGCCCGAGCTTAATTACAATTTATATCATTTTTATTGTACAAACGTGATAACTACTATATACATACATATGTACGTATAAATACAATGTATAGATAGAAGCAGCCGTATTTATTTAACAATAAATCTATCTAAGTGGAATGTGTAAATGATTTACTACACACATATCGGTGTGTAGTGTATACATATAGATCAGACAGGACAATTGCTTAATTCAACCGATATATTCGAGTTATTTAATTAGTGTTTAGGAAGATCACTCATCGGTTTGGGCTCTTTAAAGGTTAAACATAGAGTTGAAAACCGACCAAATAGCACAGTGATTAAAGCTGCGATTGTTGTCACGAAAGGAAGTACGTCTTCGATTTGGCTGTAATGGGGTAAAGTAGAACGGAAATAAGCGAACCGTGAAAGATGTGGGATGTCTTGAGACTATACAAAACAAATAACTCCATTGTTAATATTTTGTCGAGTTTATTTAACAACCCTGATCAAGCGATTAGACTCTAATCTCGGCGTTCTATAATTTGAATAACTCTAATTTAAAATTTGTCGAGACATGCCAAAATGATTTTTTTTAATGAGTTCTATCTTTATGCTTAATATGATTTACATTGTCATGTAATATTCTAGTAGTCATTAAAAAAGTTTCTTGTCGACAGAGGTGACATTTTTAGATGTGCAGGTTCGTGAAGTGATATCATTATGGAAAAAAGAAAAGCGTTAGTTTTTATAATTACATTATTTTAAAATATGTACGATATATAAAGTTGAATTCCATTGGACCTTCAATACGAGTTGAATCAGGATGGCAAAAAGTATGTCGGTTAATGAAGTTGTAGTTTCGTTTAATCTTCTTCTAGAAATTGTGCCAATTGATGTTATTGAAGACAATGAGAAAGAACCTTCAAGCCATCTCATCACAAATCGAGAATAACGTCGTCTTTTGGAAACACAAACCAAATATATGGAGGAGACAGTAAAATATGCAAGGGAATCAGCACGATATTCCAGGAAAAAAAATTAAATATGAAACATTAAAAGGGAATAAAGATTCAGAACGGGTAGTGGGCCATATCAACCTAAAACGAGCGAAATTGATCCGATGTACTCGTTTGTGGAAGGTACAGTGTGCCCACTTAATAATATAGATTCTTCAGATGCATTCTTCCCAGTATGCTTAATATATATTTAAATTATTAAAATATGTTTTTTAAGGACGATATGAATGCGGAATATTTGGATGATGAAACGTTAACTACACTGAATGCACCAAATAGTCTGCAATAAATGATTCACTTGGTAATACTGTGGATACCGACGAAATTAATGAAACCGAGATTTCAACCGCAGCTGTGACAAATGTACCGTCAACTTCAGATTCCATAAACAGACCTTCAACATACAATCTAAGATCTAATATTTTAAAGTTACGGGCAACAAGAATTTCTGCATCAGAACGACTGAAAAATAAAATGATGGACGAAACTACTAAAATTTGTATTTTTATTCGCAACAACTAACAAACGTCAAAAATAATGAAATAGTGTTACCATATAAAAACTGCTGTAAAAATGCTATAAACGGAAAATAGAAAATCGTCGGATAGAGATATATCTCTCCTCTCGGATTTTATTTCTTCGATCCGCGTTCATACAATCGGCCCTAACTGTCTATTCAACAATATAATAGCTTAATTAAAAATCACCAATAATAAACAAAATTGACAACATAAATAATTATCAAAAGGAAATTATTGGTGTTGCCCGAACAATTCAGATTTTGATATTAGTCACATCACGTCAGGCGACCAAAGGAATACTAATTTTAAATTTAAGTGACACGAAAAATGTCACGGCGAATGAACCTACACGACTATGGGAATAAGGGTGTTAATGTGGTTTGGGCATAAAATTAGCAATAAAAACTTTACCCAGATCAATTTCGGTTAAGTTTACTACTTATATACTAACTTACTCTAAAATTTTACTAAGAAATGTATCGTGATAGTTCATATTTCATTTGATTTACATATCATCTTTGTAACCACCAATGTCAATTTTTTTGAATTCCGCGTTGAATCTCAAATTTGCGTTAACTTTCGTGAATTTCGTTGGGTCAAAATCTTTTTCATTAGGAAGCCTATTAACATGGTAAATTATAGGTAATTGCTCATTATCTTGTATGTATCCTTCTTTTTCTAAAAATAGAATTGCTTTAGGTCCTGGTATGTTGTTTGTCTCTAAACTTTTTACAATAATTCGATCGTCGGTATAGTAAGGTCCTGTTAATATGGTTCCTCATTTGTTTGATGATGTGTATGTCTATTCGATTGAATTTATTATATTGAGCTCGACTGGAGGTGTAGTGGCGAAATTCGGTTTCCGTTTTGACCTGTACAATGCCTAATGCATTTTCTTTCGAAGATACGTATTTGCTCCATCATTTAAACTGATGTCAATTAAAACTTAAACCTTAAACTTAAAGTCAATTAAACTGATCAACGACACAGTTAAAAGGTTTGGAGTAGCTTGACCGTGTTTCAAATCCAATAGTTGACAATTTTTAAATTAATATTTTAACCCGTCTTCAAAATAAGTTTAGTAATATGAGCTATTAATGACTTAAGTTAAAAAAGTTTGAGTATAGGATGTTAACAAATAAGATTTGATTTTTGTAGGACCTACGGGTATTTCCAAAGCCAAAATTTCAACTCTAATCTTGTTTAGTAAAATGAACTTGTATGAGAAATTAACCAAGAGATTTTATGGGGTTCCCATAATTATTCTTAATAAATTATATATATCCCCGTGAGTTCCAATCCAGTTGTAATGGTATATAATTTACCAATGTTATTACCGCATTTATAGTCTTATATATTTATACCCTTATGAACCTACATATTGATGTAAATTCCTAAATTATAAAGACAAAATAAATAAGAAATGTATTTCGGTTTTTTTTTGTTTCTCCTGGAGTTAGAGTTTCATTGCTTGTTTAATGTTCTGTAATTTTTTTTTTCATAAAATTATTTTTATCATTTTCTTTAAGATTGAGTTGCGATCACGAGCACAATGTTTTATTCATTTTAGATTATAATAATAATAATATTATTATTTTTTAATAAGAAATAAGTAAACGAAATGAAAACCTTCATATTTGAATCTTGTGTATATAGAATTTTATTTCGTTTTATATAAGTTCATATATATAAATGCAAGTGGGTAGAAGAAGGAGTCGATTTTTATCTCTCTGGTAAAATAAAAACCTTAAGAAAACAAGAACTTTTTTCGAATTCTGTTTTTATATTATTATGTAGGTGGCTTATTATTGTAAAAAAGAGATTTTTTTTTATCTATTTTAATGTTGATTATGTACATGAAATTATAATTTCGATGTATAATTTAGAATGACAAAAAAAAGTAATAAAATTTGGCGGTATGTATGTAATGAGAAGGTCGCGCACACGCTACGTTAAGAAGGGCCACATCACTTCTAAATGTGTACGATAATAAATAAAATTGAACCAATAAAAAATAAGATTATAACATAAAAATATTTAATTTTGTTCTTTCTTAAGGAACACATATTTTGTTAATTTATTTGATTATTTAATTTTTTAGATAAAAATCTGGGTGCGTTTCAATAAATTTTAGAAAATTATTACCACTAACCAAAAATATTTAATAAAAATAAATAAACGTAATCTTTCTTGTGTATTTTATTTTATTTTTTTATTTTTTATTGCATATACATAAGAAAGTCATAAGAAAGATAAAAAGAAATGTATAATATTCATGAATGAACTTTTGATGATCCTTTCTTACTTTTAACGAATTTTAAGAGCTTAAAATATAATTTAATGTTTTTAAAAAATTAAATTATTACGACGATTAATTTTATTATATAAAATATATAAATTAATTGGTTTATAAGAAAGGTTAATGCAGCAATAAAAATTTACAAAAATGATTGTAATCACGATATGGAAAATATATAATTGCCAGATACACATATATAACCGGTAGCGCGCGAAAACTCTATCTAACTACTTACTATATTGTAAATTTGCTTGCAAATATATAAATTCTTCTTCTTCTACATCGCGGTATATACAGCTATATCGTCTAAACGCGAAATCATTAAAATAATAAATTGTAATATATTTATGAAATAAATATAAACCAACAATGTAAAATAATCAACACTATATCATAAATCACTTTAAATAAAATATGAAAATTCTTTATTAACCATATACTCGTATATGTACATTATAAAGTGGAACATCCAATTTAAAAATAAATAAATAAATAGAAAACTAAAAATTTCACGAAATAATCAAAAACCTAGCTGTAAAACTATAAAAATCTATTTATTTAAAATAATAATAGTTAATAATAATATTCTATTATTTTCTAATCAATATTTCAAATCTTATTCTCTCACAATATATCATATATATAAAAACAGAAATATTTCAGGAAGACTTCGCATACTTATATATTGAGTCGTCTATTAAATATGTATTAATTTATTATAAGTCGATTTTCGTGTGAATTTAATAATAGCGCACAAATAAAATTTTCAATTATTTTAATGACCCGTTTTAATCCGCGCCACAAACTATTTGCATTGTTATTTCGGCGGACAAGACCCAATATAAAAATTTTGTATATATGTACTCGTATGTAAGATTAATCATCGGTAAATACATAAAACGCTTTATGTCTGTTTATTTATTGGATTGGTTCATAAGTTCAAGCTGTATTGCAGTATATACATTATATACGTTGATTTATGAATTGTTTCGAAATCTAACGTGTTGGATATAGTTTTTTGAATCATATATCGATCTCTGTGATTTACGTAATTTCGTGTAAAAGTAGGTATACAAATATATTATTTTGAACCTTTAAACACTATATACATATGTATATAATCTTCGTGTCATGAGTTAATTTTATAACTTCATAATTTATAAAAAATTATGACATTTACAATACTATACAATTAATCGTTCAAGAATCGAATCCGTTTCGTAACATAACAGCCCTACTCTAAAATGAAAAGTATTTTGTCTTTATTTTATGAAGAGTTTTATCGATTTCCTTAAAACGGCCACTCAACGCAATAACAGAGCTTTTATACTTATCATTACCCAACTGGCCTGCTGACGAACAAAAATTCAATGTAAAGATTTATAAATTGGAAATAATTTTTCCATTCCAAAATTGGAAGGGAAAATTATTCCCAATTTAATACTACCTTTTTACCTCAGTATGCTAGAAAAAAAATATTTAAACTCAAACTCCATACAAAATCATTCCCCAATTCCCTATTCCCGAGGAAATACCAGAAATGTGCCACGTGAATTAAATTAACAAGATTCGTGTGCTTTATTTCGCTTTATTTCGAATTTATTAATAACGAACCAATTTGGATGGCAATATTCTCTAAGTAATCGCTAAAGTTTACTATGGAGTGACAGTGAAAGATAAGGCGACAATAGTTTTACTAACACGTTATGCAACAATTGCTTGGGTTAGTACAAATTAGGATAAGTTCTTGGATGCCTCATCCAGAAGTATTGGAAACTGCATTTGATGTCATGGATCAAATCTGAAGCATACAATGATTACAGAAAAGAACACTAAGAAGAAATATCACAAACCGTCAAAATTAAAGTTGGAAACATCGAGATTGGGTCTCAGACAATCACAAGACTATACCTAATGACTCTGGTCGTAACGACACCGACAATAAAGGCGTAGGCTATTTAACAACAACTAAAGATAAATCACTACTCGAATGAAAACCGATCAGTAGCAGAATAATTGCACGCTTTCATTCGAAAATAAGAAATACCACCTATACGCTTAAGGAAGATGCAGACGACATAACGAAAGATGAATTCTACGAGCAATTGCAAGCTACCAAAAAAGTGTCAAGGTATGATTTTAATGCTAAAATTGGAAGACAATAACGACATGAAATCAATAATGATCCAAATAATACTCCAACTCAATTTTTTTACAATCAGCGAAACTCGTACCATCGACCAAAAATGCTAGCAAAAAAAATTGCCTACGTCACAACTGCTAGCCAGTGGAAACACTAGGAAAGCATGAATTACGGATAAAATGTAAAAGAAAATCGAGGAGGTTCGTAAACTTACTTGTACGTAATTTGATAGTTGAAAAAATTTTGTTTGTGTTATTTTGTAAACTAGTCTTAACAGACTAACCATTAATTAACTTCTGAATTCTTAAAAACTAAACTATAATGTGGTGACTGTTGATCCAGCTATGCATCAATGCCTGTTCGTTGGTAGGTAGTTGCTCATATACTAACCAGCTCGAAGGGTTTGGTTCTTTTTAGTCTCCTAAATGAACCTGGATAATAAACAAGTAGCCGAGAGGCTTTCGCATTGATATGTTCCATTAGCCCATCATGTTCCATCGTTTTATTTCGTGTTTTATATCCGAATGTCAGCTGAATGCCATATATAGCCAGATCGGCTTTATAGAACATGATTGTAAATCAGTATTTTGTTGCATATGCTTAATTTTGATCTTCATCCAATTAGCCAAGCTCTTTTCTTTTCTTCTTCACATGATCATTCCATTTAAGCTTAACATCCAGTGTCATATCCAAGTATTTAGCAGAGTTCTCGTAAGGCACAACCACATCGTTTAAGCTGATTGTCAGCTTATTAATCAATGATTTATTCGTAAAGTGGACATTCATTTAGTATGATTTCCCATCGCTTAGTCCACTGGCATATTTCAGCACTTGCACATTGAAGTCTATTCGCCGGCTGTTTGACAGTTTACCCTGTTGCTAGTAAAGTGGTTGGAATGTGGTATATCACATGTATATAGTAGGTATAGGACTGAGCCCAGAACTCTGCCTTGAGGGACCTCTCTCAGTCCAGAATACTCATCTTCTTGTCTTACTCTAAAAATCCTTTCAGATAAATATGATCTCAACATATGGCCCCGAAAGGATAACATTTAGTTTCCAGAAATAAGGTCGAACAAATTTGTTTATCTTCTAACGCCTTATAACATCTATAATTCTGAGAACCTGATCAATTGTTGAATGTTTGTGTCTGAATCCAAATTGGTGATCCGATATTAGGTCTCAACTTTCTATTATTGGCTTCATTCTCCTCGCAAGTATAGTCTCTCCATTAGCTTTGAAATTGGGCGGTCTAGCTCTTTTCGGTAACATAATAACTTCTACAACTTTCCAGGCAGAAGAAACATGCCTTAAGCTACATAATAACAACATTAAGCAAGCTAGTTAGTTTAACATTCTTTGGTAGTTGCTTTAGAATTTTTTCCATTAAAAGGTCAAACCCAGGAACATTTGCTGACTTCAGATTGAATTTTATTTCCCCAGTAACTTCTTTCTGGGTTATTAGAGGAATTCTGACCCTTATAATTATTGCTTCCATTTTCGATATACTATCCGATTTGGTCTCACTCGGTTTGAAAATATCAGCAAGATGATTAGCAAATTCTTCAGCTTTTAATAGTAGGGGTCTGTGTAATTAGGGTTTTTAAACTTTTTGTTGCCTTCCATAGTGAGTAGTTCGTATTATTTTCATCAGCGGTCAATTTTCCAAGTTACAAGGAAAATGACTTCATGTAGGTTCTGAATTTTTCGCTTAAGCTGTTGTATGATTTGTTATTTAGAATCGTCTTGCCAGATGGACTCTAGATACTTGAAACTAATTAATTAGCACTCATCTAGATAATTAACAGACCAAAAAACTGTATTACAGATTAATTATGAAATTAATACGAGTGTTTAATTTTGTATTTGCTTGATCTATACCAGTATAGTTTTATAAAAAGGCGGAGATGTCTGCTATGGTAGCAGCATATAAATGACATTTTGTGCCATTTTGCTAGAACGATAAGTATTTAATGGAATTGGTATTTATCAAGGTTTTTGATAGATCAAATTAACTCTGGTAGTCAACATGTCGTAAGGTTAACAATAAACGAAGAGTATCTGACATACTTTATAAAAAATTCTCCCTCAAATCTTCACTCTAACCTGTTTCAATTTATTCACGAGCTTAGGCCACAAAAACATTTAAGATCCTGACTTTGTTACCGACTCTTTCTTCAGGATGGACAAATTGAATCTATAAATAGCAGATATATGCTATTTTTCATCATATCAAACATTTTACAGGATACACATGCAGATGTTGAAATGTTACGCCATGCTGTTTTTATTTTAGTCAAATTCCATTGTAGTCACGTATACTTTCACATATGACGGCAAAATTCCTACAATAATAGTTTATCTATAAACCTTGATAAATGTGCCAAAACGACTAATAGATTTCGCAATAGTGAAACCAAGAACAAAATAAACCCGCGCTCTATTATGTATCCCAAACTTCCAATTATTTTACTTTTTAACATAAGCAGCACACAATTTGATTTTGATCAGGTCACAAATCATTTGAATATTTATAATATTATTATTTATAATTTTCAAATAATAATAATAATGATTAAGAAAGTAACCATTTTTTACGAGACTACAACATAAATCTATTGCAAATAATAAATCATATAAAATATTAAATACCTGTCACATTTGGTAAAATGATACTTAACTTTATAATGATAGCTAGCTATAATGGTACATAATAAACAAAACACTTGGCTTTTTCTTATCGTAAAATGTAATCAAAGTATAGCGATATTTCCGCGATTCAATGAGGCATCGCGCGCCTATATACATTTGTACATACCATATATATATATGTTTATTGAGATATTAAACTCTGTGTCGTGCTTATAAAATTAATTGGAATTATACATTGTTATGTAAACGTATATGAACAGATTTTCTAACAAGACACGTAATTTACCGCATGTTTAACACTCTATTTTGAAAGTTCGATAATTATATAGTACGTAGAGAGATCTATAGCCGAGATATTGACGAAATGTAATTGATATATTTGTTAAACTAACTAAAATTCATTGAAGTTCGTAATTAAAACTTAATGTAGAGCACACGAGTTGCGGACGATAGGAAGCAAGCAGCAATATAATAATATCATGTATTGATCGACTCAAATGTTGGTTGTGCTCGGGTGACCAGAGTGTTTAAATACCGGAGCAGATCTGTACACATATGTATAATATATATATACGATCGCCTATTTCATTTATATATATTTTTTTTTGAGATATGACATTTCTGGATTTTTATGTCTTATTTTTTACGAGCTTTGAAAAAATTCTTATTGTGGTTTGGTTCACAGACTGAATTTTACGACTCTTTTCGTTTCTTTTAATGGATTCTAATTCCTTTTCCCTTTTTATATATACATATATACAATTTATATATTATGCATCATCTTATATACAGTTGATAATTCGTAGAAATTAACATTTTAAGTGTTTTTGTTAAGACAAAATTACCATAACGATAACTCCGCAAATAGTTCTATTCTACATAGTTATAAATGCACACATATACATAAAGACAAATTTCTTATGACATTATGAACTTTTTTCGTCTCGAGTTAGTTACGTATATATATATATAATACTTTATGTAGGTACAACTAAAAAATATTTCATGGACGAGTGTTTTTTATGAGATTTGGTTTTTATGGATTTTAAGATGTAGTGTGTATGAAATTGGCTTGAAATCGTTAAAAAAATGTTTCAATTTCAACCAGCATTAAACGATTATTTGAATTGAAGCGTTTAATTACTTGTATACAATTCACCAAATTTCTAACCATTTGACCGCACCCAGCTGCTACCATCAGGGAATTGGTACATACCTGAATATAATTCAGAAATCGATAACGCCCCCGGAATAAAAATTATGTCAAATTATTAACAAATATTTTCATTTTAATAACATTAACTACTGTTGTATATTGCAAGAAGATTACTTAAACAGTTATGTTGATTGAAGATTTTGTATCTTTCTGATTTCTTCATTTATATCTAATAATATTTTGTATACACACTTTATAGTTTGGGAATCTAATGATGACTTTGTGAATTTTAATAAATATTTTAATTTGATTAAAGAAAACGAATTGAGTTCAATTCAATTTACAGTAATGATGATCATTTCTAATCTATCTAAAGTATTTTAATTTTAGATAATTTGTGCTAGATTTTTATTTTGGCGCCCAATATGGGGCTCCACAAGTCTATGACACCTTAGTACAGCGCTTCTCTATTTTGTGTGTCGAAACAGAAAAATCGAAATAAATAATTTTTTGTCATAACTGGTCAGTCCGGTGTGTTATAAAACACTAATTTATTCAAACTTATATACATACATATATTCATAAAAAAAAATCCGGAATATTATAAGATTTTCGTCGGCCCACAATGAAGTAGTATAAACTTTTTATTTTGTTTATATATTTTTTATTTTATCAAATCACATCTCGCGAGAATAATTAGCAACAGCTAATTAAGTAATTAGACAGAGTTGACCGGAAAATAACGATGATTTTATATCTTAATTAACAATGTGTGCGCTCGCCTACGCAACGTATCAAATTTGGCCCCGCGCACGAACAACAATTATGACACCATAACGACGATGACGATGATGATTGTGGCGCTTAAAAGCAATTTGTATATGTAACAATATATAATTTGCATATCTTTAACTAATTAAACTTTTGTGTTGATTGTCAGAAAATTCAATTTAAACAATTAATATATGTACTGTCAATTAAGGTTTCTAATTATAATTAATTACTGTATTTAAAACAAAAACAGAAAGCTACAACATCTTCCATTTTTAAAAAACCAAATTTAAATTCTTGTATATTAGTCAGCCATGTCACATGTGCATAGAGAGTTACAAGAAGACGATGAAACGAAGAAACATGAGAACTTGTCTTAATATGATGAAAAAATGTCGTTTTTCTGTCTTTCATATTATTTAATACACATTTTGGTTGGTCATCATCGTCATCGTCATCATTATGATTATTATCATTATTATTATTATGATCATCAAAATACATATATTCTTAAGATAACAAAAAAAAATTAACATCGTCGCCGCGATCATTTTTCTTTTTTTTTGCAAACAGTTTGATTACACTTTGCTTTTCGAAAAAAGATTAGCGCGATTTTGCCCAAAATAAAAAATGTCTTATACAGTATATGTGCGTATATAGACGAGAGTATAAAGACGAAATTTAAAAATTATTTTTATGACGAAAAGGCGGAGCTTGAATAATTTAGCGTTTCCAAACCACATGTGAGTGTATAGATACAACAAAAAATTTTCTTTAAGAAGTTTGGCTAATTGCTGCTCGTCCAATAATATATTTATTAAAACAAAATCAAAAGAAAACACAGCAACAAAATTCTTCAAGACTTGTTTCTTATTAAAGAATGAGAATCAATTTCCTTAAAAAAAACTATCAAAGCTTTAACGTGTGTGTATATATACCCATGTGTGTGTATTTGTGTTAATTCAAAATAAATGTATAAATAAAAACTAGAAATTATTATGATTATTATTATTTTGATTGTTTCTGATAGAAGAGAACAAGGTGTGAATAATATTTAAATATTTTTTAAATAAATCAAATGGGAAGCGTTTTATTATGTATAAAAAATTCTTGGCATTTAAAACATCTTATATACCATTACCATATAACGAGAAAACATTAAATTGTTCGCCTTTAATTTTCATTAATTTAACTATATATAGACCAAGGTGTTTGAATAATTTAAAAGGGAGACACATTGGTGCGAGACATAGTACTCTAGAATATTTTTACATTTCCTATCTCAGATCAAATTGTTTTAGACATGACGGATAGTAAATATTCAATTAGAGAATTCACAGAAAATACATTCTCAGAAAAGTGTTCACTTCATATTTCTTAACATTTTATTTGTGGGTTAAAAGCTCAATTTATTCTTTATGCTGTATGCTTCTAGGTATTAAAACTCATCAGTTGATTTCGTAGAACTGAACACAAGTTAAACTTTCCCTTTAAAGCAGAAACTGTACATTGCAATTAATAAAGACACGATAATAACCCACATATAGCTTACGAAAACTGTCATTGACAGTTTGCCAGGATAAAAACTAAACACATATACATAAATATTTGTATACGATACAATAGAGGTCTTTGTCTCTGGTCAATCTTACCAATATTTTTGGTGGAAAACTAGTGAAACGAACCAAGTAAAAGTTTATTGGTTTGCAGAATTTAAACGTCGTCGTAAAAGCACAATTGATCAATATGGTGAAATTATTGAAAAAATGTTTGAAACTGGAATCGGAACAGGCCATTTACACTATATCTTCACAGCAATCGACCACAAACACAATCGGCCATTAATATCAAACATATGTTTGGCCATGTTTTAATGTAATTCAAATGAATTTTTACTCTGATTCATAACAATCCTGAACCAAAAAACAATGTATTGGTCCAAGTTTATACCGAAGAAAGCAAATTTAGTTGCTTTGGCTGTAACGGTTTGGGCAACGGCTATAGAAACACTGGACAGATAAAAACTACTATAATACAGAAAAACGATCACATTGGGCAAAACAAGTTGGTGCTTTCGTCATAACAATTATGCACTTACCCACACGTCATCGCAACTCAAAGTAATATTGATGAGTTATGACACAAATTCCGTTTAGGGCATGTTCTCAAGGTCTGACTAATTCCTGTTTCCAAACCTGCTGGTGAAGAGCGATTCACGTCAAATACCGAAATAGAATAGGAACCAAATTAGTATTTTGAAGGAAAGTGTTCAGATCAGCTACTTATTGAACTGCACAGGTACGCTATGCTTTAAAGCTATTTTGTTTATTATTCTGTTGTTTTAAAATTATAACGACCATTTGAATAAATGGCCGATTTATAAAATGTCAGAAACTTATTAATCAGTACAAAAACCGCAATGAAAAAATGTCTTTATGGTTTATTCTTTATTCTAGGTTGTTACACAGTCATAATGACAGCATGTATGTGTCTTAAAATCTGAAATTAGTTTAAACAAAATTAATCTATTAAATTTTATTACTTTACGGTTACTGTGACCTTTAATAGTTATTTTCTGCATCTATAGTACAAATTGTTATTGGTCTAAAAACTCATCAATGAGACAACTCATCAGAGCTCAAACATTGTCTTTCGAATTTTCATAAACAAGTACTTGGTCTACAAACAAAGTACAGTTCTAAACGAGTGAATTGTATGTTTGGGCTAAGATCCTAAAATGACTTTTATGTTATTCACATCTCCTATAAAATTCAGTGGAGCAGAACCTTTGCGTGCCATAGCATAGAAGTTACAACAACTAAAACACCAAAGTTATTTAAAAACAGGACATCTATTTGCCACCAAATTTCATACATTTTCCCAACAATAGCGAAACACCTACGATCTAATATTGGCTGTAATAAGAATCAATAAATCAAATTTTTTACATAAATAAATAAATATTAGAGTTTGAGCTCTAAAAAATAAAATAACTTTAGAATTGCCGCAAATGGGTACTATCTACAATATGCATGCCTAAATTTCAATGACCTCGCGCACATAAAATAATTAACATATCCAGATGAATTATATATTTACATATCTCACATGAATTAGTATTAGAAATATTTTACAAACGTAAAAAATTGGGTTTGCCTGCGATCATCCCACATCGTGTACGTGCAATATTTTATAAGACATTGTTGCTTTTTTTTTGTACTCTTCTTCCCTTGTCTTATGGGATGATATAAAGACATGTTTATTTATTATATTATATAAATAACACTATATATATAATTAAAGTATTTATTTAAATTTTATTTGTTTATCTTGATAGGATATAAATGTATAGAAATACAAAAGATTTAAAGCGACGAACCCTTTTTGATGTCATTAAAATGATTTTATATACGACAGTGTACGTCTTAGGGTGGGTTATATAAAATTTCATGTGTGCTAAAAAGCTTTATAAAACTACTATCACGCCTTTTTATTTTATTATATATATATTGCATTACTATTGTTGTTCTATTAAGAAAGATTCTACATATTACAAGTATAAACTATATAATTTTCCTTCAATATACTTATTTAATTCCTGATTCTTGTCTGTTTGTTAAAAAATTATAACATAAAATATATAATTTGTATATATAGTAGATTTTCTTGATTTCTTCATCTTATATACATACATACGGTGTGTGTCCAAAAAATACGTTACGTTATATAAAGTAAAACAAAACACACCCTTTTTTAGCGCGCAGCACAACAAGCCGCGCATAGAAAGTTTAATCGGGAAAAGATCAATAATTTGTGTACAAAACATGAAAAAAAAGTGATAGTAGATTTTAAGATATGTTTTTTTGTACTGGTGGTTTGCCACGAATTTGATGGTGATGATGATGGATTATGAAAAATTAAAAGTATTTAGTTGAACAACTCGTAAATATGTATATGATGAAAGTGTAACGATAATTTGGGTTTGAGACATTACGTAATGGTTTAGTAGTTCGCGACGCCGCCGATTTATCGAGCCGAGATGTTTGTCTCTCCAGCGATTCGAGTTTGTGAACAATTTTAATGAATACCATTTATTGTTTGTTTTTTTTTTGTCTGATAAACGATTTATAAAATCATAAGAATCATAAAAGTAATCAAAAATTCCTTAACGAAAAGAATTTAAACCATTCTTCAATTCTTTTCAATAATCATCATAATAATCATCATCTTGATCATTTAAACGTAAAAGAAAACAAAAAATTATTGAAAATTATCAATTCTCAGAATATTTGAAAATATTTCAAAAATGTTGAATTCGAAAAGCTCTGTATATACAAAATCGATCATAACTTTTTTTTTAGATTTTTGGATATCTTCGGAACTAAAGAAAAACAATCGTGAAAAAATTTTAAAAGGCTGTTTTAATTAGAATTTTAAATTTTCAACAAACCACATACGTGGTTCTAATATATTATGACGACTATCGCAGTAAAAAACAAACACTTACTTACTTATATGTAAAGCACTGATATAATGTACTTAAGCATATAAATAAACAATAAAACTCTTTGATTAGTGCATTCACGTCAATTAATCAATTATTTTTGTGGGAATATATAAGAAAGGTTTTAACTGTGGTAAGTCGAAAAAATGTGATTTTTAAAATAAATTTTATCTTAAGACGGCAACAAACTAAAACAAACAAAACCGATAAAAGGGGCTTTATTTATATTTGTAATTTATAAACATTAAATATTTGTTTTTTTTTTCAAGTTTATATATAATTTGCATACACATTTTGCACATCGCGCACACACCGACAAACACTCTAATTATTTAGTGCATATATGCGAGTTTTGTTTGTCGGTTCCATGAATCATAATACGAATATTTAGCTTCAAATGTATATAGTTGCATAATCATATAAACTAATTGGATTTATGTAAATACCGAATGTCTTAAACGTTTCAATTTTGACAATAAATATTCAAATTTCTTAAGTTAGAAAGTAAACTCATATTATGAGTACCCCTTAAGCCGTACACATATATAACCTATTCAATTTTATATACCACACATTTATAAAGATTGTCGTCTCGCGAAAATAAAATATATAACAAATAAATAAAATAAATAATTCAAACAAACGATTATTGTCACTTTTAGATAAAAAACAATGATAAAACTATTTCAGAAGTAATTGTAATAAATTTAAATTAAAAATATAAAATAAATAGAAGTAGAATTCTGATAAATATTGAAAACTTGTTATACATTTAGAAACGGCTTATATTATATACAATATCATAACAATTAAAATTTATTTAAATAAATAATAAATAAATTCTATTTTTATTTATTGTATTAATCTCGCGCGCGCAATAACGAAATAAATTTTCAATGACATTTTATCTTAATACTTAATTGATTTTAGAAGGATATTAATAGTTGTAATAAAATTAAATATATTTATTATTTCAAATATGTACGACTATATCTTCCTTTATGTCTGGCTGTAAAAAATGAAGCACTTTATCCATTCTCCCACCATCAAAAAATATGTTAAACTTAAACAAAAATAAATAAATAAAATCTTATCAATTTTATTTATTTTTGTTTTTTTTTAAGAAGAAAATTAAAAATTTTGTTGTTGTACATTGAGATGAAAACAAAAATAAATTACAAACATATAAGATTAATTTATATTAATTTTTATTTTTATTGAAATACACAAAAAAAATGTACATTATAAAATTCACCCAGTGTGGTATAATATATTGAGTGTGTGCATGCGCGTATTTGTATATATAAGACTTGGATTTACATAATTTTTTATTATTACAATATAATTATATATTTATTCAGAAAAAAAAAGAATTAAGATTTACAATTGAACTCTATCTGGTTGTATCGTAAGTTTTCATTAAATTACTATACTTAAATGCTAAATAGAGATTGTAAATCTTGTTCTAATCGAGTTCTGAGAAAGAAAATGTATATATGTAATAAAAATATTTATTTATCAGTCACATTGGTACATAAATGTTAGCTGGCGGGAGGCAAAATAAATTTGTCAATATAAAGTTATAAAGTGGGACCTGTTGCTAAAAGAACAATTTCAAAATATATCTTGGGTGATTTCCCAACGAGCAAATCATAATTAAACTCGAACTTGGTGGTCCTATATAACAGAAGCGGATTTACCATTGAAAGTAAT
The DNA here is from genome assembly GCA_963932295.1 of Tipula lateralis. Lineage (NCBI taxonomy): Eukaryota > Metazoa > Arthropoda > Insecta > Diptera > Tipulidae > Tipula > Tipula lateralis. The sequence goes on along the minus strand of OZ010736.1, from coordinate 192,015,681 downwards.
TGAAGTTAATCACATTCTTAAAAAAAGGATTTTGTTTCACTTAACATAACAATAATTAAAGATTATTAATTGAATTAATTAAATTAAATATTTTAAAACCAAATCGAACCAAATATTTTTTGTCTGGGTGTCACAAATTTTTGTCGATAAAAACAAGCCAACCATACATTCATTATACATATTATTAATAAATAAAAAAACTAATTTTATTTTTATTTTATTTTATTTTATGTTTATGTGTAAAGAAAATGGATAATAGCAAAAATTAATTTAAAAAAATAATTATCAAACAAGTAACAAAAATTTAATGCTTTCTGTTGGTACTTTTGACTCGGATCCCAACCTGACCCAGAACTAGTGGGGTTTCGATTTGTTTTTTTTACTAAGGGAGTTAATTTAAAATTTGAAACAATTAATTATTATTCGTTGGGAGGTAATTGAACACCAGATAGAATTTTAAATTTTAAAGCTTTTAAGGACAGTCGATCTTTTTTATTTATAAAAATAAAATTGCCAGAAGTATCGTTATTTGGTGTAGACTTCACTGAAAACTGAAGAAATATTGAAAAAGATACAATTATGGCTTTTCAAATATGGTTTCCATTTGGAGAAGAACCAACTATAGGAACAAACACTTGTCCACGTTTGTCGATTTCTCAATAACATTAAAAATTCTGGATACCAAAGAATGTTCCTGCCGGCAAATCTTAACAAAACAAGAAGCTATTATAAAATAAAATATCAAATGTTTTTTTTTATCTTAAAAAGCATGTGTTATATAACGACTATTTTTCCACCATAAATTCATTAAAATAATATAGAAAACTAAAAGGATCAAAAGCCTTACTAAAATTTCAGGAAGGTGGACAATAATATTCTTCATCATTACCATGAGCATATCGTCGCACTTATGGCAGAGAAAGTAGCATGCTTTCTCTGTCTTTCATTGGCATTGAGTTCTAGAATAATTTCTTTCTTAAATTTTTTTTATGGACATATCCACTGGATAAAAGAACTCCACATCAGCAATATAGAAGAACATTTAGACCAATTTTATAAAATCATATTTCAAGGTATAAAAGTATGTCCCTTCCACTGCGGTAAAGCTTTATAAATTTCCATTTTGGTATGACGGCTAACTAATCAATTTGAGAACGAGGACAAAGCCTATAAAGAAACATAAAAACAAAAAAGCTTTTTGAAGAAATAAATTTTTTAAACCAGCAGACGTTGATAAATACGAAAATCCCCACTTCGTCAACCTGTCCACTGAGGTACCATATATTATAAAAGAAGACTTAAACAAGGATCTGAAAACATTCGGCAATGCTTGCGGTTCTGACCAAATACATGCTTCTTTTTTAAAGGTTATACCAGTTTGGAACTAACTCTTTGCATGCCATTCAATCAGGTGCTGAGATTGGGGGAGTTCTCATTTGGTTTCTCAGTAACCTTGTTTCATGCATGGTTTAAATGTGACTTAAGCGACCGTATCAAAGACATTGAATACAGTTCGAGCTACATTTTATGTTTTCTACAAGATTCCTATCTTGGCCTTTGGATTTTTACTATTTTCATTGATGCAATCACTGAAGTTATTCTACAACAAACATGTTAATGTTTTTCGAGAATTTAAGCGATACCGAAAAACTTCAAGAGGACATTAATAACTAAGCAAATTGGTGTGAGACATTATCATTCCATCGGAAATTAAATCCGATCTTAAAACATTAAGAGATAAACAATATGCCGGTAGAGTGAGTGTCTGAAATCAAAGACGTAGGTGTTATTTTCGGGGAACGTATGAGCAGAAATAAACATATAAAAACAATGTGTTGCTAGATCTAATTCAATGTGGCGTTTAATTAAACGACGAACGGAAGATATTTATTACCTGGAAACAATCAAGATCCTGTACTTCGTTTACTTGCGGTCACAATTGGTTTATCCGACACTTAACTTAAAAAGGCGGTTGGGAGTATGATCACGAATTACCGTAACATAACTTGCTCCGTTTTCGACCATATCTGAATGACTATACAACATAGCAACTCTGCAAAATGAACGCTAGCTTTTGTCGGACACATTTTATTGGGGTTTGTCGTTAACATTTTATTTATTAGGTCACATTGATGGTCAATTCTGGTAATTTTTCAAATTATTAGGTCATTCAAAAAGTCCGTAGGATGACACATAAGTAACGTTACTAGAATATTTTCCATATTTAGTTGTAACCTTCAAACGATGCGTGTATAAATTTGACAGCAATCTGACTATTGATTTGTGAGCTATAGCATTTTGTGTGAAGCAACTTTTGTTTTTGAAAAAAAATTGAATTTCGAGTTTAATAAAACATTGCTTTTTTATGAAAAAAGAAATACAGTGGAAACCAAACAATGGCTTGACAAACATTATCCGAACTCTGCTCCATCGAGACAAATAGCAGAAAAGTGGAGTGCTGAATTTAAATGAGGTTGTTTCAGCACAAATGATGCAGAGCGCAGTGGACGCCCAAATGAGGATGTTATTCTAGAAAACATCAAAAAATCCTCAAATTGGTTATGAACGATCGCAAATTGTAGGTGCACGAGTTAGCTGACATTGTAAACATATTTAATGGTAGGGTTTGAACATTTGGGTATGCGAAAGCTCTGTGCAAAGTGGGTGCTGCGTGAGCTCACATTCGACCAAAAACAACAACGGATTGATGCTTCAGAGGAATGTGCACGTTTGAATCAAGTGTGTGCACACTATTACTGTGTACGTTTGAATTAAGTAGAGGCTGAAATCGCAAAGAAACGGTCACATTTGCAAAAGAAAAAAGTGTTGTTTCACCAGGACAATGTGCACCGTGTCACAGATCGATAAAAACGTTATTTTATTTTTTTTCTTACTTATCCTACGGACTTTTTGAATGACCTATTAAAGTACGCAGCAGACACCTAAAAAGAAATACTGCATGTTGCTGTACATAGGACCAACAATGGCAAGAACCGATTAACTTTATGTGTAAAAGCTTTAGTCTCTCAAACCACCTGTTATATTATACTTTCAGCAAATATATCTTAAGACACAGGTTCACGTTGCTTCTTTCAAATTTTAAGTATTATTTATTACTGTTTTATGTGTCTGACTATATCGGCTACATCGGCTGTCATTGTCGACAGACCTATAATGTTGCTTATGCCATAGATAATACGAAATTTCTTGCCAAACAATATATGCATATTGAAAACAGTAAAATCCAGATTATAATTGTTGAAACCCCATTTTGGCTGTTGTTTCCGACCAAACGATTGTCTGTTTTAAAAATTTGTCTACTGAAAGTGACCATTTCATTTAGTATACTTAATTGTGATCTGCACAATACTGCACATTTTTGTACCATAACAACTTTAACACCATCCCAACATTCCAAAATCTCGCCATGTCAATTACCTTACAAACAAACAATAAATTTAATTTAATTTTTGATTGAATATATCCTTTATGTGTGTGTATATACGAAACCAAAATAAACGTAAATTATCTTAAGTAGATTAAAAGGTTGGATTTAATTTCTTTTTATTCTGTAAATCGTACGACGGTTAAGTTAAAACAAATAAATAAGAAACCGACACTAATTGATAAATTTAAATACTTTTATTAATTCCCTAACTATTAGATCATCATTGAAACTATAAATATTTTTTGTGGGACCATCAATCATTCAATTTGTTATGTACAACATACGAGTGAGTACATATATGTATGTATAACAAATAAAATTAATTTTTTTTGCATTTATGTACATAATATTGTAACTTAAATTATAAATAATTAATTATAAACAAATAGATTTTTTTTATTATAAAAACAAAGAAATTCAAAACTAACGATCGTGTAGTAATTGAAATATTGAAGGTTATAATGTTGGTATTGGATTTATTTGTTATTTATATGTTTTACTCGTTTTAGAATCTAAAACTGAATCATTAAAATGTTTCACGATTTTTATTTATATTTATTATACAATTATTATTATTATATAAATTATGACATGAGTAAATCTATCAAAATATGTACTCTATATACACAGTCGAGTGTGAGTGGGTATAAATAGTGTTGGGGTCGCTAAGACGCGCAGACAGAAATCACCTGATTAAATTAAATTTAATTTAATTTAATTATGAAAATATAGCTGGCGCCAAATGAGAGAGTCAACGATTTACTAACTATACCAAAAATTATATTAATAATAAATAAATTCAATAGTTTTGATTGAGAACGAGAAATCATTAATCATTAAAAAAAAAATCTACGTCTTCGTGATTTTCTTTCTCTCCAATGAAGTGGAGTATGTTGTATGGAAGATACAAAGATGTAATTGATTATGTATGTAGAAAAGAATATATATAAGATTCTTATGTTCTATATTAAATAAGATTTAGTTTTTTAGAAACCACATTCACCGTTACTAGATTCTATTCATCAATCTTTACACAAAAAAAATGATTCTGTGAACCGGGTGATACATAAATTTTGTGCGTTTTAAGTCAATGTCCCGTGCTTTTATATAAGATTCTCAAATCGTATAAGTACACCAAACAATTGAATTCCAGATGGGAGAAAACAAAGCATATATAGACAGAATATATATATCGAACAATTTATATCCTTCTGTTGTGCGATTATTCAACTTTCGTTGTATTACATGCGTTGCCATCTTTCACATTTCTCATATCTATAAGTTTTTAAAGTGTGTGTCTTTGTCTTATTGTTTTATTATTTTAAGTCGTTATATTGTTGCTGTTGTATTTTATCCAATTCGATGTGAATATTGACCGGCATAAAGAATAAATAAAATAAAAAAAATTACCGTATCTTCTTCATATCTGTTGACTACACTAAAAGCGCATTAGTATACCTCATGGATAATTGATACGGAATTCCTCATTATTTTCGGCCTTGTCTTATGACAAAAAAAAATTAAAAAAGAAAACTATACAAGAAAATAACAAACAAAAATATCGTTGGAGGATTTTCTTTTTTTTTTTTTGTTTTTTGGTTTCAATAAAACAACTTTTAATCGAAGTTTTTTGTATTATGTACATATATAAAGTTTTGTTGGTGGATACACATATGTGCAGCTTTTTGCTTAAAGGATTTATCGATATATAAGACATAAAAAAATATTTCTTTTCTTTTATGTCACACGACTTTTTTTTTTATTTTTAATTTGAACAATAACGAAAAATGTTTTTCTGCAACAAACAACCGATTAAAATGCTTTTAACGTAAAAATAACCTATTTGGCACCTATTTGTGACTTGCACTTTTTAATTATTTTTTTATTTTTGGATCTAAACCAATATTTCAACCAATATCGTAATCATCTTCAGCGGGATATGTATACATTAATAAAATGGATAAATTACAATACACTGGTTTGTATCGCAGCGAGCGTGGTAATTAAAATTATACTCGTTTATCGTTTCTTAAAACCATATCAAAAGACACAAATAACTAATAAATAAAATTGAATTCATCAATTAGCATGCATTTTATATACAAAGCAGATCGGATATGTAAAGCTTTTATAATTTATTAAATCATTTCATCTTTAAGGTATTTTTTTTTCGTTTTGGTTTCTTAGGCTTTTAATGCACAAGTTTTTTTTTTATCGAAATATGAATGCGTGCGCTTTTTAGCTTTAATTTTTGTTACTTTTTTTGGATACAAGAGGATGTTCAATAATTTTTTTTATTTTGATATTCTGTGTGAATCTGTGTATGTCGTTTTTCTGTACATTTTCTTTTTTTTTATTTTTGGCTGGATTGAAATTTTTTCTGATTACATTGGCGTCCACTTCATGTAAGTGTGGGTTGGAAATATATCTTTTACTTATCGGTTTTATAAGAGACTCGGTTGAGAGTTTTTTTTTTTAAATAAAAACAATTTCATGTTTGGGTTTTTGTTTGGTTTTAATCAAATTATATAAAATATCTACTTATATTTATATACAAGAGAAAGGTTAAATGTAAAATTTAAGTTTTGGAAATATCACGAATTTTATACAAGTATATATTAAGGGTTTTCAAGTCCAATTAATTATTTTCCAATAACCTACATTTTGTTATTTATTACATATTTAGAGTGTGCACGTTATCTCGTTGAGTTCATCCCGCGAGTATATGCGGTGTGATGTTCAAATCAAAGTATGTAAATGGATATCGTTGTATATGCGCTGCAGAGACTACCAAAAATAAATATACACTTGTGCTATATACCTTGTACATACTTTGTCATCTCTCTCCCTTACAAAAACAATAAACTTGGGTTGCATATAAACGAAGAAAAAAAAATGAGTAAAATTTACAATCTTAAATCTTGACATGACATATAACCCAAATTTTATTTAAATATATTTTTTCCGTATTTTGATTTCTGTTTTCTGTTTGGCTCATTTCCTCAAAATGAAGAAAAAGTGCGCGCACAACAAAAAATTTTCTTTAAGTTATTTCAGTGTTGTATTTTATATTGTTGTGTTTTGATTTTTATTTCGCGATTTATTCGGATTCCACCAACAACAAATGTTTAAGAAGACAAATGTAAACCATAACAAACCAAAGAAAAAAAACAAGATCGAGGACGATTTCAATTGAATTAACCAAATAAAAAAAACACAAAAAATGTTTCAATGGGTGATGCCTTTTATGGATTATGTAAGAAGATATTCGTTTGTGTATTGTGCGCGGTGATTTACCACCCTTTTTACTGACATTATCGACCGATGATATCGTGTGTGCACTCAAATACAAGTGATGGGAGACTCTTTTTGTGTGTAACATATTAATATTAATTCATTCATACATAAAAATATACATATATGTTGTGTATTTATATTCGTATAGTCAGTTCTGAATATTGATTACGACATTTGAATAAAAAATGTTTATTTTTGGTCGCTATATAGTTGCCTCTTAATAAAGATATTGTATCACTTTCTTACCTTTATGAATTGGTATATGTTTATAACAAAAACCATAGGCATGAGAAACCGGCATGTATCGGTCAAACCAAAGAAATTTGTATTTTTTGATTAATTGCAGCGATTGATGACGTGTTGCATGCTAAGTAACTAACAAATGCATGTGGCTATATTTTATTTTTTCAAGACTAATTCATATCTTGGTATCAAACTGTATGAGAGCTATGGAACGATATTTCAAAGAGTTGCAATCCTTGAAGTATATCGATTTTGGAAGGAGTTCTTTTGATGTCATTGTTATAGTCATCCAGAAAGCTCAATCTTACGAGAGTAGATACTTCCAAGCACAGTAGCTCGATTAAGCTAAAAAACTTATATTCCATAGTGGCACAATAAAGCCTGATCTCCATTATGAAAAATATACTGACAAAATAGTCAAAGTAGGATAAAAATACAATTTTTCTTAAAGTGCGAGAGAAATAAAAAACATTTCCAGTACAAAAAATTTATTGAGTACTGAATAAATTTTTATGGTTACTGAAAATATTATTAAAGGAGTACTGACAAAATAAATCAAGAGACGTTTTTTTATTCAGTACTGGAAACATGTTTTATATGAAAAATGTGTATGGATGAGAAATCGTTTCTATGCAGTGAAGCCAGTGAATGCAGTGAAGTCATTTCTAAAATATGAAACATTTTATAGTAGTTCTTTTATGGTCAATTTATCTTAATTTATTGTGGAAATAATTTAAATAATGAATAATTTGAAATTTATTGATTATGTTATGAGCATCTGTCAAAATATATCCATTTACTCGTAGTTTTAGTCACGCTTATGTTATTTTTGATTTTTTTCCTTTTGGTTTTATCAGTAAAAATACTGGCAGTATTTTTTTCATAATGGAAATCAGACTTAATTCAAAATGTGGCAATGGCACGGTGAAATGAAGTAACACGACTAACGGAATCGGGACGTTATTTCATTACAACGTGTATATTGCAAACCTAATTCGTTCACTTCTAAACATGGATATATTAACCAATTAAGAAATGAATTCAACATATACATGTGTACAAGATTGAAGGTTGCACTGTATAATATAAACTAAAGTCTTAACAAAAGGATAATGAAAGAATTGTTAAAGAAAACATATTTCTTAAAATAATTTTTATTTTGTTATCGGTTATACAATGATCGACCTCTTTTTTTATTTTTTTTTTTTTGTGTATTTGTTGTTGGTTGTTTTTCATTTGATACAAGTTTTCTTTGATACAAATGAAACCAACAAGAAGGTCAATAACTTATATACTCGTATATTCAGGATTTTTCTGTTTTAGTGCAATATAATTACAATCTTCTTTGGGATAAGTAACAAGAAAATGGAAAATTAAGAATATACACAAATAAGTATAAACTGATAAGATTTAAAATTGAATGGATTTGACAATTTTGTGTACTAAATCGCCAACAAAGTTTGATTAATATTTTTTAGGTGTATGGACAACTCGCCCCCCATCTGAATATATGTACTGGGTGTGGTAATATTGTATTTTTATGTTCTTTGTTTTAATTTTCTTTTCGATTTTGCTTCTTGCGCCTAGAAGCAATAAAACATTTATTTTACGAAAATTTTCCTTATAGTTCACCACCATACATGTTAAAATTTGTATGCGGTTTTCACGAAATACCAAAATATTCGATCATCGATATTCTTAAATTTTTTGTGTTAAGATGTCTGCTGAGTCTGTTTGAGTGTGTGTGTATGCATATATGCAAACAATATTTTAACAACATTTTAGATTTAATTTTATGTAATGTGTATAAATCGAACATATATATGGTATGTACAACACAACCAACGAAATTAAGATAAAAGATCTTTTAAAAAAAAATAAAGAGTGGAAGCCTAGGGCGCTTAGAATTTTGATTTTATTTTTTTTGTAATGTTTTATTCTGGACAATATCTCAATAAATAATGGGAACCCATAAATAATAATCTTGATACTTAAATTTTTTTTTATTGCAGCACAAATATATTTTGGCATTTGATGCATGCAAACTTAAACAAAAAAAAATTATTGCAAAAAACAGAAAAAAGGATGTAACAATTTATATATTACACACAAGAAACATTGTTCGCGCGGCGGTATTTTTAAACAATTTATTTAAATCTATAATCTATCAAAAATATTTACAGAAAAACAAAATGTTTTTGTTTGTTAATCAATAGGGGGTTAAGTACTCTTTCGAGATATTAAGCGTTTCGCCTTGAATTAAATATTTCCATTTTATATCCAATGATCGATTATTGACAATAATTTGTTGGTTTTTTTCTTAATTCGAATGACTTTGATTTATGTTAAATCATTTCTTATATACACACAAAACGATGAACTTGGTTTTTGGGAAGTTGATAGAAGTGTTTTGGGATCGAATACAAACAAAAATGATCGTCATTTCATGATGCGTATTACCCCATACCGAAAACACTGTGTGTGAATGATTTGTGTGAAACATAAATGTTTGATAGTTTTCTAATCGATACACTGGGTTTGTGGCGTTCAATCAATCAAAACAAATTCTTTAAACCAAATGTTTAATATTATTCACTCAATATGTACTTCATGGATCACTTAAGTTAAGGCTGGACCAGTCAAACTGTAACAGCTTAAGTTATAATCTACACACGCTTAGTCAAAACTCAATATTATTCCATAGTCTAATTAAATAAAAGCTTTCATAATTCCAATTGGAATAAAATCCTATCCCCATCTAAATTGGGAACGCGACTAAATAAAAAACATGAGATATAAATTCCGAATAATTTATGTTTATTTAATTATTTATTTACCTTTAGTTAATTTTTAGTCAGCGGATTCTTTTATAACATTCAAACTAATAAAACTGCGTGAAGCTTCCTTAAGTAATCAAATCGCAAACTATTTCCTTCTTTATAACTATTCTCATGGAGTGCGTTTCACTATACGTTCCGATTCGGTATTTTAGTTTAACATAAACACTAACAGTTAAATTTGTTAATTTAATAGTTTACATTTCAATAAATTATAATTTAATTTAAGAAAAAATTACACAAAATACAAACAACGTGATTCTACGAACAACATTCAAAAACAATTGACCCAACTGTCATTTTAGTACCAAAATTTTAAAAATGGGTTTTAATTGTACTAAAGTTGCTCAATATTTTTAGTACTAAAATAGATGCCGGAATTTTAGACTGTTTGAAAATTTGGTTTTGTTTTAATTTTTTCATTATAAATAAACCAAGAAAATAAAAATATAAATAATTAAGGATACTGACAAAGTCTAGAACATTCGTAATAGTATTGAAACGGTTTATTTATTTCAGTAGTGCAATTGAGCAAATGGACTAATCCAAATTGGGTTATATTTTGTATGGTACTACTCGAAATAACATTAATTTTGCTATTGTTTTGAAATAAATTATTTTCGTTATAATATTTAGTGTCAATGATTCAGTGAAAGGATAGGGCGGCACATTTTTATATTTTTTTTGATTTAATGATTATTTGTGTTTATTGTATGAAGTTATTTATGTAATAAAGTTATTTCTGCCAGAATTTTATGAGAAAATAAGATGACACTATCGCACGAGTAATTAGGTAAATATTTTAATCGTAATTTCCATTTAAGTTCAATTTAAATCGGCCACATTCTCTTACAAATGGAAGCTTACATTAATTGTGCATTAGCGGGATTTCAAATTTAACATAAACTATTCTCCTTCCATATAAACTGATCAAACTTTAATTACTGTGATACCAAATTTCAGGTACCATTTGGTCTTGCCATAACCAATAAATTAAGACCGCTCTTAACACTGAATATGGACTTTGCATCCCAACAATTATAAAGCTAGAGTATTTATTTAATCATTTGGGAAAGGTATAAACTTCACTTATTACTGTGAGTTATTACAATATATATACGCTCTGAAAAACATCAACAGCTACGATTTGGAAAGCATTCTTGAAAAAGCAAAATTTGGTTTTGAGATTTAACGTACAATCTGTATCTAAAATGCTTAACAGTTCGCCTCAACAATGGAAGATGCTTACGTTCGATATATAATCAATCGTTTTTCTTACTTCTTCTTAAAACTCCATCTGACTTGAAAACTCAGTTAAAGGACAAATACGATTATTTTGATCACAAGGAAAGTACTAATGGAGCAGAATAATAAAATTACGTTTTCATTCTAATAATTCAGTAACAGGTTGAGATATAAACTTATAAACATCTTAGTCTAAAAGGAAATGAACTAAAAAAAGTTACAGGTCATAAAATTGGTATGATTCAATGGAACAGTCATTCGTGAATAGGAATTTGAGTGAGTACCTAACATCAACACCGACCATCGGTCATCAAATAAAACCAGAAAATTTTCTTGAAACTGCCAACTTGCCCAGGCAGAATCATGGCGAACAAAATAAGGAGCTTGAAGCTTATACTTTACGAATTTCACCAACCATCAACCACCTTATAAAAAACGAAGAAGCTTGTTTTTGAAGCAGCTTTACCTAGTGTTACAACTTTTGCATAATACAAGACTTAATACGATCAAGAATTTTGTTTAAACTTGTGACAAAACAATTTGTTTCGAAGATTGTTTTATCTCTTGATTTGTATACGAGACTTGAAATATTAAATCGTCATGTTTGGGAGTCCAAAAAATGAAATTAAACAATAAAAATGTATAGTGACAAAATTAACATTTGCACCAACACTTACTACATTTTATCTCATAAAACAACCGCGAACAAAAGATCGAACCAAAAATATTTTAATTATGTGCCAGCGTCTATTGATTGCAAATTTTTTCCGACTTATATAAAAATATATATTCCAAGCAATTCTGTCATAAATATTAACCGGTTTCGCGGCTCACGGAACACCAAAATTTTTTATCAATAATCAAATACCACCACACAAAATCAATTATTATAATTTCTGATCGAAAACGATCTCTCGAAACCAGTATCTTGCAACTGTACATAACCATATATTGGAAATACATATATACTGAGTACTGACACAATCATTTCATGCCTATTAAATATTTAAAATAAGCGCTGCATTTCTAGAATATCATAAATAATACTTGTATTTATTTATAAATAATCAATTGATCAATTTATATTTTTGATATATGATCATGTAAAACAAAATTGTATTACAACATTTTTTTTTTTCTTATTACAAATTTAAATTCATTTTATTTTAAAAAGTGAAAGTAGATTATCAGATCGAGAGGCTTATGTATAAAAGGGAAGTTTTATAAAATATCGTTATTTATTGGCTTATTGTTTATTTGGTGTGGAGCTTTGATCATCGCCGTACATATATCGTTTCATAGACCACTAATTAAAACCCATCTTGGATTATTTGCGTAAAAGCCATTAACCATAAAGCACACCAAATATGTGTATTATATTCACATAAAAATCGTGATGTTTTATCGCGCACATATACAGGATAAAATAAAATACATTTCGTGTAAATACATAAGTGTTTGCTCACAGTAAACAGATCATTTAACTAAACACAATTTTTGAGAAAAGAATTGGTTACAACATAAAATACGAAACACTTTGTTTTGTTTCTTATAACTAGAAAGAATTAAAAGTAAATAATCAATTCTTAATCTTCGAAACGAAATTGAAAAATAAATAACAAATACAAGATATAGGTACATCATCGTGCGAGAAAAATTACACAAGAAAATCGAAACCATTAACAACAAGAAGAAGTGAAAATTTTAACACAAGACGATATGAACAAAAATAAATTGGATATTTCGAGTTGATTGTGTACATACACATACCATATATATATATATATATATATATATATATATATATATATATATATATATATATATATATATATATGGGAACCATCGTTTAAATCTATTTATCGACTGCAATGGATGGAATATAAATTTGTCACGTGTATGACAAATTTATGTCACATCAATAACTTTTATTAGAAAATTTTTTGTACTCGTATAAATTTCTAATCGAAACAGGAAAATTTGACATCGATTATATTTTATTTGAAATCTGTCACCTATTAAAGACAACAAATCAAACTAAACTGTCATTCTTGTGTATGTATTATACCTTTCTTCCGTTCATATTTTTTTTTTAATATTCAAGACGATTGTGTGCCATAACTTAATATACATAGATAGGAAAAATAATTGAAAATGCATCCTCCCCTCGTCGTATAATGATCATTATCATGATCATATATATATAAGAAATTGTGGGTTGAATATTCAATATTATTTCATTTCACACAACAATTTCCAATTTTGTTGTTGCATTCAATTATATATTATTAAATCCCTCTCTACGAGTCTGATTAAAAAAATGACGATAAAAAATTATTTATTTATTTTATGTTGTGAATTATGATAAATTAAACATAATTTTTATGCTTTGTGTGTATAACTTAAAAAATAGTTGTATTGCATCGAAGACGACGCACGATTTTATGTGGATGTGCACAGATATAAGTTATAATTAATAAGTTATAATCAATCGGGATGAAACGATCACTTGTATGTCGTCCTATATGTACGTATATATTTTAATGTCCAATCATAAAGAATTGTGTATATATAGATACACCATAATCAATTCAAAATGGTTTCCAGCATTGAACAAATTATCTTAACATTCATTACCGTTGGCTGTCGTGTTAAATTTTAATTTTATATTTTATTTTATTTTATTTTTCAGCGATATTTAATACATACGTACACAAATTGACAGGTATATAAGAATTTTCAAAGTCAAACATTAAGGACCCCGAAGCGGTAAATACAAATTTTTCATCGTGAGAGATTATTTCCGTCGCGCGAATCCCCGGTTTAATTTCTTTCATGTCGTATAGTCAAGCACACAAATATTTTATCAGCTACCTGTTCGGCATATAAAATATTTGATTGAAATAAAATCCATTTTAATTACGTTAAACTCAATTTATTCGCGGACCATATACATATATGTTTTTTTCGGTTAATTTAAATTTTTAACACCAACCCGCGAAACACACACAGTAAATACATAGCAACAAAATCCTTTCCTTCATTTAATTTCGATAATTTTGAAAGATAACACAGAATATTTTCTTAATAAAATAAAACATCTTGAATATTTATTTTTTGTTTGCATACCATCATCTTTGAATTTTTTATTTATTTATTTATTTATTTTTTATATCTTTTAATTTATATTCTTTTTCAATCGTAACACACCAGCTTAAGCACACCAAAGAGCACAACACCAACAAAAAAAATAAAAATAAAAAATTGTGAACAGAACAAGTGCCATCAAAATTAATGTCGTTGACATTTTAGTCATTTCTTCTTATATTTTATTATATATTTTACGTTTATAAATATACAAGATTCAATGAAAATTGCCAATTATTCACACTTTAGATTTTGCTTAAAGGAATGTATATATCCATGTATTTAAATGGTTGTACGTCTATAGAGGTATTTAAGAAAAATTATAATGAATTTGATCTTCTTAAAAATATTTCGTCCACTGTATATTATAATATATAGTATTGTTTATATTTACTTTGTACCATTTACAATGTGTATTTAACACACGCTCAATAAACTTTTAAACTAGCCATCTTCTTCATATAATATCACATACATGCTACAGATTTGTTATCCAACATACATGCTACAGACTTGTCAGAGGATTTTCCACTACCATCATTCACTTAAAATGTGTCATTGTACCTCCGCAGGATCAAGTGCACACTTTTACCAATTCCTATTTTTTCTACAAATGTATAGAAAACTAAAAACACCCAACCCCAGCCTTTAAATCACAAGAGGTGATACATAACTGCCATTCGATGACTAGATTTCGACGATACGATATTTTATGACATTTGTGAAGTCGTTTAAAATACGTTTGTTGATTGTTTAACGTTACTGTTTACCAGGGTAATATTCAAAGAAAGGAATATTATTATAGATTCACTTCCATTAGGGCTTGTGGTTAAATCCGAAACCGGTTACCCGGGTTTTTGCTCATTTTTGCGAAACAACCGGGCGAAAATAAATTGCAAAATTTCCGAGAAAACCGGGGTTTTCTGTAAACACATATTAGGTACAATTGAGAAGAAGTAATAATATTAAAGAAATACTTCAGAAATTTCGAGAGACTGAGATTTTTCAGAAAATATCCAGTAGGGAACGACGTGTTGCAGAGATGTTGAAAAAAACTGGTAAATAACTTAAACTTCTATTGGAGTGTAAAACAAGATGGAACTCCCTTATTCCATTTGCCTAGAGGTTAGTACAACTTAAAGATTGCATAAAATGCGCATTGGAAGAAATCGGACAGAATTTGCAGTGCAAGAACTGAGTAAAAACTCCTTACTCACTCCTTACTCACTTCAACCTTACTCACTGCGGAAGGAGTACTTCCTTTTTTGTTTAATCAAATGAAACAAAAACGAAAAAAAACGTTAATAACACTTTATAAATTGTAAGAAAGTGGAACTTTTCCACAAACGAATGAATTATAGAGCTTGGCAACGACGTTGGCTCCAAGATTAATTGGTGATTCACATGCATGGTTCTAACAAATGTGCCAAAAGTAGCAATTTTGAGGTGACCTGCCAAAATGAGTTGAAAATGTTTGGTGTTACAAAGAAAAAATCTATAAAGATCACCCACTTATTCAACACTCTGGCATTAATACAACCCACTTCAACAGACAATCAGAGAGTTTTTTTATTTTATAAAAAACAGAAACCCGATTTTCTCATCTAACCACGATTAGCTTTGGCACTGCAAGTACGATAATTGGATATATAGAAATGAAATAATTCATTCCCTCCATTTTCGCAAAATTCAAAAAGTTATATAATTCCAGAAGCAGTCCATAAAGAAGAAGTCCATAAACTGTATCTTAAACTTAGTTTTGTTCATCGTAAGAACATGAAATCAGAGATGCAGAAAATTGTGAATTCATCAAACAGTGTTAAAATTTTCTGGTTGTTCGCTTATTGGAAAGACAAATTAATGCCCCATTCGATCGTGTTTGGCATGAGGGTTTTCTTTGCTAGTTGAGAACAATTGATTTATGGATTTATAGATATGGTGATAATAGCTCCCTTCTTCTGCAAAATTGCATTTTGCTTTCGTAGAAAAATCTGGTATGAGAGTTCGAATCGAGCACGATATTATCGCTATTCTCAATTGGAGCATCGTTAACAGATTTGAATTCAAACTTTCCAAATTCCAGTTCAATGTTTTGAAACGTAAGAGTGGGTAGAATTCACCTTTATTTCGGATTGATAGCTCAAATGAACAATTCTAAGTGGTAACGATCATTTTAATCCATATGCTTAAAAAATATAATTACAAGTCATGAAACGATCAAATAAACAAAACAGTGGTGGAACCTCGGCTGGAATGTAATTTCTATATTTGAGCTTAAACTCCAAAAACTAACTAGGCTGGCACTTGGCCGAGTGCAAAGACGAGCATGGCAAATAATTGGTGACACTAAATATGTGGTTCGATCTGGACGATACGGTTTTTCCTTTGAAATATAATCTACATATATTCAGACTATACTAAATTCCGTACTCCTTATTTTCTTCAACTCTTTTCCTACCTGGTTCCTTCATTTCCTAATGACATTACTATATATGTGTTCTCTGCATATGCATTTATATAGACGCCCATACTAGCGCACATAATATGTAATTCCATAAGCATCATTCATTGGACAGCAATTTAAATTAATGCATTACAATGACATGACTCATCTACATGCCATTGAGCACATTCGGGATATTCTAAGCCATTATTTAAGTCAAAGGGAAGCCGTTCTAGAAAACTTAGATTATTTTCAATTATCCTAGGATCGGTTTTGTCATCAAAATTTTAACCGGTTTCGGAAATAATCATCGACTGAAAAAGGAAACAATTTCAGGACAGTTTGGCAAACATAAGCAGTTAAGGATTAATTTTAATCGGTTAGGGGTGGAAGCTGGCTTTAAAAATTGTTAGAAACATTCTGGTTCACTATTTGGTTTAATCAAAAAATAACCTTCAAATGGTGTTAAATCACAATCAAGTAAGCACGGATGAATATACTGATGAATAACTTCGAAGCTTATTTTGAACAAATGTGCAGCGCCCAGTGAACATCAAAAAAATTCCTACCTATGATTCGAACGCTTATCATTCGAAATCATTTTCACAAGAAAATTCTTTTGACAAGTGACTTAATTGAACAACCATTTCTTAGACTATAACGTAACAGCTTCATCAATCAAACGTAATAGGACATGAACCACACAGTAAAATAGATAAGACATAAATTAGAATTAATCTCAATAATCAGTTATGATATCCGTACATGGATTGATTTACAAAAAATTCCGATAAATCTCTATCATGTACATATATACCAGGTAGTTAATGTTCATCGCCAAATCAATTAACTAAAATGTCATAAATTATAAATTAAATTGAAACGAAAAAGAAATTCTAATTTTTTTCCCTGTGTCGTCTTGATTAAACACCGATAAATTATAAGATATGACAATGACGCATGTTTTTGCTATATAATCGAGATACGCTTTAAGTTTATAGAACTCTAATATATGTACGTTCGTATATATCTGCACACTGCAGTATGCATAAAACTAAAGTGTCAACTATTTTAAGATATATAATTTTGTTATACGATATTAGTACATTTTATATATCTTTAATATCTCGCTATAACAACGGGTTTATATAAGCAAGGGTATATATGTATGTAAGTACAAGAAGTAGAAATTCACGAAATTGATTTATTATCGTAATTTTACTTCTCAAAAAGTTTCGAGTTGTTCGGAAAAGTTCCATAACAAATTATATTGAATTGCTTAATAAATTAAATTATATAGTTTTTTTTTTCGTTTTATTATATTGCAATAATAGTAATAATAATAATAATAAATAGTAAAAAAAATTTTAATAAATAAACATTTGTATTAACACTGAAATGTGACACAGTCAATTGATCTTATCTTCTCGCGACTCGAGTATATGATCTCAAGTGCGTTTGCTGTTAAGATGATTTTTTTCTTATTTAATTATTAAGAATTGTTTTTTTTATATTTTACATTCAGATAATTTATTGATATGCGATAGTTGAATTACCTGACGCCAGAGTATGTATATGCTTGAGTTGCGGTCGGAAAATCAAGTAAGGATCCTTGTTTATTATACACTCGCACTTTAATATACAAACATCATTATTAATTGCAGTCTTCCTAAAGTGACAAGGTCACAACAATAATATTCGAATGCATATATACATGCATGTATATGTATGTACATAAATAAATGTAAGAAAATCACCCTTTGGTTACAGACGTTTAATTTTACTCAGACAAGCATTAAATTTAACATGACTGATTTGTCTGAAACATAAAACTCTAAAATATGTTTTCTTTTTTGCGTTGTGTTATGTTGTGTTAAAGAAACAAAAACGTTTTTATGTTGCTGTTTCTAAACATGAATCGTCACTTGTGTTCACCATCCCCAAGGCATGAATGATAAAAATAAGTAACAAACGTGATCGTTATAGCAAACAAAATGGTCACTATATATAGGCAACACCGCATCTTGTTTTCTTAAATACGCGCATATATGATGAATGTATCTATGCAAATCATTTTTCGAAATGACAAAAACCCATCATAATTCTGTACCTTAACAAAAGTATATTAAGAAGTTTTCGAAAAAAAAAATTTTTTTTGTTCACATAAAAAATAAGAATCTCTTTTGGTTTTGTTGTTTTAAAGAAAAGAAAATGGAATTTGTAGTTTCTTCTTAATTCATTTTAATGATCGAATTCTCTTTTTCTTTCCGCTGCTCCGTTTTGCAGTCATTGCTGTACAATAAAAATAAAAAATTGTTTTTTGTTTTTATTAATTATAAAAAATTTTGATATCATCAGCACAGCCTCCGATTGCCGGCATTCCAGCATATATCCAATTTCGAGATCGATTCGTCAATAATCAGGCACAACACACCGCGGGTTCATTGTAACCATGTGCCCATTGTGTTTCCGTTACAATGCCTACGTCATTTTATAATATAATTAAATTTTGTCATGGTCGCATAGGCTCTATACCTATGTACATATATTATGTACGTGCACGAACAAATCAAATTCACATAAAACTCCAAATCTCGAAATTTATAACCGCGTCAAAATAACGAACAAAAAAAAATTTGTGAGTAAGTAAATGCAATAATTTTTGTGTTCTTAAAAATTAAAATTTCATTCACAAACCATCATAAATCAGTTTGGAATGGGAACCAAATACAAAATTTAACAGCCAACAACATTTATTATCCCCCAAAACATATATAATATAACTAAGAATTCAACACTTTGGATAATCACGCGCATAACATATTGATTATATATTTAAACCAAAAAAACGAAAATCTTCACTTTTGTCTTCTCACACAATAAATCTCTAACACAATATGTATATGTCTTACCTTAGTACTAGATGTCCTTGGAACGCCACCAATTGCGATTGCATAAACTTCCACTTCGTACGTATCCACACCGGATTCTCTATCCAATTCAGCCGCTGTCGATAAAATACCTAATTTTGTATCAACATCGAACAAACGATCAACCTGTCGACCATCTCCCGTCACATTCGTTACATAGTATTCAATATCGGCTGCCGAACTAAGTCGAGCCGTAACCGTTAAAATACTTGTACCGGACGGTTCATTTTCGTATACACTTCCAAATAGGTCGCGTGTCTCAAAAACCGGACCATTATTCGACAAACTACTCGATATAATAGTGACATAGGCATCGGATGATTTACGTTCACTTTGTACCGCCTCATCTGTCGCCTTGACAGCGAGTTTGTATCGTGCCTCCGGATTGGCAATCGTTTTTCGTAATGATATTGCACCAGAACTACGATGTAGTTTAAATAAATCACTATTCCCGTTAACCATTTCATACGTAACAAGACCATTTGTACTTGAGTCAACGTCTCGTGCAAACACATTCATAATAATCGAACCGTCACGACCGGGTGTTACACGAATATCTTTTAATGGTAGGACGGCTGCGTTCATCGAAACAAATACGGGCGCATTATCGTTTACATCCTCGACAATAACGGTGACTAGTTTTTCGGCCGACAAACGTTTTTGTGGCGGTACAGCTTGATCGGTCGCAACAACCGTCAATCGAAATGTGTCGATTGATTCGCGATCTATCGGACGGAGTGTATGTATTACACCAGTCTTTTCGTTAATACCAAAATGACGTTCACCATTTTCGGGATTTTGGTGCGAAATTGCATACGTTACTTTACCATTCATTCCAGAATCGGGATCTTCAGCTGTTACCGTTACAATTGGTGTATTCACTGGTATACCTTCACGAATTTGACGTACAATTGCAGTGTTTGG
Source organism: Tipula lateralis (assembly GCA_963932295.1). Lineage (NCBI taxonomy): Eukaryota > Metazoa > Arthropoda > Insecta > Diptera > Tipulidae > Tipula > Tipula lateralis. The sequence goes on along the minus strand of OZ010736.1, from coordinate 191,995,167 downwards.
AAAACTCGGTGGATTATCATTCGAGTCGATTACGTTGACGATAAATGAAATCGTTGTTGACAGCCGAGGGTTACCACCATCTGAGGCGGTTATATTGAGCGTGTACGAAACTGTATCCTCATAATCGAGTGGTTTATGCAAGTATAAAGCACCACTAATTGGTTCAATATGAAACGTATCACGACGGTTACCGGCCGCAATCGAAAATGTTATTTGACTATTTGGTCCCAAATCGGAATCGGTAGCACGAAATTTGATTAGTTCTGTTCCAACCGGTGTCGTTTCATTGACCGATATTTGTGAATTAGTTTGTGTAAACTCCGGTGCATCGTCGTTTTCATCCAGCACATCAATACTAACAGTGGTGGTTGCACTTAAACGTCCTTCTACAGCCGCATCATGTGCCACAATCGTTAATTTATACGATGCAATTGTTTCTCTGTCCAACGGTTTGACGAGCGTTATCTGGCCAGTCGCATCGTCGATTGCAAATCGGTTGTCAATATTTCCCTCCGCAATATAATAGAATACATCACCATTTAGTCCTTCATCGGCATCTATTGTATATACTCGAACAAGCTGCGTGCCCAGTGTTGATCCCTCCGAAATTTGTACTTTATATGGGGCCCGTAAAAACTGGGGCGCGTTGTCATTAACATCAGTTATTATAATTTTTACTTTCACTTTATCCTTAAGTCGAACTATGCCGTTATCGGTTACGATTGCTTCAAGATTTAAAAAGTTTTGTCCAGTTTGTTGGACCAAGGCTTCACGATCAAATTCGTGTAGCGTTTTGATAAAACCGTTTCGTGGATCAATCGTAAAATCTGTTTGTATATCCGACAGTAAAAATATTAATTCGGCATTTCGACCAACATCACGATCGACTGCGGTAAGTTTCCCAACGAACGAATCAGCCGGTTCATTTTCTGGTATACTAAACGTGAATGTAGAATTTGTAAACTGTGGACTATTATCATTTTCGTCGATCACATGAATTATTACTGGAACGATCGAGCTGCGTGGTGGTATGCCGTGATCCGTGCATGCGATTGTCAATGAATAGTAATCACGTTCTTCACGATCTAGCGGACTTTTTACGAATAAGTACCCATCTGGGAATATTCCGAATTTCTCCTCACCATTTCCTTCCGTAATTGCATACGAAATTCGACCATTAAGTCCCAGATCAGCATCGGAAGCGGCCAGTGCAAAGAATCGTGCATTTACTGGAGTTGACTCAACCAAAGATGTTTCGTACGATGTATGATCGAATACTGGTGTATGATCGTTTACATCTTCGATTGTAATTGATAAAGAGTTTTTCGACGATAAAGGTGGGTCACCACCATCTGTGGCCAAAATTTCAACGTGTAGTACAGTTCCTGGTTCAGCTCGAATCGGGCGATTTAAATAAAGTACTCCAGTTGCTTCGGAGAGTCGAAACTGATCTTCGGGATTGTAAGCAAGACTATACGTTACTCGACTATTAACTCCTGAATCTTTATCACGGGCACGTGATAAATAGATTTCATGTCCAACAGCTGCATTTTCTGGCAATCGTATTTCATCACGATCGCGTGAGAATATCGGCGGATTATCATTCAAATCCAAAATCGAAATATTAACAACAGTTTTACCATAAGCAAGCCCACTTCGTCCTACCACAGTCAATGAGAACACCATTTTTGCCTCACGATCAATTTTCATTGCTGTTGTAATAATACCAGATCTTTCATCAATTTTGAAATATCCTTGCGGATCGCCAAATGTGATCGTGTATTCGATTGGGTTGGATTTTCGAGTGCGAATCTGAACTCGTCCAACTTCGCGTTTCACAAATTCCCCTTCAGTGCCATGATCCTCGATGATCTGAAATTCATAACCTCCAAACGAATCAAATTCTAATTCCTCGAGTTTTGATTCTTTGATAATTTCGACGACAGCGTCTTTATCAGATCGACGATCACCACGATCCTTTGATGAAATTATTAATTTATGTAAAGGTTTCTGAGATGAACGTAGGTTTCCACGTAGTGTAATAATCCCAGTCCAATTGTCAACGACAAATAATCCATCGCCTCCACTTTCAAGATTGTATGTAATGATCGCGTTATCGCCTTCGTCACGATCGGTGGCCGATACTTTTAATAACGATGTCCCGACTGGTGTTTCCTCAGAAACTGGCAGAAAATATTGTTTTGGATAAAATTCTGGACTATTATCGTTGACATCCTGCACACTAAGAAATACCGTAGCGGTCGATGATTGAGGTGGAAGACCTTGATCGCGAGCAATCACATGTATCTCGTATTGAGATATTGTTTCACGATCAAGTCTTGCTTTTGTGGTTAGTTGACCTGTTAACGAATCGAGTGTAAATACATCTGGATACTTCTGTTGTATTCCGCTTTGTAACGAATAAGTGACACTTCCGTTTGTTCCTTGATCATGATCTGCCGCTGTCAGCATCGCTACAAGCGTATGTGGCGGCGTATTTTCACTCAAACTAACATTTATATGTTGCTGTGAAAACTGAGGTGCCTCATCATTTTCATCGAGAATTGTAACTTTTAGTTGAGTGTAGGCCCATTTAGGATTCGGTCCACCATCTCTTGCCGATATACTTAACTCGACGGTTCCTTGTACCTCACGATTGAGAACAGCTTGCGTTGTTATTAGTCCAGATAATGAATCAATTGCAAACCATTGGTTAGTATTGCCTGATACAAAATCATAAAATATTTGTGCATTAACTCCGGTGTCTTCGTCCGTTGCCGTGATACTCGAGACATATGTGCCAGGTGGCGCTAATTCACTTAATACCGCAGAGTATTCCGATTTTTCAAAAACCGGTTCATGGTCATTGACATCATTCACGTGAATAATTAAATAAGCAGTCGCTGTTCTTGGTGGTGTTCCCTTATCAGTCGCAACGATTGTTAAATTATATTTGCCTATTTCTTCGCGATCCAAAATATCGTTTACACGGACAATATCAAAATTTGGCGAATTTTCCAACCGAAAATGAAATAGTTCATTGCCGGAAATAATTTTAATACTCGTCTCGCCATTCAATCCTTCATCCATATCGACTACAGAGACCGCTGCTACAACTGATCCGTTAGCTGCATTTTCGTCGACAGTGGCAAAACTTCCAGTTGGTGGAAAATACTGAAATCGTATCACCGGATCATGATCGTTTGTGTCCACCAAATTAACGGTCACGTAAGTTCGACCGTCTTGTCGAGGTGTTCCGTGATCTCGAGCAAATACTGTAAACACACAACTTTTTGGACAACTTCCTCCAGGCCGCGATAGAGTCGGACAATTTTGTTGTGGACATGTTAATTGTTCAGTCGTTGAAATAACACCAGTTTCTGGATCAACTGTGAACTGATGTTCTGTATCAGATAGATAATATGTTATTTTACTGTTATCTCCTAAATCACTGTCCGACGCCATGACCTGAAGGACAGGTGTGCCTGGCGGAACACTTTCGTTTAACGATACAATATAATCACTGTGATCGAAAATTGGTGGATTATCGTTAACGTCTAATACGGTGACGTTTACTTGAAGGTATCCATTTTTCGGTGGGGTGCCACCATCACGCGCCGATATGTTTAGTACATAAAATCCACGTGTTTCTCGATCTAATTTCCCTGTTGTTTCCAAATGTAGATATGATACATCACCACTAGGATTTGTAGTAACGGCCAGTCTAAATTTCTCATCGTGATTCCCATCAACAATCCGATAATCATCGGTCACACTATTAATACCAGTATCACGATCAGTTGCTGCATCTAACAGCAGTCGTGTACCCGATACTGCACTTTCCGAAAACGATACAGCTATACTTGGTTCCGGGAATTCTGGTGCATTATCATTTATATCTAAAACGGTTATGCGTACCTCGATCGGATATGTCGGTTGGCTCGATAGCACAACCAAATCATAACGGTCGCGTAACATTTCACGATCTAAGATCGCATTCGTTTTTATTTCACCAGTATTTGCGTCTAGGGTGAATTCCCTAGGCGGTTCATTGAACCGATACGTAAAACCGGGTTTCGTTGGTACATAACCGACTACAGTACCTCTTGGTTCCCCTTCCAATACCTCTAACTGTAGCGTTGTGTCCACTGCCCGCGATTGCATTTGTGAGCTATATCCATCGCTTGATGAACGTCGACGTGGTATTACAACATGTCCTGGGCCCGGGCCCGGACCATGTGCATTGCATACCAATATAAATGTACTAATTATTATACATAACCATAATGCATTGTTGACACTCTGCATTTTGTAAAATTCCGATTTTATACAATTACGCGGTAATCGGCGCGACGAGAGCGTCATGATTTAAAAAAATTTCTATTTGCAATAATAAATAATAAATTAACATTAAAATCCATTTTATTTTAACATCGTCGCAACGTTAATTAATTGATTTTTAATTTACACATTTTTATTAAATAATTATTTTTTTTTTAATTTGTTGCTATATTCACACACGATACGGTTTTTTTTCAAAATATATTCGAACGCGCGCACTAAAACATTAGTGTTACCCGATATAAAAAATATTTTTTTTGTTGTTTAATTATAAACTATTTATTATTGAGAGTTGGTTTCTGAAATTAAAATAAAACAAAAAAAAATTAAATTAATTTTCATCATTTATTATTCGAAAAATTATTTGGCATTGATTGACAATGATGAATATACACGTAGCTCTAACTTCATTCTAATTAAAACTGTCATTATGTTTAGTGTGTTGTTGCTGTTGATTTTTGTTTTAAATCAGATAAAATGGTAGAAAAGTGAGAGTTAATTATTATTTTTTTAAATTTGTGTCCAAATTAAGAATTAGTGAAATTAACCAACTGCACATAGTTAATTTAAAAATTTTGTAAATGGGAAATTTTAAAGGTTTAAATGTCATGAATTGATCTTTGGTTTTTCTTGTAGCTATCTAAGCTATCTAAACAAAATCTGATATTTATATTTAACTCATACCCCTAGCACATAACTAGGCCTCTCTAGATTAGATAAGACTGGAATGTTTAGTAAGATAAAAAATAGAACCAAAAAACAATACTTCTGTCATAAATAAGACTATTTTCGAAACACGTCTTTACGTATTTGTTTCATTATTGATACAGCAGTAAGATGTTTCCGAAACCAATAATACTTCAAACTGGTTTAAGTATATAAGCAAACCCGCACTCGAATTGATTTAACTTACATATGATTTGACATAACTGTTATTTTGACAGAAATTAACTGTCAACAAATTAGAACAATTAATTGGTTGCAAAAATAATTCTAATAAAAAATTTTATTCATAAATTTAGACGTCAATTTAGAACAATTTTTTTTTTTTTTGACAGAAAGAGATAGAAAATAAAACCTCACTAGGGCTATTTTCGAAACCGATACTAATTTGAAACTTATTAATTTATTTACCGCCATCTTAAATAAGTCAGAAAAACAATTCGAATTGGTTTCAATTACTAATTTTGACAGAAATTTTATTTTAACAGATATAACAGTCAAAAAATTTAAATTGGCTACAGTCCCTAATACGACTAGATTAAAATATCTTTCATTCATAAATTTTGCAAGAAATTTAGAAATTTGTACAAGAAAGAGGTAGAAAACAAGTTAGCTCGTCAGTTGCCCTTCTCTGGTTTTCTCTGGGAATTAAGAATTGTGAAAAAAATTCCCAATTCCCAACTACAATATTTCTCAATAATTTATTACCCAACAGTATTCTGGCGTGCTGGGAATTATTTCCCCTTTGTCCAACACATAGTTTAAAATGTTCGCCACTAGAGTATCTTTTTCTAGGTTTTTTTACATGGTGCACTTTGTTATTATAGTTGAATATGATTTAAATATTGACGGATGAATAGCAAATTAAAAAAAAATGTGATATTCCTTCCAAAATGAGATAAAAGAGCAATTTTTTTTTTTATCAAAGAATACGAAAAAAAATGGTCCTTTTTGTCGATGTATTGGTATATTTTGATAATTTCACACATTTACGACAAAATATAGTTCACAAATGAAATTAAAAATGGCGTTTTGTTTTTTTTATATTGTTTTGACATTTAAAATTTATATGTGTGGGTAAATCTGCGAAAAAATATAAATTTCTAAAAAGTAATTTTTTAGTTCGAGATTAAAAAAAAGTGCTCGAGATCATTTGAAAAGAACGTGTAATGTCGTGAAAGAACGTGTATGTCAAAAACGCACGTGTTTCGAGCAAAAACAGCACTTTTTCTGCTGTCAGAGCACTTTTTTTTACCAAAGAATATCGCATAAGGGTTTTCGCTTATGAAAAGCAATTAAAAATTTTTTAGGGTCGAAATTTTTTCTGCATTCACTATTTACTATGGTTATTAGTATTTATAGATGAGCTAAGGTTTTTTATATTTTAGGACAGATAACAAACATTTAAAAAAATAGGTGTTTTTGCTTTTGAGAAATAATAAAAAAATTTTTAAATTTATACTCTTGTATTATGATTATGACTATTTTACCATAAGAAATACAAATTCCCAACAATTTTAATATGGAAATATAAACGTCAAAACTGTTATATTTAGGAATAATTGTTTCCAAACGAAATTTTTTCTCAATAGCCAGAATACACTTTTGGGAAAATAATTTCCAACTGTTATAAAAACGTCAAAAGTTCCCAATTCCCAGTTCCCCGGGAAAACCAGAATTAGTGTTCGTGTCGAAAACAGCCCTATATTCAAATAATTTACGTTCCACGAATAATTTCGCACCCAATCTACAATGATTGTTATAATTTTTTGACAAATATATCTGTCATAAAAGTGTAATTATTTTTCTCTTCCATATTTGTGATAAGTTCATTTAAATTTTCAAACTGCGTGAAACATCGAAATTTTGTCGTAATAATATTCAAGCTTAATCAACAGAGTTAAAACAAGTATTTTTGTCTTGTTTGCGATTGGTAAAATATAAAATTACGGTTAGAACATCAAATTTCAAATATTTAAATTTAATCAAATCGAATTAGGCAGCATTTTTTATCATTGAAACCCAATGAGCAAAACATAACTATCGAATAAAGAGAAATGATTGTTAAGCGATTATGAGTTCGCGTTTGAACTTGATTTAAAATGGCCATGGGCACATGTATAAATAAACTTCTATGCTGATTAAATCAATTATTTACATCGTATTAAAATAATTTGCATATTTGCGTGCAAAACTATAAATATTTATAGTATCTTCGTGCCATGCGGTTAAACTCTATATATATATACATTGCGATCTAAATTGATTTCAATATAATTATTTTGCAGAACAAGACATGCTTGTTCAATTCGGTATTTAATCATACAATATACAAACTTATGTACATGTTCAACAAACTGAATTTCTTGTACAAATTTATTGACAATACAATTGAAATAATACGACATATCGAAGATGTTAAATTTGGATATGTACAACTGAATTGAATGACAAGGTACAGTTTTGTACAATATATGTTCTTAAAAGTACATTGACGTGTTAATTGTGAGCGCAAATTAAGATCTATTGTTTATATATTATGCATCTGTTACGGATTAAATAATATGTCGTTTAATCAATTCGATTATGTAACAAGTAGGTTGAACATTTTAATTGATCTTATATAGAATCTAAGTATATCTTTCCTCATTATAAAACGTATATGCTATACAGAGGCGCCATTGAGTCTTATAAAGTGGGCGATCATATAAGTCACATAAAATAGTTTAAGTATTAGATAGATATAAAAATGATTTATTTAACGTTTGACCAAGGATCTGTGAATATTGCGTAAATCTTAAGTTTTTAGTTGAATGATCATAAAATTATTTTTATCTAATTCGAATTTCGACACTTTTATATAACATATATTTTATACAATTTATCCAAACTTAATCATCTAAAATGCCACTCTTGTGATCAGTTGACCTGAAACACGTACATACACGTATAATAATATGTTTTGCGCAAAACCAAATACAATACGGGGTGGTTCACTTTAAAATCTCGTTATCGACTTAAGTATACAGCTTAAATTGATTAAGTGTACTTATTGGAAAGTGTACATTTCAAAAATATTAGAAATAGTTTCGAGTAGTCACCCTGCACTTTAACTCAATTAAATATTTGTGTGTAATTTAAACAAAAAATACTAATATCTAATCTTCGAAAAAAAATCATTCCAATTTTATATTTTACTTTTTCTTGTGATCCGTCTTATGTATCATACTATACCATTGAATAACAACAGAACTTAAAAAATTTCGTTCTGTTTTTTTTTTTTTTTGTTGACCGCAACGCAACTTTTTATTTACCATTTAAACAGTTTTTATTATTATTATTATTTTTTTTTATTTATAAGATTGAAAGAGAATTAAAGTTAAGAAAAAGAAGTTTATGTAAGACGAAGAGAATTCTTATTTCAGCCATACTATATATATATATACATACCATTAAAGATAGATAAAATAACAACAACAAAAGAGATTGAATTAAAACTTTAAAAAAAAAAATAAAATAATAATAAAAATGACAAGTAAAAAACTAAAAAAAAAAATTTCTTAAAGATCTCTTAAAGAAAATAAAATGAGATAAAACCGTAGCTGTGTAGGTAGGGTTTTGTGTTGTATTAAATAATAAAATAAATTTCCACTAGCCGCAAGCGAACTCCGCGCGCATACACATACATGTATGTATATATGTTTAAACTTGTCTAAGAGAAAAATCTCTTTATTCAATATTTCGAATATCGAAGAGAAATTCTCCTGTTTAAATGATCAAGACGATCATTTTGAAAATGATCATGATGATGATGATGATTGTTGAAGCATATAACAAAAAAAATCATAACTTGTTTTTGGTGTCATAAATGTATTGGTATCATTTATATATATGATTATTGTTATTATTATTCTCTCTCTGTTTATTACTATTATTATTATTATTTTATGTATTTGAAAAACACAAGAAAACATGTTTTCAAATAGATTTTCATTTATATATGTATATTTTTCAATCGTCTTCTACGACGTCTTCGTCTTCATCACCATCTTGTTTGTTTTGTTGTTTATTTTAATTTAAATGTTTAAATATCGTGTTCGAAAAAAAAAATTTTTTAAGGTTAGGTTACTATAAAATATGGTGGTAGATCAAAATGAGTATTTGAGAGTAATAATAAATGGGAGCATGATCGTTATTTAAACATAACATATATTACTCTCGTATATATAATTTATAAGACATCATGTTTTTTTTTGTTTTTATGTTTTTGTTTTATTGTAAGGATGGTAAATTATATAGGTATATGTAATGTGTATATGAAATGGTTTGGAGATCACCTGATCGTATTTTACACAGTAGGCAATAAAGTGTCAAAGAAATAATAATCATGTACTCGTATGGTTGCATATAATGTAAGTTTATTTAATTTATTTGCATCAAGGCTCTTGGTAAATTACTGTATAAGCTAATCGTTGCCAATTACTTAGTATCATTTTTGACAGATACATGTATATTGTGACATTTTGGACGACAACTAAGTGACAAACTATAGATTGGCGATTCAATATTGGTAATACAAAATATTGCTAGCTTTAAGTATCCATTCGTGACCTGAGTTCATATCAAATTTTAGTTTCATCCGAAACATATTGGACATATGTTCAATTAATGTTATGTCTCAGCTTATCAGGTTCTAAATATGGCCTCTAACAGATTCTAAATTCTGAATTCAATTTAAGGATTCAACCAAAATGCGGCGCCCAACATGGGGTATGTTATAACATATTGTTAAATTAATTTATTTAGTTTTAACATGATTTAAATAAATTGACAAAGAGTAAGTTAAGTGCATTTAATAAGCGTTGTGTACTTGGTTCAGCAATGAGTTTAATCGTATATTTCATAAATCGAATGGGATGAATTTTACTAATACAAAAAAAAACTGTAGAGAACCAAGATCGCCAATAACTTAATTTACAACCAAGTATTAGTTCGACATAACACGAAATCGTGTTGTTCCTGATTAACCATCAGAACAATATTAGTGTGTCGGCGATTTTTTCACATTTGGAACATTCTGAATATTTGAATTGATGTTGGTCAATTAAATAAGAAATAACCAAATATAGACTTAATCCCTAAGACTTACTATGGAATCAGTATAAGAAACTAAATGAACAAGTCGATATCAGTAAAATGTGTAAAATAGCAAAGAACAAGCAAATCTTTGAGAACGTTTTCTTGAATTACACTTAATTCGTTTTCTTCATTTATACGCAAAAATGTCTTATCAACTAAAGTAAGTGCCACAGTAATAACTTATAACACTTTTCCAACGGATATTAAAACCAAATCAACTTTTGTATATGCACGGTTCATTTGTGTTATGGATTCACCAGCCCAGCGTTGGAAATAAATTCGTCACAAATTTTTTAAACACTTAGTGACTATCTGTCACTTTAGTGTCACTAAATAACCAAAAACCAGTCACTTTTTGAAAACATTTTTAAAATATATAGCGTAAATCAGTTTGACCAGCCAACTCTCTGACAACCTTAAATCTTAGTTTTGCACAGTAATTGCACGCTTCCAGTACCGACTCCTATCTAATATTGAAAGAAACCGAAAAAAGAACTGAAGCCTATAGTTTATTTGCAGTGCGATTATTAATCAATTGGGTACATTACAACGAGCAGTTGGTACAAATTATAAAAAACAAAATTATAATGAGTGATGAGGTATTATCAACAAAATAACTAACTTATTTGAAAAAACTATAATTCTTCCACATAAGCCATTAGTTGATATAGACTCCTGGTCTTGAAGTAACAAATTGCTCACTAACGGTACAGACAAACCTCGTTTAACGATCCCTCGAATAACGATTCCTCGATTTAAGGATCATCGCAAATAGACCTGAAATTTCGATTAACAATCAAAAAACTTCGAATTAACGCAAAAAATATTTATGCAATTTATAAAAATTTTATTATTTAAAATTTTTTTTAAGTTTTTATCGTCATTTTCCGTGACGGTTTAATTGATCAGTGTTTTGATTGATAAACAAACAAGGGGTGATAGCGACTTTTAAGGCAAACTATCTTCGAAACGTTGTCAAATTTACTATCAATGAAAGCGAAAAATCAGCGAGCTATCATTGATTAATGATTGGAAGAAATACAACCTAAAAAAATCCATTGAAAACATGGGATTTGTTTGGTCTGATTCTAAAATTCGCACCATGAATGTCCTTTGTGTCGAAACATATGGCCAAAAGAAGTAGCAAATTCAGAAGAAATCGACATTGGAAATGTTTCAGAGATAAAAGTAACGATGGCAACAAATGCTCGAATAGAAGACATCGATCGGGACGGTATTTCACAAGTTATAAATAAAATTCTATGAGAACTAACTATATCTGAAATACATACAAGCAAAGCTAGCGTATCCAAGCTCTTCTGACTCAGCAAAATGGAGACTGCGTCATTACAAAAACCCTCAGTAGATTTGTTCTTAAGAGATTGAAGTAAATTGTGAGGAGCATATTTTGAAAAAAAAATGTTTAGGACCACATTAATATATTTTTCATACAAAATGGTGCAAAAAAAACCTCGCTTAACGAATCATCGTTGAACGAGGTACCTGATTAAGAATTATTTCGAGTTTTGTAGATATTTTGTCTGTTTATTTAGCCCTATCTTATCAACATCTTATCGGTCTTGGTGTATTAGTTCTTTTTTTATTTTTATAAAATAACTATTGAATATGCAATCAGAAGCCTATACGTTTACAATTCAACAGGAATTATTTATTTGTTGTAAATGTATTATAAATTGTTGTGTGTAGACTCGTATAAATATATTTTAGTTTCCAAAGAAAAACATTTTTATTAAAATTCACATCATGTAACATAGTTTTTGTCGTTTTGATTTAAAATTGAAAATAATAAAATAAAAATGTTTAAATTAAATAAAAATCTATCGGACTGCGGGAATAATAGTTATATAAAAACTATTTGCATTGAGTTTATTGACGTACGTAAATGTTAGAAGTCAATGTGATCAACTATATGAGCCGATGAAAAGCAATGCTGCCACTTTTTCATAAACATATATTAAATATGCTATACAAAATTCTCGGAATTAAATTTGCCCAAGTGACGATCATCGTCTCGATGTATAATATCAAATTTTGAAACACCAAACTAATCAAAATCAATCCATCAACCCGCGACGAGTATAAGAAAAATAATCTCGAAAAAAATTATGCATGAATAAATTTAATCTTGGATTCCTTCTATATACATAATATATTTAACTTGTTCAAGACACAAAACATATTCCAAGAATGCGAGCAAAAAAAAGGATCTCAAATTTTAACCTAAATTTTTTTTGTTGAACCATCATATTTCTTATATATGTTCTAAGTTCCAAATCAAACACGATCGTCGAAACTGTATATATGTATGTATATACAACAATAGAGGCTAGCACATAATAACCCGAAGAATTCCTTGAATCCGCATCTCTCTTTTAATTCTAAACAACATACAAACTTGTTATGAGCAATACCTTTATATATTTTATTTTCTATTCACCATATTCTTGTTTTTTATTTCTTAAAAAACAACACCTAAAGTTTTTATATATATATATATATATATATATATATATATATATATATATATATATATATATATATATATATATATATATATATATATTTGGTTTATTAGTTTTAGTGTTATATACAAAACATAATAAGAAATTAAAATTCTCAACAACAAAAATCTTTATAAGAATTCTTCATGCACGTTCTGTATGTGTATTAGTGGTATTTTGAATAATAAAGTTTTCTATTTCTTTCACATTTTAATGATGATTGTGTAATTTATTTGTGAAAAGAAAATTTTCTTAATTTTTTTGATTGTTAAAAATATATATATTATGTATACATATATATATATATATATATATATATATATATATATATATATATATATATATATATATATATTATATATATATATATATATATATATATATATATATAAATTGGATAATAAATTGAATAATTATTTATACATTCTTTGATGATGACTTCGTGATTCAAAATAAACTATAAGATTATACTTGGTGTGCATATGAATTTCTTTGGTCGTTCGTTTATCAATTAATTATCTATTTATGGGCTTTTACAATTAGGTACTCCTGAACCTTTATTTTAAATGATTTCCTAGCCATTCAATGACGTTCGGATTTATCACTTAAATATTCTGTCTTCAAAATGATCTGTACATACAAATAGGTATTCTATGTATTTACTATTTAACCGCAATGTAACTATTTATCGATAGTAAACGAAAGACTTGTAATTTTTTAACTATGGGACGAATTGAGTAAGCGACGAACCTGATTTAATAAAATTTGTAGAATTTTTTATTTTTCAATTCGAATAACTATTATATTATTATGTAGTTAAATAAAATTGATCAAAACCACATTATGAAAATAAATTAAAATTACCTTTAAAATCGATAAATATATTGTTATACTTGACTGTAAGACATATTTACAGTAGCCATTCCGAATAAAATAATTTTATTTAATTTCGAATAATTTTAAATTGTATATCTTCTAGCAAAATACTCCACGATGATGTAGCAAAATGTGATTCTTGAGTAACATAAACAAACTATCAACTAAAACTATAAGTTGTGTATAATCTACGCAAATATCAGGTTCGTCGCTTAGGTCTTTCGATGTATTTTGAACAATGAAATTACTTTAGTAGGCGATGTACCTAGGCTACAGACAGCTAATAATTTTGTTTTTATCTCCGACGATTAAGTTGGTTAATTTTGTATGTAAGCTTACGGGTTACGCAATCTCTTAAATATCAACATCGGTTGTACATAGTATATATTATTTATAATTACATGTCTATTATAAAATTACTATAGTACCTCGCCAGATCACAATGACACAGCATATTACTGTATTTTGGAAACTATCACGACCTGTGAACGATTAATCCTATACGTTCAAAATATTTAAGGTGCACCTTCATAACAATTATTTAACCAAATAATATATAGTCGTACCGCCGAGTTCACGCATAAAGTTCAATGCGTGTGTATATGGTATAATTACACAAAAAACACATTTCGCTTCGAATGAATGAAATGAGTTAATTAAATTAGAGTATACACACAGTGCATTCCAGTAATGCATATCACTCACTAATTAACACATATAATAACTAGATTTAGTATATAAAATTAACATTGGTATGATAATATAAAGCACCAGGTGGGCCTTCTAGTTATTTGTCGCACAAACTTGAATCCAACCACAATTTTTTCTCATGGATTTTAAACGATAAATAACAAATCGATGATATTACACGACATCTATAACTATATACGTTTAATAGGACTACCTGAGCTGAATATTTATTATCGAGTGCACAATCTATTTAATTCACTTTGGTTTTTTTTTGGCAATTTATACGCTTAGCCGAGCGTTTAACTTTTAATACAATAATCTTTATAATTATTATTTTGTTGTTGTTGTCGAATGGTCGGTTTATTAAGTAAATAAAAAGGCCATAAATCACCAAACGGTAGCAATTGAAAATTGATATCGAAATATGCACCACCCAATTTACACTTTGGTTTTACTTTCTTTTATACATGTAAGATGTGTATATAAAGCACTCTCCTTTGATACGTTAGTAAAGCAAATAATTGGACCAAATGCATCATGACTAAATTAAATAACTTTGAGTTTTGCAGCAGTGAGTGCGCCACTCTTGAACCAATCTCAACTTTTCGGATTTTACGTTTTAAGTTCAAAGTCCTTTAATAAAGATTAAATCGAAGATCTTTCGGGCAATGAAGTAGAAGAAGAAAAAATGGACCCAAAATAATCATAAGAAAATAAAATAAAAAAAATTATGGAATGATAATGAAAATAGAATGAGACAAATAAAGAAATTTTTGTTAAGAATATTTTTTTTTTCGTTTTAGTTTTGATTAAAGGGAAAATAAAAATTAAGAAGAAAATCGTCTCGCCGCCGCTTATTTCTTACGTGTATATATATATATATATATATATATATATATATATATATATATATATATATATAATTTCAATCATTTTGGTAAGATATAAAAATTAAAAGACGAAATAAAAGAAAAATAATAAGAAGAAGAATGTGAAAAAGAAGAAAATTTAAAGAAATAAATGTGTTCCTCCAGTCTCGGAGCTCCCTATATACATATATCTGGAATGTATCTTATCAAACGTTAATAACATCACCAACAACAACACACACACACACTTCGGTTAAAAGCTGTCTTACGTCATTTAATTATATTTATATTATTTAAATGCTCGTAAAGAATAATATTCCAGGGAAAAAATCCAATTTGATTTGTGTAATCCATCATCACCGTCAATCAAAATGAAAAACAAATTTATTTACCACTTAAAAAAAATAATTTCACTTAAAACCTTTTTTTGATGCACACTTAATTTTTTTATCTAAAACACACTTTTATCACTTTAAGCACAGTTTCTATACATTTTATTTATATATAAACATATTTTTTCCAATTTTCACTCATACATCATAATATATATATATAAAATATAAATTTCACTCAAATTCACCAAATTAAAATAACAACAATCACTCACGACCGTTTAATAAAATACAAATTGAATTTAATTTAATTAATTGAATAATAAAAAAAATTATATATTAAATTAAGCAAAAATAAGTTTTTTTTTTATATATAAGATCGTTTTGATTTTTTTCCCCGTTAAAAACCAATCTCAACAATATCGCGAACGACTTAAAACTGAGTACTAGCAAGATATATACACGAGAAAAAAAAATACAAGAATTTTTTTTGTTTTTTTGTTAACGAAAACAAATAAAAAATTAACTCTTAAAGATTTCTCAGAAGAATTTGTTGTCTTGAGACGGAGCTTTTTGTTTGTGTGTGTATTTGTGTTTCAATACGAACCTCGTTCGCGGTGGTGCAAGTAAGATGGAAATTCAAGTTATGCGCAAGTATTAGTCAACCAGAGAGCAATTCTTTTCTCAAAGCCACTTTATATGACGAATGTAAACGTACATGTGTCTTGTAGATTAGTACTTTATACCACAACCATCGATCAGGTGTTCTAAATTAAATGGGTGAAGGTATAGACTTTTCTTTTTAAAATATTTTCTTAAAACACGCAATGTTAAAAGACCAAAGAATGTTCATATTTTTTTGTTTCTTGTTTTTAACTTTTTTTTTTATTTTATTTCTTTAATGGTAGAAAAATAATAATAAAAAGGTAAGAAATATTGATGGAATTCTCTTAAAGAAGTAAAAAATTGTTTTCATATACATAGTTTGTATCTTTTCTTATAGACACACACACACATGTTTATAAAACAAGAAAGGTAATATACAAACAGGTGAGTGCTGAAAAGGGATAAAGCCAACCTGATAAAACTCATATATAAACGTTTCGATCCCCGCAATGTATGGGTGCATATAATATGCGTAGCGCAGTTCTTTCTTGTACATATATTCAAATCTCGCAACAAATTGCTAAAGTCAACATCGTATATAAATTTTTAACATCCTTTAAATTGTATACCATCCACCTTGTCGTATGTAAATATTTGTCATGGCCTGCACCTTACATAAATCACACACTAGAAATTTTTCAACCATCGCATCGTCATCGTATAACGTTCTTAACATATATTCTTATGGTATGTCGATTCGATACCTGGTCAGCAGGTAGACAAAACAAATACACTCGTACACTCTAGTGTTGTTTTTCTAATACATATATCAATAGTGATTATATTGTGAAGCTTTAAACTAACGTACGTCTTAAACTAAATCCAACAACAATCACAACATATATATAACTATATAAGAAACCGGCTCCTCAATATATGAATAAACACATTTTTTTTTGTTGTCTTCTTTCGTTTATTATGTTTGAAAACATAAAAAAAAATCTTGCTCTCTTTTTTTACACTATAAAGAGGTTCGAGATACGCGAGATATCCACACATGAAGCAAAATAAAATGCTATACAAGAAACTAACAAAAATCTATAAGAATTCTTTACGATTTTACTCTCTGTTTTTTATTTATTTTTTTTTATTTAAGTGATCATCATCGTCATCATCGCACATTGATGACGATCATAATCATGTATTTATTATTATTTTGACTTTATATCAGAACACTTTTACTACCAAAAGTTCCACATATGTATAATAAGCATCTGTTTCGTTTTGGTACGAATTCAACCAGGTAGCCTTTTGGTGGTGGTTAACATTGGTCGAATTTAATGAAATCACTAATCGGTCAAAACGTCCATCATTACGAGAGGAGGTCACATATGTGTTCATTAATTGTGCCAACCGTAATCAGTTACTCAAACGCAGGCTATTTCGCTCGTATATGAGTAGACCCACTAGGCCATGTTTTACCATGCTTTGATCAATATTCAAGAAGAAGTTCAATAATTAAGTATCAGTTAGTTAAATCCCAAACTGTAAATAATCAATTTTTTTGATTTTTCATCACAGAATAAGGTTTTCTCAGCTAGAAGCCGCCCCAGCATCTGTGTTCGACAAATGAGTACAGGGAGTAAATCGAAGATAATCGTGATAGCTGTCACAATAAAAGCATCTCGTCAACGTGACGAACTTAACCTTTTGTTGATAAATCGCTGATACGTTTATATGACATTGTGTAGTCAAAATGGCATTCGGGTTAACTTCCAGTAGACTATAGACTTCTTTGTCGTAGTGTCAGCACTATAGTGACGATATGATGAACCACAACGTTTGTCAAACAATATTTCATTTCTTTATTATAAAAAAAAATTCAGACTTTGAATTGTATCCCGAATTGAGATCGATTGACTTTTTGGTTTGGTAAAACCAGACTCCTGACCATACTATTTCACTTATACTTTGCTCGGCATCAACCCTTTGTCTTATCTGGATTCTCTTTAGCAAATTATAAATTATTGCTGTAGATCTCTACGCCGATTGGATGTGAAATCCAGGAAAGATCCATACATCTCGTCAAAGTTAGTGTATTTGAGATCTAAACTGAAGAAGTTCTTGGTGTAAACAATTAATTTGAGTCCCGATGGCCATGTCCACGCCATTGCAACTCAGGTGCAAGTTGATTTGGCGAAAACGTAATCGTTTTTTTATCAATACTCTCTTATAAAGGGTGTTTTTTAGAGATTCACAACTTTGATTTAGCAACACTGCTTTATTTCAAAACCCTTTTAACATCTGACTTTTCATTATGGATAGACTTACATCATAGCAAATTATTGAATTTTTTTTATCAAAATAATGGTTCGGTTCGTCAAACTTATCGTGCGCTTCGTTTATTTTATGGCGTATATAATCGTTCTTCAGATCGGCTAATTCGAATTACAATAGATCGGTTTCGGATCACGTTCACTTTTTATGATAATGTGCATTCCGTGAGACACCATACAGTGCACACTGAAGAAGGTTCCATCAATCAATTCGCCGTCATTCTCGCAGCTCAAAATCTTTCAAGATTCCACTTGTGCAAGAATTAAAGCCAAACGAATATTCTATTCGTATCTAATTCGGTGAATGGGCTAAAGCACACTTTGATATTGATGTGGAATGTCCGTTGTTTGGTAAGTTGTTGTTTGGTGCGCTTTATGGGCTGACGCAACCATTGGTCCATATGTCTTCAAAAACGATTATGGTCAGTCTGTAACTGTCAATTGTGAGTGGTATAGGGACATGATTAGAAACTTTTTCGTAACTCGATTAGCTGGCAATAATCTTGCTGATATGTGGTGTTCCAACAGAACGGAGCCAAATGCCACACAGCGCACTATACAATTGATTTACTCAAATTTGCCACCCAGATCGTGTGATTTAACCCCATTGGATTATTTTCTTTGGGATTATGTAAAGTCACTTATCTACGTCGATAAATGGAATCGGAACCCATGAGCAGTAGGTTTATGTACAGTACTTTCCTGTATCAATTTATAAATTTTATCAATTTACAATTCTATTTTGTTTTTAATACATTCATCGATAACTAGCATGTAACGTGGCATATGACATACAATTGTCCTTTTGCATGTCACCCGCATTTATACATGCAGGTGGTACTCGGAACTCAGTTCTTAATTTAAACGTGTAAGTATAGCTTTATATTTATTAAGAATTTGGGTTTTAGATCGTTGATGAACGTTGTCTTTTACAACATCTTAATGCAGAACGATTGTAAAGCCATTTGGCAGCATCACAAAAATTGCTTACGCGATCAAACAATATTGCCAACGTTGCGTCGCATAATATGTGGATACACCTATATATACAAAATAAATACGAAAAGGTATTCTTATATATATATAATAAGAAAAACTTCCACAAACCGAAGATCTTACTACATTTTTACATGTTCTTTGCGTTGTTCCTGTAACATTTTTTGTTCTTCTAACTTTTTTTATGATAAAAATCAACATGATACCCGAAAAAATTAAACAAACCGTTTAATTTTTGATGTTTTAAGACGATTCTGTATTGTTGTTGGTGTGCACCGTGTGTGTGTGTATATATAAGACGAAATACGTATGCGTATATATATATAGGTACATACATACATATATATGTGTACAGTGTTTTTTGGTCTAAAAATTTTTGATTGATGAAATACTTTATGTAAAAATAGAATTATTAATAATAAATTTTTTTTCTTTTGGTTTTCTAAATATCAAAATACCATCTATCTTAAAATTTGTAACCGTACTCAAATCATTAGAGGATTAATGGAATTACTTATATGTTGTATGGACAAAAATAAGAAAAACATTAAGAGATGTATACTTACTCGTAGAATTGTGGGAATTGGGATTGGTTTTAAGGAAAAAAAATGTTATCTATCTCGTTCATATAGACACAGACACACAGGTTGGGTTCGATCTTTTGTAAAATAAGGCACACCGCCGGCTTAAACCTTTCAATTTAAATCTTCATGACATTTTTACTATCCGCATGTTCATGATAATAAAAAAAAAATACCCAAAGGTGACAAAAACATATTTGTACATACAACTCGTAGCATAGATACAAAGATTCCATAATTGCAAAATAAGAAAGTGTGCGGCAAGAAGTAAACATCTTCACGCAAATGACATAAAATAATGTCCCTCCGTATATACATACTACCTCGTTTTTTTTTATAGTATTGTCGTTCGAGTTTAGAATTTGCATATTTAATTATTTGTTGCAATATAAAAAATAAAAATTTATAAATATATTTTCTGCTAATTACGAGTGTATCGGAGACGGAATCTATATTAATACACGGGAACGGATCATAGGACAAGTTGCGCAATGAAATAAAATTAATTAAAAATACTGTCGTAAAACCGATGTAATTATTTCGCAAGATGTTTTAAAAATACTCGCGTCGCGTATATAGTTGTTAAATGTAACGTGATACTAACTATATTATGTATGTCGTCTATAAGGTAAGACATCTTATAAGTCAATAAGTCAATCTTTTATGTGAAATATAGCGAATGTAATGCAGATACATATGTAAATTGAAAAATGTTCGAGGTTAGATCACCACAGTCATGTGAACGATTATTAATTCGTTTTTATCTAATTTTTAAATTGGAAACATAACTCTTGACAACAACATCTAATCTAAGGTACACAAAACTGAAGAATTCACCTGTTCTTTTCGAGTGTGTGCACTCCCTTGAGTATATCAGTGCTGAAACGATCATCCACCTCTTTTAAAAAAGACAACGCAGCACCACACTTACATTACGATTATCATGCTCGGTTGAGCCGTTGTGACCTTCCCTTCCAGCGTAAGATATCCAGTATATAAATAGGAATCGTGATGAAAAGCAATGCAGTCTATGGAGAGCGTATGAATTTTTCTTCGGAAAATGATAATATTCAGGGAACAATGTCCCATGAGAATGTCCAGCAAGATGCTCAAAGTACGTCAGTTATAATTCAAGAAGGGCTGGGATCTTTACTTAGTGTTTGTTCGTAAGAGATGGATTTTGGAGCAATAAAGATTGTCTTACCTCAAGAGCGAGCTCAGCTCCTACAAAGGTGAAAGCTGCACCAAAACAGGGCCAATATGTTATCATGCAAATATATAGGTATCCAGTGAAGTTCAACGTCATTCAGACTTCCTACTCGATTCAATGGCAATGACCGTCTCCAAACCAAGGATGCACAGAAACAACAAACTCTACATCAATTAGTATGTCTAAAGATCATCAGTAAAGATTATCATATCTTCACCGGAGAGGTAGGAAGGACTGTTGTAGCCCTATTTGCCCGTTTTCGGTAGTAATTATACGCCGGCCCAGTTTCTTTCATATTATGCAGTGCTGAGAAAGGCTCGATTGATTTTGTCTGCCTTGTAGATGAGTGATTATTTGCACTTCACATCTTCTGATCCAAAAATCAATGGCAACAGAACCACAGCCATCTCAAAAGCTGCAGTGAATGTTGCAGCGGCAAACAAGATTATTGGTATGATAACCAAAATGTGTAGCTCGTACACGCGTCTGCGTTTAAACCCACATGATCACCAAATGACTGTTTGCATTTCCAGTAAATGCTACATGCTTTACTGCTCTTCACTTCCATGTATTTCCATTGTGCTATGGTTTCCTGGCAAAACCACTATAAAAAAACAACTCGAGATTAGAAAACTCTTATGGAAACTACAGTGGATGAAGTCATTCTATACCTTTAAGAAGATTTCATTCTATACTTTTGATCTGTTTCAAACAATCCGGTGGTGAGTTGATCAATAATAGAAACCGAAAGAAGAATTGAACTTTAACACGTGTTTATACAGGGTTTCCGCCGAGAATGTATACTACTTTGTTTGTTTATAATTTAAGATTAAATACAATATCAGATAAATGTCCGCCTCTGTTAGCCTCACAAAAGCGAGCCCTTTCGAACACAATTTTCATTACATTCTCACACATTTCACGATGTATGTCATTAATTTCATCACGAATATTTTGTTTGAGTTGCTCAAGCGTTTCTGGTTTGTTTGCATAAGCCATGTTTTTCAGATATCCCCACAAAAGAAGTCCGTAGCAGTCAAATCAGGCGACCGTGGAGGCCAATCAACATCACCATTTTTTGAAATAACTTGTTGTGGAAAGAGGACGCGCTATGCGATGTGGCACCGTTGATACCACATGAATCAAGCCCTAAGCATGCAGTTGTAGCGTTAAAAAGTTTTCAATCATATCACGATATCGCACCCCATTCACAGTTACCGTTACGCCGTTTTCATTTTCAAAGAAGTAAGGTCTAATGATTCCTCCTGATCAAATCGCACACCAGACTGTCACTTTTAATGGATGTAAAAGTGGCTGATGAATAATTTGAGGGTTTTTCATTGGCCAGAACCGACTATTCTGTTTGTCGAATTAAGGTTGATGGATCGTTTTGAACACTTTCTTGAGCAGCAATAATGTTTTAAGCCGATGTTGCAGTACGTTGTGGCCCATGCTTGGACTTATCACCTACAGACCCTCTTTCTTCGAAATCATTCACTACACGATAAATAGTACGTTTTGTTGGCACGTTGTTTCTTCCAAAAATTGCACGTGACTTTTTCATCGTCACAGTAATCGATGCTTGATTTTGTTTATCGAATATTTTTCCATAATAAATTTGCCACGTGTCTACTTCTCGACTGCCAAATATGAACTGTCAAGACTAACGTTTACCAAAATGGCGGCAAAACAAAGTACTATATCTTCCTGGCGGACACCCTGTATATCGACCTCAACGTGCTTTAGAAGTTTTTCAATTTTCTCCTTTGGTTACTTAATTCAGGTAGCAAATATAGTCACTATTCAAGCTCTGGTTCCAAAAATAATTTCCACAATAGCGTTTCTGTGTTTATGCAAGACAACATATTGTAGATCTAATTCTTTCGAATATATTCGGCTCCGATCTCAACTATAAGCATGTTGAAAATATGTCCAACATCTTAACACTATTTTCTAAAGTTACTGTTTAGAGTTATGGTATTAAGTCATTCGGGTAGTAATATAAATTAAAGAGCTTCACTTCCACACTGGGTAGGCGGCTTCTAGAAAACGGTTGTATAGGATCTAGTTAAAGTATTTACTATGCAAATCAGGACATCCATCATCGTATAGAGAGTATAAGTATTGCTCATAGTAAGAGTTTGACCACCACCTAGTTCGCACATGATGAACGAATAAGGAAACCCTGATAAGTTGGATAACAATTGAGTATGAAGCAATAATAATTTGGGTAGATGCATGCGATCATGGCGTTGTATAACTCTCGTCTCCCACTCATGATCAGAGCTTGCACCATAATCGAATTTAGGAAAACGTTATCTCGACTGTACGATTACCAATGAAATAATTTCAAGTCATATTATTTGTACTTTTATTAAGAAGTTGAAGATTCGGACAAGAAGTCTTATATCGAACGTATATATACTCAGATTAAAAAATTATGAACTATCCTGACTGGATAAGAAAGCTAACATTAAAGATAAAAATGCTATAATATCACTTACATCGCTTAGACGTAATATCTAACCTGAAATACAGTGGTCGAGTAAACCCAAAAAACCCAATCCTCTCACTACTCAAATTGTAAATTGCAAAATCTATAATACCAAAGCTATGGATCGCTGGGCCTTCACGCACATCCGTAAAAAACTACAAATGTTAAAAATGTCAACAAAGAAAAAAATCGCAGACGGCAAAAAAACAATGACTCCGCTTAAGTACCTTGGAAACGATATTGAGTATCGACACGTAAAACGTGCAGTCACTTCAAAAACCTGGCACGTTTGACGGTCTTATCATGTATGAAAGAGTATCGGCTGGAACTCATAGCGCTCAGATGGCCTAAAAGTGGAGACCATGGGATTCGTCATGAGACCACAGGTAAAAAACGGTGTACTGGCGTTTCAGGAAGTTGATAATCGAATGTGTAAGCTAGCTTTGCTTGCACATGAGATTCGGCAATTTGTCAATTGTCTCTGTATATGAGCCCACTGATTTATGCCAACCCCAAGATAAAGACTCATTTTACAATAATTTGGATAATCTGATAGGCTTCTATACCTGAACGCAATGGTAGATTGGTGATTGGTGACTTTAATGATTTCTGGGAAGTATGGAAAACCTCGGTTGTCTATGTAGCCCAGCACACTCTCGGTATAGTGCTCAAACATAATTGATTTGAGGAGTGTCATCATGAAGAAATAAAGCAGTTCTTGCTAAGAGCACCGCTAAACGCATTTGTAGACAGAAGAAGCACGAATGGTGGAACGCTAAAGTCTTAAGAGCACAAATACTTGCAGCTATGTGCGCAAAATACGTGGTTTCCTTATAGTAATCACTGAATTGCACCATACCTTAAGATCTCGGTCAACTGCTATTCGGGAACAGGATGGAAACCTCTGTGTTAACGTCGATGCGGTACATGGCATGAACATTTGTCTGACCTATACCTAATGTTCTACATGTTTCACAAGCTGTATTTGAATACCGTCAAATACATACCGCAGAGATTATCATTGAGGCTCCATCCTATGAAAAATTCACCATGGCAATGCAGAGATTAAAGAAAAATCGTTCACCAGGAGTTGATTGCATTAATTTAGAGCTCTTGATATTCGGAGAGCTAACTTTATTTGACTGTCTTTTTGACCTTGTTCGGTTGGTATACCGAAATGAAGTGAGAATATCAAGGTTTGCCTGACCGCTGAGAATCAGTTTATATCCTCTACGTTCACTTCTGAAATCACAGTATCTTGCAAATACGGATAATCTAAAATTGTACAGAGTGTTGATCAGACCCGTTTTCATGTATGGATGTATGAGCTAGACCTTGACGGATGAGAACAAAAGATGTTGATATACCGAGTTCTTTTCAATGAAAGCGAGTACGCTGGCTCGGTCAAGTTCTGCGTGCTAATCCGAATCGAATACAGCGAACTTTGAAGGTGGAGACACCTTTGAGTAGGCGAAGAGATCGCCGTCGGCGATGATGGCTCCACGGCATATGAACCGATAGAGTCAGATTATTGACTCGGAACGGGCCTTTAATGGCCAAAATAAAACACCAAATCTAAGATAATCTATAACATCTTTAAGACAGTAGCTATTTAATTTTGATCTGATCTTGATTGTCCTTATTTACAGTCGTGTTTAACATATTAACATTTTAACAAAAATCCGGTAAACCAAAACACAAATATGTATATATCGATGCCAAATAACTAAACTCTTGCATATCTCTTATTATATATATAATGTACCCAAAGCACTTAAGACAGTAGCCAAATAAAATCGAAATAAATCAAAGTTAAATTTCGGTAAATACAATATAATATTAAGACGGTGGTATTATCATTATCCCTTACACGAATTTACCATAAATTATAATATACAAAAAATCAATAACCCAAGTCATGTATCGAGGAGTATGTATAATATACAAATAAATAAAATTATCGAAAGACATCAATTAAGCGACGAACCCGAACAAAAAAAAAATTCTCATTTCAACACCAATTCATCTCTAAATTTCCAAATAATTTACCTGCGCACGACAAACATATAAGAAGGATTGAAGATACAAGATTTATTTTTATTTGAAGGATAGAAATTATTTACCAAAATAAGAAAACAGTCTGCTCGTTGTTTCTTCTTACGTATATATGTTAAGAAGACGTATGCCTTTCTTATATATTTAAATCAAGATATTGATTATATCATGTTCCAATTATACTCGAATTATTGTTCTGTTCGAATATAATATATACGAGAGTATTTCATTTTTATACCTGGGATTGAAATGCATCATTTGCAAATACCAAATTTCTTAATATACAAAATATTAAGATTGGAAATTGAAATATGAAACCACACAGAATCTTTCTGGACGATTTTATTATTGTTGTTGCTATTTTATAAAAGTTATTGGATTTCATTTGATTGAAATACATAAATAATATAATAATTGTAATATAACATTTTTAAATTATGCGCCCGGTGGGATATATATGTACTCGAATATGCTTCAGAAACATAAAATTTTGCTTAATCGCATACGGTTAGCATATTAACAAGATTTTTCACTGACCTTGAAACGAAAATAAAAAACAAATATACTGACCTAATTATAACGATATACTCATATATGATGAACATGGAAAGAAGGATGGTTCCTCTCATTTCTCAAATATGGACCAAGAACTTTTTATGACCAAAAGCTACGAGATCATCAATCGATATCACCGGTTGAAGCTTAATGGTTAAGAGTGATTTTCGATACGCCTCGGTCTTCAGTTCAATTCTCGACGTTGACCAAAAATTAATATGTGTGTTTAAAAGCTTTTGTTGGACTGATCATCTATACAATGGGCACCGATATGTACTAGGCCTCAGTAGAGACGCAGTTAGGGCCGTTTTCGGTCTTTAAGCCATAGATGATTTATTGAATATAAGTTTTTTGGAAAATTAATGAGCTTCTTGGATGAAAATGATAAGTCCACCTAAGTATAAATCCAGAATTATAGAAGTTTAGGAAAGTTATGGCAACGGATCCATGTCATGTGGCAGAATTAACTAGAATAAGCAGGCAAACAAACATGTCTTAAAGAAAGTGGTAATACCAAATTGACTGAATATACTCAGTGAATAGATTATACTGCTCAAGAAGACGAGAAGTGTATACGAGTCCGAATTTCATACTGACAATTATAAGTGTGTATACGGTGTGATTCCGATAGCCGACAAACTGAAGGTGTTGCAATGAACATGTACTAATTCAGCCCTTATGGACACAGCAAAATATGGTCGCTCGATGCACATAAATTCATTCATGCCCTCAGACACTATGATTAAAATTATTAACAAAAAGCTCAAATGGGACAAGAACAGATTAGCGGAAATTGATCAGATTTTGAGAGCAGCACTCTACGCAACGAAGATAAGATGAATTCCAGAAATCGTCAAATGTCCATCATTTTTGACCTATAGGCGATTGACTCCAATACTGTCACATGTATATCAAATATAACGTATTATATCTGAGCCCTCTCGAGCAGTAATGTTCTTAAGAGAGATATCGACTATCATTTTCCACCAGATAAGATAAGACAGTCTCATTTCTTGTTGCCTTTCCAAAATTTTTTTGAAACAATAAATCAGCAAAGATCTCATGACTTCTTGAGTTATGACAGACGCACTCTAAAGATCTGGCTTTGTATTATTATGGGCTTCTCGTACTTGAATCGCTAATGATAAGCCCGAAGAATGTTGCTGCATTATAATAGATCTTCAAAAAGAGTGATTGCTTATCTTGCTTATAAAACTCTAGAGAATTGTCGATAAGTTCCCGTCGTACATCTTTTCGGAAAAAATTTGTAAAGCATGAAGTTTTCTGAATTTTATATGAATTGTGAGCAGTTGCTTGTATTGTGTTGTAATTCGATAGGGTAGTTTCGATCTGATAATGACTATTGTTCAATCTTTTCGCGACAGTGCTATAGTGAATTACAATAGGAACAGGACCTACCTATATCGCAGGGTCACCAATGTAGTATATATGACATGCTAAACCAAGGTGGCATTGATTAACAGCTAAGGCCCCACATACACCACTATATTTTCAATATGCTCAGTCGTGTGTATAAATTCGAGTGTACATAATAACAAAATATTAAAATTTCCACACAAGCCTCTCCAGACATAATTTAAAACTAATGAATGTGCAAAATGCATGTGTTGTGTGGGGAAAAATCATGATTGTGCAAACATACGATTGCTCATGCATGATTGTGTGGTGTATGAGGCCGATATAAGGCGCTACATCAATCAGCCAACTTGTATCATCATTGTGTTCCTTAAAGTTGTTTCGTTAGACCAGTTTGAATCTGATGACCTAATGGAATAAATGCATGATCGAAAACATCCATCCAATCTCATCAGGCATATGTTCAATCCTTTAGCGACGGTGCTAGTGAATTATAAGCAGTTACCACTTTACTACAATAGATCTCAAAAATTTGGGAGTTGTTGCCAAATAGCTTACCGGTTTGTTTGTGTGGCACGATTTAGTTAATCTTTGGCTTTCCAATCATAGTAGTTGGGTTCTCATCTTTGCTAAATTTTCTATGGTTTATTTAGCAAAGATAAGATCCGAACTACTAGTGGTTCACTAGCGAGTACTAGCGGTTGGTCGATTGGAAAGCGATTAATAATATTAATACATTTTGTTGAAAATAGTGTAGTAAAACATTTATTACATGGCTATAAGATACTTTACTCGAAATTTCGATTTTATTAATTAAAAACCGATCAGTCACCGAACATTTTTTTTGCTACGATCAAGCGAGAGAGCCTATATGGTATGCCCTTCAATATTTAGGAATACCAAATAAATACGTACATCTATTGAAAATGACAGTAACGCAGTCTTAATGCTGTCAAAAATTTCAGAATATGGTATATCAAGAGCTTTTGCAATTAATTCTGAAGTTGGAATACACCCTTCGTAAAAGTGAAACAACTCAAGGCCACATTTTACTAAGGTAATTCAATCAACTTCTTATAACTATATATTTAGAGGATAGCTGTGATCGGATTAAGTGACAATTTAGCTTCCGTTGGTCTCAACTCGGATTTAAGAGATCAAAACACACTTAATTTAAGTTGTAGAGCCTGTCAGCTGTGAACGGGAGTTATACTGGAACTCTGATGTGGCCCTTCATTGACAGCTAGGGTACTGAAACAATCAGCCGTTTAGCCATTGAAGATGTTTATATAGTGTTTTGAAGTGTTATGTAATGGTTAATTTCGCTAGCCGGTTTCAATCTCATGGCGTCATATTGTGACGTCATGTTGATGTCAAAAGATCAAAACCATCTCATCAGGCATATGCGACCGGAATTGTTGTATATGTGTTGTGAGTCTTTGTTGCAGCAGTGCTAGCGAATTACAGATATATAGATACAGTTTAAGTCGAAACTGTTTTTCGATTACTGTTCATTTTGTGACTGTTAATTTTGTGTGACGGTAACTTTGTATTTTTTGTACTTTTGCTGTGAACGCCAACATTAACCCCAAAAGTGGTTTCCCCTCTTCGACTGCGATTGCTGATGTATTATTTGTATGGTATGGTATACAGACTGTATTTCCTGCTGTAATTTGAGAATCCGTATTTGGCAGGACAGGTGTTGTGTGCTAAATTGTTGCACTAGGAAATGTTGGGAGGAAATTCAGAAGGTTATTGCCGTATCAAACTATAAAAAACCAGGGTCGTCGATGTCACCAATGTATAGGATAAGATAATGATGGTAACTAAAGATGGCTGTGAATCATAAGCATGATGTCATTTATGACCCCGATATTGTAATTCGCTATAGGCTAGTTTCGGTCTGACGATGATGTCTTGATTGGCTGTGTGATCGAAAACATCAAATTCATCACATCGAGTTTATGCGACCGAGCTTTATGTTCGGACTTTGCGATTCGTATATGTATACGTTCAATCTTGACGTGACAGTGCTAGCGAAATATCGATTTTATTAATTGATTGATTGTGGCGTGATGATAATTGTAGAGTTAATCTAAACGCCACCATGGTATGACAGTAAACTAATCAATTTGAAGAACAAGAAGGATAAAGCCTATAAAGAAACATTAAAACAATATTCCGAGGCTAGTAAGCTTAAATATGCAGAATGTAACCAACATTTCGAAAACTATTTTTAGACTAAATACAAGACCTACATAACTTGTATTAAAGACAAAATTAAAAATGATCCAAAGCACTTTTGGATCTTTTTTAAGACAAAACGTGAAATCAACGGTTTTCCTGCATATATGACATTCAAAGAAGGGAAATCATCGGACGCGCAAGTCATATCCAACATGTTCGCTGAGTTATTTCAAATTTAAACCAGACGTTAATAAATACAAAAATCCACACCACGCTAGCGTAGGGAACCTGTCCATTGAAATACCACATATCACAATAGAAGATATAAACAAGGCTCTCAAAACATTCGGCGATGGTTGCGGTTCTGACCAAATACCAGCTTCTTTTTTGAAAGATTACACCAGTTTGGAACTACTTCTTTGCATGCTGTTCAATCTGTCGCTGAGATTGGGAGAGTTTCCTTAAAAATGGAAGATAACCAGAATAACCCCCTTATTTAAAACTGAGGATAAAAGTGATGTATCATGTTATAGAGGTATAACGTCGATTTCATCTATACCCAAATTATTTGAACTTGTAATATATAATTCCTTCAAAGAAGTGGTGCCTCGACATGTTTCACCGTACCAACATGGACTCATGCCTATAAAGAGATCAACATCTACAAACCTTATTGAATTCACCAGCAGCACAATAAAAGTTATTGAAAGCCACAAGCAAGTTGACGTGGTGTACACAAACTTTGCCCAGGCGTTTGACTTCATTAGCCATTGTAAAGCACTAGAACAGTTATATTCATTTGGATTCTCAAACAACAATGTGGCTTGGTTTAAATCTTACTTAAGTAACCGCATCCAATACATCGACATTGGTAACAGCAGGTCCAAACCAATTCAAGCAACATCGGGTTTTCCACAAGGTTCTCATCTTGGCCCTTGGATTAAATGACTGAAGTCATTCTACACTCTAAAATTTTAATGTTTGCTGACGACCTCAAAATATATAGAACTGTCGAGAACTTAAGCGATGCCGAGAAACTTCAAAAGGACATTGACAATTTAGCGATATGGTGTGAGTCAAGTCTTCTTAGTCTGAACATCAATAAGTGTAAGACTTTATCATTCCACCGGAAATTAAATCCAGTTTTAAAACATTACGAAGTAAACAATATGTCACTAAAGCGAGTATCAGAGATCAAAGACTTCGGTGTTATTTTCGTGGAAAATATGAGCAGTAACAAACATATAGAACAATGTATTGCTAAATCTAAATCTATGTGGGGTTTTATTAAACGATGGACGGGAGATATTTATGACCTGGAGACAATCAAGACTCTGTATTTCGCATACGTGCGGTCGCAATTGGAATATGTTGTTACTGTTTGGTGTCCATTTTATGATATAAACATCAGTAAACTAGAGCGATTGGAAGTATGATCACGAATTACCATGCCATTAAAACCTGCACCGTTTACCACCTTATATCTGCAAAACAAACAACATAGCAATAGATAGCATGGAGCAATGGATAGCTGCAAAACAAACAACATAGCTACTCTGGAAAATAGACGTGAGCTTTTAAAGTGTTCGTTTGTTGGTAATATTTTATTAAGTCACATTGACGCACCATCAATACTGGAAACTTTACAAATTAAAGTACCGAGAAGACATCTAAGAAGAAATGAGTTCTTGCAAGCTGATGTCCATAGAACCAACTATGGTTCTAATGAACCGATTAACATGATGTGCAAAAGCTATCAGATAAATCACGTGTTCGATTTTACTTTTAGCAAGGATACCTTAAAACGAAGATTGAAGCAAGCTTCTTCCTGATTTTAATTATTATTTTATATGTCTGACTATTACGTCATTTTATATGTATAACTATTACGTCATTTTTAATGTCAAGTCGTATTTGTAGACTTATTTATAAATAAATAAATGAATAAATTAATTAATACGCATTTCAAATGATTGTATACACAACTGAGAAGTGTGTTTAGTTGAATTTCAGCACACGCATTTCTGATTTGCTCAATCATGTTCTCACGTGTTGTTGGTTCTTGTTTGTAAACTTTGTCTTTGAGATAGCCCCACAAACAGAAATCTGGCGCAGTAGGATCTGGTGATCTCGCGGGCCAATTTATCGGACCAGCTCTACCGACCATTGAAATCACGATCAAATATTTCACGTGCCACCACCGAATAGTGTGCAGGACAACCATCATGTTGAAATCACATGTTCCGTCTCACTTCTAAGCTCAAATTTTCAAGTAATATTGGCAGTTCATTTTCCAAAAAGTTTCGGTACATTTGACCATTTCTGCCAGCTTCTCCATAAACCAGAACCATTTCAATTTTCTTTGTCACAGTTAAATGCTCCGTTCTAAAGTATTTTATCGTTTATTTTGCAATTACGAAAAACATAAAGATAAGAAATAACAAAACCCCAAATGTGATTTACAAAACTGTGGAGCGGGAGGTACCGGGTTCGAATCCCGATAGGGGCAGGATGGCAAAGGGATTTTTCACCATACGACTACGATCGGTGGTGTGAATGAACACATCTATGACCCCCTGTTGGAGTGCAGAATTTATGGGCCGACCCATCTTCCATGTCAGTACTATAGGCTGGCATGGAGCTATGCAATGTGCAGATGGTTCTACGTAAATCGGACCTATAGCCGTACGTCCTCGATTTGGCTGTAATGGCGTAAGGTAGGACGTAAATAAGCGAACCGCGAAAGAG
The DNA here is from genome assembly GCA_963932295.1 of Tipula lateralis. Taxonomy (NCBI): domain Eukaryota; kingdom Metazoa; phylum Arthropoda; class Insecta; order Diptera; family Tipulidae; genus Tipula; species Tipula lateralis. The sequence goes on along the minus strand of OZ010736.1, from coordinate 191,962,530 downwards.
TTGGAAGTGCCTCGAGCCCCAAAACAGATAGTAGAGATAAAAACAAACAAAAAAAAAAAACGATTTACAAAACTGAATAAATTGTTTTGATGACGAATTTTATTTCAAAAGTATTGCAGAATCGAATGCTCGGTTCATGATAGATGGCGTTGTAATCGTCGAAATTCAATTTTTTCAATTTCTTCTTCTTAGAACTCACCTAAGAAGAAGAAATTGAAAAAATTGAATTTCGTCGATTACAACGCCATCTATCATGAACCGAGCAAAATATTTCATTCAAATCATACGTACTTTTAGTCGTAAAATCCGTATCTGCAATAAAAATAAGGCTTCTTATCTTAGTTTAAAAGTTACGCCCACCCCACCTACAAAGCGGGGGTGGGGGACTATCTTTTTGCACTAATTTATTTCCCCCGCGGTACGATTAAATTTTGATTATGGACATTTTTCCGCAGAGTGGCTATTTTTCAGATATTTGATCATCTCAGTTTAAAAGAAACACCCGGTATATATATATATATATATATATATATATATATATATATATATATATATATATATATATATATATATATATATATTATCGCCTTACATATATATTTATTGCAGAGGGCCTCAAATATTTTAAATGTCATTGTGATCAACGATGATCGATTTAAAAACCTAAAATCTATGACATTTCTTGTTGTTGTCCGCATATATAGGTATACTAAAGCAGGTCGTTTAACATGAAAATAAATTAGATTTCGTCGAAATTCAAACCAATCTTATTTATACAGTTTTGTATTATATACATATGTATTGTTATGTTGGTCTTCCGTTCTATAAACGTAAAATTCCGAAATAAATAACAAAAAACATTTCGATCGACTCATTTCCTATTTTTTTTCTTGTGAGTGATATTTTCTTATTGATTTCACCGAAACTAATCAACCAAATTGATTACATTTTTTTTTCGAACAACATTACACAATGTTTTAAGAATGTGAAAGGACAATCGGAATGACAATTAACAAAAAAAAAAGATGCTTCATAGACCTTTGTCATATGTATATATGTATAGTTATACGTTGAACCTCCCATACACTCGTACCTGAAAACATTACGTTGACTTATCCACTAATTCTTCGGTAATTTCTCATTTATGAAGAATGCGTTAATTTTTAACTTTTTTTTAAAGCTAAAGACGATAAAATTTAACAAAAAAATAAATCATAAAAATTAACTTAAGACATTAAAAACACAGGTTATATAGTTATATACTCGTATGTTGTCCGGGTTTAGTGTTTATTACAATTCTTAGACGAGCGCGAGATGAAGGCTATATAATACATAATAGGTTACCGGAAAAAGATGACACAATTAAACGATTTGGATTAGGACCTCAGTTTTACGTGTACACCAAAGTTGAAACGTCATATTCCATAACAACATTAAACAAATCATGATGGGATCTACACAATCTAACAATCTAACATTAGAAAAGCACTCAAATTGAGTGATTATTATACTTTGCATTTGTCGTGATGGAGGCCTAGCAGTTAATCTAAGACTCTATGAGCAAAGAATTAAAGTAGTCTGAGAGAAACCCTGAACCGTAACGCTAGTGTTATCTTCGAAAATAATGTGAAATCATAGCTTGTACGATGACGGAAATTTAGTCTCATATAAGGTTAAACGAGAAAGCCGGTAAAGAATAAAAGTTAACTTCTAATCGTCTATCACAATTATCCATAGTTCCCCGATTCGGAAGAGGTGGTTTTGAGTTCACGTTAAATGGAGAAATCAACGAAATCCATTGTGTAATCACCAAAATACGAACTGTACTGGGCGTCAGACGAAGTGCAAGCAGTCATATTCTGGATCTGTGTCTTACAACAATTCCGCATTCCATGGAAGCGCGTGTCGAGGCTGGAATTGGAAATTCTGACCACAACCTGATAACAGTAAAAATATCTGTCGCAATATCATATGGCATTTTAACGAGGCTGACAATGATGGGTTACGGTCCTTTTTTCAACATTTCCCGTGGGAGAGCCATTGTTTTTATAACAATTAAATAGACGACGCCGTTTCCAATTTCACCGAAACCGTTCTACATGGAATGAATATATATATCCTCTCATCCTTTTCCAATCCCAATTCTAATATCTAATAACTCTAAAAATCTGTGCTAAGGAAGCGAAAAGAGCTGACAACAAGAAAGCCGCTAGGGCTTCTGAGTTGAAAATCTCCGATCGCAACTTTTACCAGATGGTCGCATCGGTTGCCAATATTTCTAAAACATCTATTTCAGCATTGAAATGTGCAGATGGTGCTTTGGAGGTGGATCCATATTTGCAGGCCGACTTACTGGCAAGCGTCTTCACTTCGAACTCGACATTAGTTGTCCCAGATGGAGTTACGTCTCCGCCAATTCTGTATTGTGGTTCCAAAATGGATCCTGTCAACATCTCGGACGAAATTGTCTTCAGGAACCTGAAGGCAATGGACATAAATAAGGCCACCGGACTTGACGGAATTCCTGTTCGAATATTAAAGGAGTTTGCCAGTGACTTGGCTCCAGTATTGACTAAAAATTTTTTCCTTTCTTATAAGCAAGGTGCAACCGGTTCTTAAACGTGGTGGTGATCTCTTGACGTAACGTATGTTACAAACAAATGGAATCTCGCCCTTGAGCAACACGGCGAAGCCTTTGCAATCGCTTTGGATATATCCAAGGCTTTTGACAAGGTTTGGCATGAGAATCTCATTTGTATAAGCTTGTGGCCTACGGCTTAGAATTGATGACCATCAAGAGGATAAAAAGCTTTCTCAAAGAACGAAAGATCAACGTTGCACTAAATAGGAGATCATCAACGACACACTCCCCAAATGCCGGAGTCCCTCAGGGATCAGTTTTGTCACCAACTTTGTTTTTGTTATACATTAATGACTTGTTGGATAGCACTGTGAACCCTATCCACAGTTTTGCCGATGATGCAACATTGCACTCTTCTATTTCATTCGAGGTCGTGCCTACTCCTTCACAGTTAAACGGTAAACGGCTGGAAGTTGTCACTTCGCTTAAAAAACATAAATATGCACGTTCTCGCGTAAAAGAAGTCACAACGAATACCCTTTGGTGGTAAAAGGACACGGTCTCGTGGGTTGTGATTCAATTCGTCTGCTTGGTGTTCAGATTAGCAACAATTTAAAATGGAATGAACACATTATCGCATTAACTAAATCAGCTTCACGTAAACTCGGGTTCCAAATCGCATCAGGTTATCAAAATATAGAAAATCTTTATTAAACCATGTATAGAATATTACTGTCAGGTTTGGGGTGGAGCATATGGCACTGCTCTCCAGTTGCTGGATAGAGTTCAGCGGCCGAATAATACGAAACCTCAGACTTACGAAAGATCTAGACAGTCTACAACACCGCAAAGAGGTTGCAGTACTCTACGTTTTCTATAGATTAATAAATGGTAAATGTTCTGCAGAATTAAAGGAGAAAGTACCACCATTTGTTACGCCAGGACGGGTAACACGAGGAACGGTTAATGCGCATAGGTTAACGATGAAGCTGCCGAAACCTCGAACTGAAGATGCAAAGCGCGAATTTAATTATCGACCATCTAAGAATTCGTTGTTCGGTTTTCAGTTTCCGTTGAAATATAAAATGCACAAGTTTAAGGCAACTATCAACCTTCACTTGAAGGATCGCGCGTTGGATGCAGGAGCTCTGACAGTTACAAGGAGCTAGGTCAGTCTAAAAGTCCGCTCTGCACCCAAATAAAAATAAACGATGAGATTCGTCCAATGGAAAGATTCAAATTACAACATGCGGAAATTAAGAGGAAAAACGAAGTGGATAAATACAAAGTAGAAATAGTCAGTGGATATTGTCGATGAAGCGATTGGGTGTCTAAAACTTCATGAAAAAGAACGAATTCGCATTAAAGCGTAGAGCCAATCGTCATGCAAATTATATTGAAACATCAGACACATCTCAGAAGCAGAAGTTTGTGGTAAATTGGATGAAGTCACTGTTACGGTGAGATTGAGTGTTGTGGAAGTGAGTAAAGAAAACACTAAGTACGGAAAAGTATTAAATATTATAAAGGCATACGAACAAATAATAGAATCTGGAATAGATGAGTATATCACCAGCGCCATAGCTTATAAATAGATGAGAAGATATCCATATAAGGTGATTAGAAGAATTGACGATGTGATTTCGGGATAAATGTAATTAGGGCGGATACACAAGCGACATCTCCGGGTCAGTAGAGTATCTAAATTCTTTTAATTGATTACAATCCATTGAGCTTATTTCGGTTTGAATCTCTGCTAGAGAAAATCATTAAGTTTCTTAATCATATATTTAAGATGATCATGTACCTTCACTTATGCTTAATTTTCGTATTTTTGTTAAATTAAAGTCATTGTTCTAAAAATTATTAATCCAACTATTATAACATTATTTGTCTCATTTGTTAAGTTTTGTGTTTTCTTCGTTATTTGCTCGTATGTAAGAATACTATTTTCTTCTTATTTTCTTCTCCAACTACCCATTGTCTTGAAAATAGTTTTTAAAGAATTTTGTTGCATTTTGTGACAATTATATACATTTTTCTCTTCTTATACTTCTTAAGACTTGTGTGTAGTTTGTCGTTCTTTTAAAAAAATCATTTATTATAGTTGTTTTGTCTGTAGGTCATTTTTTGATTGTAATCTCGGCATATGCGCTATATGTAAAAGAAGGCATCCAGCATCGCGCTTAGATAGAGTTATTTAACCAACTATGTATACAAACTTAACATGGATTAATATTTTACCTGGATGATGTTGTTGTTGTTGTTGTAACTATATAATCAATCAAATAGTTTTGGGGTTTTTGATTAATAACGCCTTAATGAGGTGCATAAATTTATCCCGAATAATATGATTAATTTCCAATGGTCCCGCAGCATTATCGTTGTATTGTTTGTTTGTTTAAACGTTTATATAGTTGCAATATTTTACATTTTGTCTTAAGACTTAAGATTAAGTTTGGTTTTGTGATTTAATTTATGAGCCAAATGCATTTTATTGTCATTGTTGGACGTTGTTTTTATTTTGGATGCATGTAAGCGCACAGATATATACAACATATTGCATGATGTATTACACTAAAAACCTGTCCTTGTGTGTCAATGCCATCTCATAATCGATGAGTGCAATGTATGGTGTATATATTGGGTTGAAAATATTGTATATTATAAACGTAATGGTTTCACCCGTTGTTTCAGGGTGATAAAACTTTTATCGGAGATGATTTTCGGAATGTTCTAGAAGAATACAGAAAAGTTCTTGTATATATAGGCGTGGCAGTGCTGCATTCAGATCTTATTGAAAAGCAGAGTTTTACAATGTTGTACAGTCAATTCGTGGTACCCGATGCATACTTACCTTAAGTCGTTGTCAACCAACTTTGAATTTTTTATTTTGCATACTATTTGCCCTTCAATTTTTTTTTGCGATGGACCAGATATCAAGATATCAAGAATTCTTAAAAGAGTGGTATCCCAAAATGTTGGAAGTTTAACGTTATAGGTCCTGATCACTTCAGGGATAAGTTACATGCCATTACCGATAGGATATAAATATTTCGTTTTCGTTTATCTAACCTTCCCAGGAGAATCATTTTGAACGGATCTCTATACGCTTCCAGATTTGTACTTTTACAGTCCATTCTTGGCCCGTACCGTGTCAACAATCTGACTCCATCATGAACCCGCTTTTTATATACTGTTGTGAACAATTAGAAGATGCCAAATAGCTCTTTTCGACAGGGCTCTCTCTTTAAAGATCGCTGTATGATACGGTTCGGATCAGCACGCTTCGGATAAGCTGTTCTAATAATTGACAAGAACTCGGTATGTGCCGTTAACGTCGTGTTTTGCTCCTTATATCACACGCATATTTTTTCTCTCGAATGTTAGTAGCCATCTTTCGTACTCAATCGTCAAATTCCAATTGTCACATCCATACATGACAACAGGTCTGATCAACACTCTGTACAATTTCAGCTTATCCGTATTTGCAGGATATTTTGATTGCCAGTGTCAAGGTGAACCTTGATATGAACCTCCCATATACACTATTATCGTGAGTAATGATAAATCCAAGATCAATTGTGTCTTGGTATCGAAAACCAGAGAACAGATACATATTTGGGCTCGGTGATTTTAAACAGTCGATATTCAGTTGTTTGGTATCTATGTGTAATCAGTCTTGTTTCGCTAAGGCCAGTTTTTATTTGATGTGTGGCGACATTGAATGATCGTTTGATGAAAAAGATCAAATCCATCTCGAAAGACGTACGCGACTTATCTTGATAGATATGCTAATCGATTTGTACATATGTGAACTCGCATCGTGTCACCACAAAGCTGGTGCAGTCGTATATATCTCCAGGACAATTTTCAGTTTAGTTTAGGTTTTGGAATTTATAGAAATCTATACAAAATGGTTTTAATCTGTGTAAAGCAATATGGACTATTCGAGATACAATTATGCTCTGTAAGTCATAGGTGTTAAATCACATGATCTCGGTGGTCATCACCACGGTTCGAGAAATAACACGGTCAGGAAACTATTCTTGCAAAATTTCAATATGTCGATGCTTGTGGGACACGAAGCACCGACTTACAGGAAATAAATGTCGTCCACAACAATATCTTTGAATTCCGGCAATAAAAAATCATTAATCATAGTTCGGTAGCGCAATCCATTCACCGTAACATTTGCACCAGCCGCATTTTCGAAAAAGTAAGATCCAATCACACCGCCAGCCCAAAAAACCGCAACAAACAGTAACACGTTGAGAATGGAGAGGCTTTTCAAACTTTTTGAGCCCCAAATGCGGCAAGTCTGCTTATTAACATAGTATCCGAGGCTACGTTGTTTGTGGAATGGTTAATTCGAAAGATCGACGAGGAATCGACGAACCTGGGGTTTCTTCAACACTACAGGATATACAGCAGCAATATTTTTAGGTGTTCTTGAGCGACGCACACGGTTGCGATGTACAACATCACTAATTTGTCCCAACAGCTCAAATTTTTCGACCAATTTCAATATTTCCGGCCGAGAAGGTGTTTCACGACAGCTAATTGCTTTAGTTTTACGAACTGTGATAAAATTTTCACCATTTTTGTAATATCACAAAGGGTTCAAATGACTGAAAACATCGTCTGTTTGGTCTCTCACGTAAACTTGAAGCGTGAGTCCTACCAGTTAGCAATGGCATAGTATTTATTTGTCAAATGTCAAAATATTGTAAGCAAACAGACAAATATTGCGATGACAGAACACTTAGAACGTACCAGAGCCAGTGGAATCACTTGAATTTAATGTTCGATATCAAAAATTTAAAATAAATTCCATCTCTAATAATCATCCACCATTGTCCATAATACCAAAACTTTAACATTAGAACGGGTCTGACTAACACAATGTATAATTTTAGAGCTTACTCGGGCTTATACAAGTTGTTTTGTAGGATATTGTAAGATGCTAAGACCAGCTGTGGACGTGACAGCTGATGGGAGTTATACTGAAACTCCGATTTAGCATTGATTGACAGCTAGGGCGCTGAATCAACTTGGCATTGAAGACGTTTAGTCTTTTGAAGTGTTATGGCATGTTGCTGTACTCTGTAATAGTTGGTTCACTAGGCCGGTTTCGATCTGATGACGTCATTGATTGACTGTGTGATTTTAAAGATTTTGCAGTGAACGCCACAGTTTCAAATTCAGAGGATACATATCAAGAGATCAAATGTTGATTACGAATCGAATGGCGATCAAGTCATTCCCATTGGCGATCAAGTAATTTTTTCACTCAAACGCTTGATCTTGGTATTTTTTGATGTCCTTACACCGTTGAAACATCTTTAAATAAAATGCACTAAGCGCTCTCCTCAATTTACTCCTATAATGTTACTCCAACTCTTTAACTTTGAATTTCATCGACCTTTAATGTCCATCCAGCATATCTGCCGCACCGCTTTTGACGCCCCTATATATATGATCTGCTGCCTATATTCTGCCAAACATCAATTATTTGTTAACGCATCCGTTTCAAATTGTTGTTTGAATGATCATGTCCTGTTGAATGTCGGAGGCTTTAATTTAATTGCACTGACAAGATATTATTGAGTAGTGCCAGTAGCTGTAATATCCACAACTACCTTTCCAAGATTTAAAATTCTTTGATCAGCTATTTCAAATTTTTGGGCTACTTCAATTTTCACTGCATTAATGCCCAATAGCCTTTAATGAGTCCGATTTTTGTTCCTATCTTTCCAAAACTATATTTGTCGATATTCTTGTTGTTCTGTTCTTAATAAGGTTTTGTTCGATCATCATTTATTTTTTGTACCAAAAATTCTGTTGGCTATATTCGTACTTGGATCCATCTTTCTCTCCCATAAAGGTTGATGAAGCCTTCTTTGTAGTGATGTGTCATGACCCGCTTAGAGAAGATCTCGCTCGTCCAGCTTCCCTTTCAACTCCGGTACTCTCGAATCCATTAATTTTTTTTCTGTTTATTAACAACTCTACCACCTTCGCAAATTGTTACGATTTTTGCTAGTACGGATTCCAACCGAAATATGATGTGATCAATTATAAATATTTAGTAACTCTACTAAGCAAGAGATGTCACCCGTGTCGGTAACAAAAATTAGCAATAAACGAGTTTTATGAATTTGTTCTTTTTGTATAGACAAATGTGTATGTTGCTACATGGTTGTGTAAAAAGGGATAAATATTTCTCATTAAGATGTTCTTGATTTATACAACAAAGCTTTATAGCATTTAACATACAATACGGACTGACAATTTTCTGCATGTCAAAACAAAATATCTCACATGAATAAACTCACACTTACTGTCTCCAAAAAATCTTTTTCAACTTTCGCCAAGATCCAATCACATCGGAAACTCCATGTACATTCAAACATTATCTATAGATCATCAACATCTCAAATCATGGGAAGACTGTTCCACATATGAAAATCTGATCTTCTGAAAGTCATACCAATTAGTTTTTATAACTGAACTTGGGTGTAAGAATCAGGTAAGCCCATTTCTTTCATTATTACCACTCTAAATTATTTGATGTTGCTAACAATGCCTCCTAAACAAGCTTCCTCTGTCTTTTAGTGTAATATGTCACGAAAACTCAATTGACCTCAAGTGGATGACAAATGGAAAAACAAATCATAAGAGCCAACTGGAACATTACAACTTCTTCAATTAGACAGCTACACAAATAACGGTAAGAATGAGTGGGAACCAAATTGACTGTTATAAACATGAAAGGTTGGAACGTTTATCAGTGGCATGTCCAACAGAAGAAGAAGTTTCCTGATAATTTAACCCCATTCTAGAACTGGTCAAAGGCAGAATGCAATCGAATTCTATCCGCGTTCACGATTGGTTGTGTGAATTAACACATCTATATGAGCCATGTAATGACCACAATTGATTGACCATCCCATCTCCTATATACAATAAGCTATATAGCATAGAACAATGTGAATGAAAAAAGGTCTTCCATACCACATTTTAACCACTTTTGGAAAGACAGACATTTTGTAGCGGTTTTTACATGCCATTATTGGCCCGTAGCGTGTCAACAATCTGACTCCATCGGTTTCGAACACGAACCAGCTGTTCATACTATTGAAACCAATTAGAAGATGTCAGATCGCTCTCTACTCCTTCCTGGGAGCCATCGTCGCCGATAGCAACCTTTTCGCTTACCGAAAGACGTCTCCTCGTTCAAAGATCGCTCTATCATTCGAGCACACAGAACGTGGCCGAGCCAGCGTACTCGCTGTCATTAAAAAGCACTCAGTATGTGCCATCAACGTCGCGTTTTGGGCGATATATCCCACGCATGATGTTAGAAGCCATCTTTCTTACTCATCCGTCAAGGTTCAACTCTCACATCTATACATGACAACGGGTCTGATCAACACTCTGTACAGTTTCAGCTTATCCGTATTTGAATGATACTTTGATTTCAGAAGTGGACATAGACGATAAAAACCCCGATTGCCAGAGGCAAAGCGAACCTTGATATCCTCGCCCGGACTGTTATCGTGAGTAATGAGAGATCTAAGATACTTAAACCTCCTTCAAACGTTTGGTTTCCACTACTGAAATCAATTGCGTCTTGGTCTCTAAAAAAAGAGATCAGATATCTGGTTTTTGAGACCAACGGAAGCTGACAACTGTTTCAGTGGATCAAGTATCTCTTTCACTCCGTTGCGATTTAATCCAATCACACAGATATCATCTGCATATGCAAAAAGTTGTTTGTCGGAATAAGATATTGCCTTGAGGTGTTTCACTTTAACTAACGATGTATTCCAACATAAGATTAAAAAGTATCGGGGACAGCGCATCTCCTTGTCGAACACCAGAAGTAATTACAAAAATTCGCGATAGCGTGTTCCCAACTTTGACACAGCATTGTGACTGCGTTACTGTCATTTTACACAGATGAACGTATTAGTTTGGTATTCCTAAATATTCAAGCGCATGCCATAGTCTCTCTCGATTGATCGCGTCATATAGGCTTGCTTGAAATCTAGGAACACTTGGTGTTCATATCGACATGTTTCGTACTACTTGGAAAAATCATCCGTGGCGAAAATACTTGATCAATGACTGACCGATTTGAACGAAATCCTCCTTGGTAGTCACCGATAATTTCTTCCGGCAGAGAAGTAATTCTTCTCAAGATAATGTATGACAGTTACTTGTATGCTGAGCAAAGGAGAGCTATACACTTCCTACGAATGACTGTACTTGCCACTTTGAGATCATGAGCGATCATTCTTTTCCCATTTTCAGTCGTATTTTCGTGTCGGGAGTAGTGACCTTTATTATTACACAAGTCGATCTGATTTCTGCCGAATCGAACAGATTTAGTCACAACAAACTCTGGATACTGTGGTGGTATTCCATGAGTCTTTTGTTTTGTCGAAATATTTACGAAACACCTACAGGACTTTGGAAAGACATTTAAAAAAAATTAATTCTAGAATAAATTAGATTCCCTTCATAAACCTTGTGCCCGAGTCTGGACATAATCATCGTACGTCATATATAAGCATGTACCACTCTGAAATATTATGTGATCTAACGAAACAGACACTTGTTAGTTAAGACATAACTCGTTACTCGCATATATGTACATGTAACATAAAACAGTCACTTACAATGTTTTTTATTGTGCATTATAAAACGCATCTGGAGAACGTGAATTAGGATGCAGCACATACACGAAATTAACTTTAATTTTAAGTAACAAAAACTATGTGATCTTGATCAACTCGGCAGATAAAAACCACACATATATCTGTTTATACATTGTGCATACACAATGATGACATATATCTAATGGTCATTTATTAAAACACTTGGGTGATCTTTTTCGTATGATCGTTTGTGTAGGTGTTATACATACATACATATATGTAGATACAGTTTGTCTTATAGTTCACACTTGAATAGGTGCGGACTAATACCTTTGTTCTCGCACTGTTGAATATTCAACCTTCACAGTTTTTATATACGCGATGAAATCGAAATTTTTTAGGTTTGTACATCTCGTACATCACAAACATTGGAAACCGCGCAAACACGTTACATCTCTATTTTATGTCATCGAAAACATCTATAACGCAGAGACGAATATCCTTGATACAGTCGCGTAATTAAATATTTATTTTTATATAAGTATATAGATTGAAAAAAAATATATATTCTCCACTTTGACGCCTTGTTGACATCTGTCAATCATTTAGATAATTTTTTTTTTTATTTTTTTTTTTTTTGTATAATTCCTATATTAGTTGGAAATTGAAAATTACATATTTTCGCGTAACCTGCACATATGACAGAACCAAACAAGTACATACTGACTGTATTTTCTAATTCAGGTTTGTTTAATTTAAGAACCGCGAACCACATATGGTGAAATAATGACCAGGTTCGAATCCCGATAACAGCACGATACAAAAGACATGTAACCATATATATGATCATTTATATACGAGGACGGAGTGAGAAGTCTGGTAAAAATGAAACAAGGAAGCTCTAACGTTTTATCAATTTTTCACTCCCTTCCAAATAATACGATTTCTCCAGACCTTCAAAATAAGCGGTTGTTCCTTGGATGATATCCTCATTAGAGCCGAATCTCTTTCCGAACCTCTTTCCGCCGAGCAATTTCTGCAAGTTCGGAAACAGGAAATAGTTGCAGGCGGCTAAGTCTGTGGAATATGGTGGATGTGAAAGCAATTCGAAGCGTAGTTCATCGATATTGGCCATGGCAGCTATACACAACGTTTTTCTTTCGAAACTTCGTTGAAACGTTCCAGTACGTTGCAATAATATTCGCCATTGACTGTTTTCCCCCTTTGAAGGTAATGATGTGGATTATGAAACGTACATCGCAAAAAACTGTAATCATGAGCTTGTTAGACGATAAACCGCCTTAGCCTCCTTCGTTACAGATTCATCAGTAGAAATTCACTGTTTAGACTGGTTTTTGGTCTTCGGTGTATAGTGATGGATCCATGTTTCATTCACAGTAATCAAACAACGCAAAAATTCTTTTCTATTTTTGAACACCGCAAACCTTCGTGTAATATATTGCGCAAATTTTCATCTAACATGCCTATACTATCTCATCTATCTTGTGCACTTTCACTCTGCGCACTTTCACTCTGAACCATTTTTGGTGTGGTGACTTTATTTAGGCGTCCTCAAAGTTCGATATCAGATGTACTTGTACGACCGCAACGAAAATCAGTCTCATCACTATTGAATCATTTTAATCGATGGTGAAGTGTCCCCATAATATATTTATCAAGATTTGTTTTGGTTTGCGTTGTTCAGTTTTGACAGCCGTTGAAAACAGAAAGCCCAAAAAACAATGGGTTGTCTTTTTTCAATGGCTGTCAAAACTGAACTAAATGGCAGACTTGCGTATGAAAATTTCAATTTGGTTTAGTGACAGATGGTATTGACACATGACATCTGGGATTTATGATTGTGACGCCCTCTGTTGCAATTTTATCAGAGCTCTCCACCCTTGTATAAACAAAAACATACATGATGCCCTGATGCAGTCGAGAACCAATCCTATTTATAAGCATATGGCATCTACTGGACGTTACCATCTAACTTTGTTGGGCTAGCACTCTGATTTGCTTTGATTTTCTTCCATCTATTATCTGTATGTACTGATCCGGAATTGGTTACTGTTTCGGAAGGATAACTGTTTTATTGACATCTTCTAATATGTCGATCTTATATTTCTTTTTATCTTGGTGTGTTTGGAACTTGTGAATTTGTGATATTACCAGCTGATGGCCAGTGTGAAATCCTATACTTCTCATTGCCCTAACATTTTGTAATGAGGTAAAGAATTTTGTCTTGATCGTTACATGATGTATTCGGGTTTTGTTCTGCCGGCAGGTGATCCTTGTGAGTTTTTATATATTATTGTGTGGATCTCTTTAACCTTCTATAAATGAATAGGAGCTTACAATGCAGATGACATCAACATTCTTTATCGTTTCATCTACATTTTCCGTCGAGCCAGGCAAAGCACTGAATAATATCGCTACGATTAGTCTATTATTTTGCAACATTTCATTTCTTCACTCTAAAGGTACTAGCTTGTTGCTTCTGTTAGATTTTTGATGTTTCAGTTTCAAATGCTTGTCCGTTTGCAATTTTCAATTCTTCGATAGTATTTTAGGATCAATAATTGATTTCTACAACAACGACGTTTACGATTAGGAACATAGTTTTTGAAAATTTATCCATTGTATTTATTTAGTGCAATGCAACCAACAAACATAATCATGACGAACCGCGGTGGTTTTTCGATTTGCACTATATATAACGAAGTAGACGATTCACAATTTGTCTGACTCATGGTTTGAAAAACATGTCCATAATCACTTGCGTTTCTTCTTTAAAGCTCCAAGTTCGAAGGCTCGTAGAAATAATAAGGTTTGACGCCTTGAACTGAAAAGACTAAACAGTATATTCAGTTTAATTTTTAAAACCGATATCATAAAGTTGCCTACAACAGTCCATCTATGAACTACCTGTTGAATCAACAACATATATAAACACCGATTTTGAGTAGGTTTCCTAATCAGCAATCTCTCATTCGTGATTCCATTCAAGCCTTTATTACTTATCGGGATATACGATACATATACACAGATTTCATTGGCATCAATTTATAACATCTCATTTCTGGACGTATAGGGCAAAAGTCCCGCTACCATTTTAATTGCACGCCATCTATAGGAAATGTGAGGTTTAGTTCAGTTTCGCTTTAACCATTGTGTCGTGTAGATGCCGCAATTTTATAATGAATGAATATACGCCACAAGAACGAGCAGAAATAGTGACAATATTTATTGAAAATAATCGTTCCATTATTGCCACTCAGCGGATATTCTAATCTTCTAGTGCCTCACAAAACCACAATTTATCGTTTACATGCGAATTTTCGATAGTACGGTACAACAACCGACAGACCTCGTTCTGAAAGACAACGGACGTCTCGTCACGCTGAAAATGTGGTTCTGGTGCCCGATAGTGTTTCAGAGTCTCCAGAAACATCAATTCGGATACGTGGTCCCCAGTTACACATTTTACACTGCGTGCAGAATTTTGGCGAATTTTGAAAACTGATTTGAAAATGTTCCCGTACAAAATTAGTCCGTCAATTAGTCCAAAAATTGCTACCGAGTGAACCTGATCAACGAGTTGAGTACAGTAATACAATCCTAAGGCTGTCTGGTGAAATTGAAGATTTTTCGTCTAAATTGATAATGAGCGATAAGGCTCATTTTCATCTTAGTGGCCACGTCAATAAACAGAACAGTCGGTTTTGGGAAACACAGCATCCTCAATTAATTCATCAAACAGCATTGCATCCACTTAAAACAACTGTATGGACCAAGGCCGAAGTACCAAGACATGATTTGAAGTTTTCTTGTGCCTGAAATGGAAGAGCAAGGACTAGAGGACATCTGGTTTCAGCAAGACGGAGTCTCAGCACACTCAGCCCAGCCCGTTCAACAATTCAATTATTGAATGAGATTTTACCGCAAAGACTAATTTCGCGAATTGGCGACTAAGCATGACCAGCCAGTTCTTCGTATTTACCAGCACCAGACTTTTTCTTTTGGGGTTTTTTAAAATCAAAAGTTTATGTGAATAAGCCCCAAACGACAATATTCGTCACGAAATTGGAGAAATTGAATGGATGTCATGAAAAATGCCTTAAAAAGAGTCCAAAGTTGCATAGTGTATCGCGGTCTCCATTTAGCCGATATAATTTTCCAGTCTGACGAAAAAAAAATTTTAAAGACCAAATAAACTTTTTATGAAAACCAAACCTACTTATCAAAATGGTTTTGCCTCACCCTGTATATGAACTATGAAGACAAATTCGATCAAAGATCAAATACCCACTTACCTCGACTATCTCGAAATTATTTCGGACATTGACTCAAACAATAAACTTCCTATATAAGTGGATTTTTGAACGCATCTGAGTCCATAAACTAGAAGTATCGATTCATTCTACTTAAGCAACCTGAAAAATAATAAAACCATTTACACTCCATTGGTTGGATAAAGACTGCAATGCTGCTGTTCTAAGAGATTTTAAATTCATACGGAACAATTGAGGTTTTAGCCGATGCTTATAGGTTATCAATCGAGTGAGACATAACCATATTACGCCGCGTTCGATAGCACGCTCTGGTCACAGTGGTGGAATTTTATGAACACCATGTTTCGTTCGAATTAAATTATGTACGCCCATATCTACAATGGGCTACCCTGTAGTATACTCGAACAATAACGTACGAAAGTTAATCTGTTAGTCTATATTTTATGTCAGAACAGATGAACTCTCGATGCATGTAAGTAATAAAAAGACAAAATAAGTAATCAGTGTTTTACGATTATGTTATATTTTCCAAGGCAATCTCGCGCATTGACATAAGCCTCTCAAACCACACACTTAACAATTTTATATATCTCCTTTAATCATAATTAAGAAAAACACTAAAAAAATAATATATTTTATTTTATTAATCATCTGTCTAATTTTATAAAGTTTCTTTTGTTATTTTTGTTGCTTTTTACCAAAAACTAAAAAATTGTTAAGAAGAATGTCTTCATATTTTTATGAGGCTTGACTATACACACATACGACTACGAGTATATACAAATGAATACGCGAGAATAAAAGTTTCAGGTTTTGAGACATTTTTTTTTGTTGTTATTCAATAAAATCTCGAGTTATTCACCAATATATAAGCGAAGATGTTTAGGTGGATTTTGGAGCAAAAATCGTATATCCTAACCCTGAACAAACGCCGTCTTGACGTATAAGTATAAACCAAATGCTATATCACCGGACCGCAATTGGGTTTTGTCTATAAAAACCGACGACGTTTTATTTTTTTAATCGAAACCAAAAACACACTTTTTTAGCATGTTGTAATTAAGACACTAAAAAGTTATAAAAATTTGCATTTTATAAATTAGACACCGCGCGCAATAAAAATAATTAAGAAATAAGCTAGAAGCGCGGTAATAAATTGATGATCGAAAATATATGTGTGGGGAAAATTAGGAGTAGAAGTTTTTCCAGCTCCATGCACAAATATACATAACCTTCCTCCACAACCTAGTGACAACTTGTAATACTATACCCCACGTTTCGACATCGTAAAACCTCTGTATTGAACTGCCAGTTGATAGTAGATATACAATTCCATATGAGTTAAAAACCTGTCAATTGGTCGTATTAGACTTGATGAAATATCCATGCATTAAGTTACCATCCTACCATTGGGTCTATCCTATATGTATGACGTTTACAAAAGCCATGTAAAGAGACTAAAATCACTCCCATCGATAGAGTAACTTTAAGAACTCGATAGAATAATTTTAAGAAAATGCCTTTAATCCAAAAATAACATACTGAAGCGTTGGTTCGGGTGCGTCCAACAGTCATCGTTTTTGCGATTCGTCTGCTATTATTATCTAACTACTGTTCGCGTAAGATTGCACCATCGCCAATTTTTGTCTGATTGTTTTGATGATGATAAGTACAATGTCGGCTATATTTGAAGAGCAACAATTAGTTTGATAACCTGATAATTGATAACCAATTGAACGTTATAGAATGGATAATGTCATCAATTTGTCGAGATAATGATGTTAAGGTATGGTAAATAAAAAGCAATAGAACAATTACTCAAGTCGTATTATGCAGCCTGTAATAATTGGAAATATAAAGCAGTTCGATTTTTTACTGAATCTTTTCCAAAATCAGCCCTGGATATTAATAGTGTTAATAAAAAAAAAATAAATTAACACAGAATTTAATACAAGGTGTTCCATAAATAATCATCTATGGGGGAACAGCTAATGACCCAACCGAACTTTTATGTCAGTACTACAACTTGGACGATACTCTATAAATGTGACTACGTAAATGAGAGCTTTTTGGAGATAGAAACAAACCATTTTTTTATGTATATGATCATAATTTAAAAAAACGCCTCTGTTTGAAATTACGCTATATATGATTAAGCTAATAAAGTATCAATTTAATTGTGGTGTGAGATGATGAATTAAAAAATCTTTTTTAATTTGTATCTCATTAATGTGACACTATCGAATTTATCTATAAATCTTTATACAGTTAAGCAAATAAAATAACTTAATTAAAAATATTTGAAACTAAAGGAAATTTGATATATTCAAATTCTAAAGCAGAAACAAATTGCTAATTAAATAACTTAATTACGGATGTTACTTAAACTGATGTTTAGTACAGTAATGGAATACAAACCAACTTAGTGATTAAATGCCACGCTCAAAACAATTAGAAGTAAATCAAATTTTCCCACCAGTCGTATCTATAAATTGGTGGAGAAATTGACTACATCATTAAACGAGATCCGATAAATTGCAAACTAATCGAATCAAAAGTAATATTTTAATTGATAATAAAACGATTGTTTATGTAATCGAACGAATCACTTGAATCATTTGTCTTAGTTATACAGACATGTGTTTTGATTGATTAGTATAAGAATTGTATTTGACTGGTAAGCTCGATCTTGTTCTGTTTTTTTGAATGAATGATTTGAATTACCATATAATAATTACTGGGTTGACGTAATTCATAGATCGATTATAATGTAAACAAAATGGTTATTTCGATTATTGGCTCGTTAGAACAAGAATCAAAAACAAACTGTCAAATTATCACTAAACGACTAGGTAGCTGGAATAGGTGGAAACACAAACAGTTGATTGGCGAAATAAATATTGTAGGTGATAGAAAGTTCAATGAGGCTGGATTTTTTAATTTGAATAAAAGACACCATCGTGTTTTTATTGCATAGTATTTGTGTATCAAACACCATATATCAACAGATGTGATATATCAACCGACCACACGATTTCTCTACCAACTTCTCTGTCATTATTTTGGGCATAGTTCGAGGTTAATATTATTTATAATCTGTGGCAATCATTTGTTATCACGCAAACGTTCATCGTAGCAAGATGATTACTGCACCAACTAAATACCAAACAAAAATGCGTCTAGTCGCTGAGTGTATAGTTGTAGGTGCTATGTAGTAAAATACCATGTGCTGTGTACGATGTAAAAAAATGTTATCGGCGATTTGCCATTTAAATTCTTGGTGAATTAAATTACCAATACTTTCGAAAGCAAGTTCAATTCATCCGATGGTAATGAACCTCAACATTATGTTAATATCTTAACCGAGCAAACTGAACATATTTAAATACTTTGTACAATTTTCAGATAGTCTACGGTTTACCTTAATCTAGCTTGATTGATCTGAAACAGCCGAAACGACTTATGTGATACCTTAATATTCTAGTTTATTTTAAATTGACAAGAGTATAGAAACAGTTACGATTAATTTCGCCACTACGCGGCTAAGCGTAGAACCGTTTTGCTTTTTCGTTCAAAAATAATTTTTTTTATTTGTATTTAAAATGAAAATAATTTTATTTCCTTAGTAGCAACAGTTTTAACTAACAAAAAAGTTTTGATAAAAATTTTTCACAATTTTTATGCATACAGAATAAGATATAGATTATGTTTTACACATAGTTTTTTTTCTCATATTTATCAATTTTTAGCGTTCCAATCGACCATAGCAAAGACACGCAACGAACTACAAGCGGTTCTCCAGCGGTACATGTATGACCGCCCAGATGGCGCAGTGGTTAAAGCTGCGGTGGTTAGAGGGGAGGTACCGGGTTCGAATCCCGATTCGGGGCAAGATTCAAATGGGTTTTTCACCTTCGATCGTTTGCGATCGGTGTGAAAAATGAACATATATCTGGATCCCCTGTCGTGTTTAGAATCCATGGGCCAAGCCCATTTTCCATGTCAGTACTATAGGCTGATGCAATGTGCAGATGGTACTTCGAAAAAACTCGGACTAAGTGTGCGATAGCAGCCACAACAACCTAACCTAACCTAACATGTATGACATAAGTCGTCCGGGTTTTGTCCAGTGTGTAATGTTAGCTGTGTTTTATCATTCGCGCTATCCAGAGCTTCCTATCCGGAGCTAGGACAATTTCTATTCAAACTTATTCTATTATCCACGAGTTTCACTGTTAATTCAAAATAAATATGTACAAATAATTAATTTTGACATTTAATGCAAAGATTTTTTTCGTTTTCAGGGATGAACATTAAAAAACCCATATTTTTCGTAAATTTCCCATCAAATAATAGCTGCTCTGGATAGCGGCTCCGGATAGTGCTCTATAAAACTAGGTAGAGCTAAATATTTATTTTTACAAATTTTGATATCTAATTGAATGAAATATCATAGTTTACTGTTAAATGAATTGTATTTACTTAAAAATAGCGCATTAAATAGTATTTTAAATAGAGAAAAATGCTTGCTTAGCATCGCTATCCGGAGCCGCTATCCAGAGCAAATATTAAAACACGGCTAATGTGTTTTAATTGATTTTGTTATTTTATTGACGTTATTTTCTAGCAGTGAGTGAAAGTGTTAGTCATCAATGTAACAAAGTCTGTGCAAACTGTTTATTTATTTTACTAAATGTTAGCAGGGTACGAATATAATTGAATAAGGTTCACATGTATCGAACAATTTACAGAGCATATACATTATTGTTTTCCCCTAAATCAGAGCAGAAATTTCTCCTATGTAGAGAAATTTATTTTCGTTTCTCCTGTTTAGTTTTGGAATGAAATATTTATTAATCTGTCAAATTGATTTACTGCACAAAACTATTAAATTATGAAAATATAATTTTAATTTTCAAGAATAAAAATATAATTCGTTTATTTCAAATAATTAAATAACATGCATATAAAACTTAACTATAAAACCAAAAGATAATCATTTAAACCAAAGGTATATTCAATTTAATTGATTCAATACATTTTGCGCGATAAGTAACATCGGTGTCGGTCGCCAAACGAGGTGGAAGTGCCACATGATTCCGTGTTAACTCACCCATGGACTCACCCAAATCTAATATATCAACCGGATCAATTTTTGATTTAAATATTAAATCAATCAGTCCCTCTTTATAATGCTGTTCACACAATCCAATATTGTTAACAGTCGGTTTTTCGCAAAGGCAATCTATCGTTTTGGTAGGAGTTTCACGTTGAATAGGTATTTGACATACTGCACCTTCTTGCGGTATTCCAGTGAAACTAATACCAGCCTTGGTTAATAGACCCTCAAGGGAGGCGATTTCACAGTCGCGGAGAATTGTTAAACAATTTCGAGGATGATGCGCATGCAAACCCTTCGAACCACAATCATTGAATTTAGTGCATTTGGCTCCGGCCATCATTGGTTGACGACATCCAAAACAAAACTGATACGAACACTGAGAACACGTAAAATGTAGGCATCCTCCTCTAAAATATATAAAATAAACCGATTAAGAAATGATATTTGAGACTGAGACTATCAAATCGTACTTGGCTAATGAGTATTTAAATTTGCAAGTTGGGGATGGACATTCAATACCATTCTTTTCTAAATACTTGGCAACACCTTCCGATTGATTTTTTGGATCATTTTCGGATTTCCATTGATTATATTCTTCACACGTAATACCCGCGTGCTGTTCTTGCCACTACGAACAAACAAAAAATATAATTCAAATGAAAACTATCAATCACTTCGTTAATCAGTTAGAATAGACTTACGAGCTCGTTACATTTGACACAAAATGCTGTACGACATTCGGTACACGCTGCATTCGCACGATTCATATTTGCTTCAAAGCCGTTTTCGCATTTGATGCACCATACAAAATTTGGAAGCAGAAGTATTGCTCTGTCTCGAGTTTTTCTATCGAACATTTCAAATATATTTTCATCCAAGACATTCTTCAAGAGCTGTCCCATTAATGCAAAATAATCAGATTCATCTGTCGATGAGTCATCCTCCAATTTAGGCAATTTGCAAACAGGACAAATGCATTCACGAATTGTTCTCTCTTTTATGGTGACCGTAAAATGCGCTTTAGCACAATTCACACAAAACGAATGATCGCACGTTATCATTGCAAAAATATTGTTGTGAGAAAATGTCTCATTACAAATATTACATTCAACATTCAACGACTTTTCTATAACATTCAAATCATTACTTTGTCGTATTGCCCACAGCAAATCACTTTCTTCGTACTCAGGATATTTTGAACGGAATACACGAAACTTTTCGGCTTCCGAATAATTGTCGACCGTACCATTTCGAACTAAATCATGATCAGCTAGTTCATCTTTTGTCAACTTGGCGATAAGAGCAGTTTTCTTCTTCTCATCGTGGCCATCCAAAATTTGTCTTTCGTACTCTTTACACGAAACATTGTGCACAGCATCGCATTTCAAACAGTTATAGTTTTTACACAGTTTGCATTGATAACGTTTGTACGACTCGTTCTCGACAATCCAATAGTATTTACAATTGGGAGTTTTACATCGTCGACTATTTGGCGTTGTTTCCAATATACGTACAATTTTTCGTTCCTCGTACTCGTCCAATTCTTTGCCTGACATGATCTGTTTCAAGAATTTTGCTTGAATTTCTCGTCTACACTCCTCACCATTATCATATACGAATTGACAGTATTCCATTGGCTTTGATTTATCATTTAACAATTTTAGAGCACATACTTTACAAATTGCGTGTTCGCAATCGCTGATATTTAAAACGTTTGCGGTGTCATCCGATTTCGTAGCACATTTAAAACAAGATTTACGATTCTTTTCTATTATTTCATTGTAAATTACCTGCAAATCCTCATACAGATACACAAAATGCTCTAGGCTTAAGATTTTGGTACACGGTTGCCCCTGAGACATCCGGTAGTCACAACTAACTTGAAGTGTTTGTTTAATTTTAAATTTTTCGATTAAACAATCTTTACACATTTTGTGAATGCATTCCCGAAAGTGTATGATATTATCCGTGCATTTGCATTTTGAGCACGAGTATATTGTCTTTATTGGCGGTTGATTTAAAGCGGGTTGCCTGATTGACCTAACATAACAGCTAAGAAAATCTCCGGCCGTAATTATTAACGAATCATTTCTATCTCCGACATATTTAGGCGAAAACCGTTTCTGTACTCCAACCATCATAAGCGGTAAGCTGCAATTCTAAAAATAAAACATTTAAAAACGAATTCTAAAATTGTAAAACTATATTACCATCAATTTAATCCCAATAAAGTCGCCAACACCCAATTCTGGTACTTCCCCGATATATAAAATTTGGCAAATTATGTTATTGAAATATTTAAGAAAAGATTTGTCCAGCTCAATCTCATCGAGTTTTCGTAAGTTACATAGTACATCTGATTTGATGAGCAATTGAATACGATCTATGCCCGCTTCCACTGAAACAAGAAATCTAAACAATTTCAATGGCACCGTTTGCAAAAACTTCTGTTCACACAAAAAATTTTTGTCTATCACCGATATACTCTTTGTATTATAGTTAATATGAAACACATTTACAGTGGATACACCACTATTGTCCTCATCACATATTTGCACTAGACCACCTTGTCGTAAAGTTTGCTGATCATTACAATCGCGAGCAAAATATAATTGACAATCTTTTACACAAATACCAAACTTCGGTTCGTCCATTTTTTATTTCTCTTATCGCACGTAAAAAATTAGCACTTTAACAGACTACAAGCTAAACTGTAATGTTGAAGAACAGCACACTACTAATTTACTAAACTAATCGACTCTTTTAACATTCAAATCGTATAAACAAATCGTATAATTCCCCTCTATAAAGAGAGAATCTTGAAATTCCCCTATTGTTTGACGTTTCCAAAACCATATTTAAGAAATTATCATAGACAAAATAACATCGATTGTGTCCCTGTCTGTAAAATACATACTCGGAAATTTAATACTACGAAAATGGATGGAAAGTGACAAAACATCAATGCTATTGGGGTTTCCCGAATTATTTATTAAGTGTTAAAACAATATTATTTCAGTAACGATTGTCGTTTTTACTAAAATTAGATACATATTAATATTAAAATTGCATAATATTATGTAAAAATTGATCTATATTTACATAATTATTTCATTGTATTTAAATTATGAAAAAAATAAGGTTGAGAAGCCTAATATTAATAACTACATATATGATAAATCGATATCAAAAAACGAGCCAGTTTGGTAGTGGCAGCACTAGTAACATTTTTCATGCTATCTGGTTTACAAATACATACATATATTAAATTACTAATATTTATTTTTAATGATTTTTAGATCCAATAGCATCATTTGATATTAAAAACTTCAGAATGATTGCTATCATTCTGTTGAAACCCGATAATACCACCATCTTCGAACAGTACACTTGCACTAAATTAAAAAAAACAATTATTTATTATGAACAGTGTGGATCATTTCCCTTATATAGGTTAGTGTTTTATACTTAACCATTGTGCCTTTCCACAGGAGTATGTATTTACATACATAGCGTAGCTTAGTTTTCTTTAAATAACTAAACTCTAATGTATCTCAACCTAACTCGGTCCATATAAACGTTAGACGCCATATTTGAATTTAATGCAGATTTCAGCTATCCATTTTCAACCTTGTTGTTTGAAACTTGGTGAATGAAAGAGGTTAAAAATACTGCAAAAAATAATTTATTAAATCGACTACTTTCTTTTTATTTTGTATATAGAATAGTTCTAACATAACTTTCAAGAAAACAACGATTTTTGAAAAAAGACGTTTATTTCATTCGAATTTTTTTTATAAATCGCACCATCTACGTATTATTATTACTATTTCACTGAAACACAATGAGTCAAAACTTTACTATGGAAAAGTATACCAATTTCTTTTATTAGTAGTATTATTTATTGGAGTAATTTAAGCGTATATTTACACCCCGATTCCCTTAGTCGCGTCACTTAATTCGCCGCGACAGTTGTCGTGTCACTTCATCTATAAATTTGTATTCGGCTAGTCGATTGAAGTGACATGCAATGAATGTCAATCGCTGAATTAATTAAGGAATACTAATAATTTCAACTGAATATGTCGACTGAAATTTTCACGCGTTTATAAATGTCGTTCCAAATGACAAGAAATTTTTAAACGACTACTAGAATAAAAAGTTTGTCACTTCAATTACTAATTGACGAACAAATCAACTAAGAGAATACCAATACTAGTCTGTCGCTACAAGACTATGGCAATCGGGGTGTTAATTATCCCAATAATTGGAACTAGCTTTATATTTTTTTTTAATTTTATCTTTATTATCTGTTTTATAGTCAGCACACCATCGCAGTTCCCTTTGATGTTCTTTACGCCGAAGCCATATCAAGACTACGGCTATATATGATCGAACTGGTTTTGCACATTGCCTTGATTCATGCCAGGCATATAATATAGACATCGAATGAAAATATGTAGGCCTATGAGCAGCTATTACTTTAGAGCCAGTCTAAATATTCTGTAAGTTTTATTTGAAATTACAAAATTGTACTTCAGCGTCATATTTAAAAGCACGTAGTCCAACAAGATCCTTATCCTATGTTAATGACAATTTCGAATTCACCGAACTCAAATGTTGGTAGGTATAGTTTGCGATCTCTGTTAGTTTACTTAAGTGGAGAGAATGTATAAGATTATACAGCTTTATAACAGTAGAATATGAATGAGAAGATAATCATAAAATGTTTGAACAATATATAAAATGTAGTTTATAATGGGCCACTAACGCATTAGAAAGACAAAATTATAATGTATTATACTTAAAGCCCCGATCCCTTATACAAATTTAATTCATTCCACTATTTTCTTACATTGATATCAAAAATAAAGTAGTACATCATGTTTAATGGCAGTAATTGCAAGTTTCAACACATTTCTTTTCTTTGGTACATCCACAGCCCCCACTTGTATCACCACTTCCATTAGGACCCCATCTCGGTCCACGCGTTGCCCAGCAAATTTCAGTGTTACAAAACGGACATTGAACCCAATCGCATCCTTCATCTTTTTCTATCAAAGCCTTATACCGAACAAAAAAAAACGATTGAATAGTTATGAACAACGAATACATTTAATATGATTTACCTCGCATTTAGGACACGGCATTGCTATACCATCGCGAACCCAATTAAGAAACATTTCTACTGTTTCTTTATCAATAGATTTTCCGTCATCGGTTAATTTCCCATATTGTTTACATGTAAATCCATCATGAATAACTTTACATTCTAAACAATTCACAAATTTGCATGTATTGCATAAGAACGTAGTGGGTTGTGTTTCATAGAATTTTTCGAATAAATAATATCCTGGGCAATTTATATTGAAGCACCGTTTAATATACGGATTTGGTTCGTTTAAATCAATTAGATAATTTATAAATTTTTCATATTGTTGGGTTGTCAAGAAAATTTTTATCTCGCTCAATTGGAATAATCGCTCACATCGTTCACTATTTTCCAACCCTAAACATTTTAAAATTTGATTACTCATCTGATTTTTGATACAATTTGTACAAACTGTGTGTTTACACAAATACAAAATAAATCCATCGGCTACGTCTAGTACATTTGTACATGTGTCACATTTAGTGGGAACACTGTTACTTATTACAGGAGTTTCATGATGCTCCATTAAATCACCACCTTCATTGGTAACATAATTATCAAATTCAGATTTGTTGCCTTCATATGGATCCGAAATAACTTCAGTTGATGGATTTACCGGCACTAGTAATTTTGAATCAAGCCCGGTTTGGGCATTATATGTTTTTGATAAATTTTTAACTTCACGTTCATCATCGCATTTGGAACATTGATTAAGGTCATTTGGATTGATGGTCGTGCAAACACAACAGCACCACGTATTAGTTTTTTCTTCATGTCTCGTTACATTTTGTTTATCTAAAAAATAAACAAACCATTTAAATGTTGTTTTAATTAAAAAAATTACTATACTTAACCAAATTCAACTTACCCAAATCAAAATTTTCAATATTTTCATTAATTGATTGTCGATGTTTTGAATGCGAAGTATGTGCATCACGTTCATCATCGCATTTGGAACATTGATTAAGGTAATTTGGATTGATGGTCATGCAAACACAACAGTACCACGTATTAGGTTCTTCATGTCTCGTTACATTTTGTTTATCTAAAAATAAACAAACCATTTAAATATTGTTTAATTTAAAAGATTTACTATACCTAACCAAATTCAACTTACCCAAATCAAAATTTTCAATATTTCCATTAATTAATTTCCGATGGTTTGAATACGAAGTATGTGCATTATTAGATCTGATTTCATTTCTCTCTAATACATTATTTTGGGATTTTTTTAACTGTTTAGCTATAGTACCATTGTATTGATTTGGTTTGATTTGGCTTTGTATTATGTCTTCACCAATTTTAAGCTCTTCACTGTTTTTACCAATATCTAAAACTGAAGGCTGAAATATAAATAAAAGATATGAATACAACATAATGTTTGTAGATACAAAATTACATGATCAAAGATTTATGGCAAAATAGTAGGTAATTCTAATCTGATCAAAATCATTGCTATGCACTTAATCTCGCTCATATACAAAAATATATTTTATGATTTATACAAATATGTTAAAAATATGATCTTCCAACTCTTAAAGCAATAAAGAGTAACGTTTTTAATGAGCTCAAAAATAAAGTTTTCTCTGGTTCTGAATAAATTGTTTAATCGAATTTGATATTAAACAAAGACATACTATAGTTATTTAATCTAAGACTATAGTGTAGATACTCAGAAGCCAGTATCAATGTGTATTGATTCAATACCTGTTTAGTATTCACAATACTATTATTATTATTACGAACAATATCATTTAAGGAACTATCGGAGTCCAACTCACTAACTTTCAAATTATTAGCTTTGTAACATCGACCACACATCTTTGCATTTTTCAAATTTTGTTGACCACATGTCGGGCATTGCAAATTGGAATTATCTAAAATGATTGATCGTGAGAATAAGTAAACAAAAAAGAATATATAACAGAAATTTTATCAACCGATTTCAAAATTTCCATTCATTTTCTGATCTGTATCATCAAACTTATATTTTCGGATCTTATTAGCAGGAACTGATAATTCAAACGGTTTAGTTTGATTCCTCTCATTATTCATATTAGATAACGAATTTGGAGTTTTTGCCTAAAATAGAAGAGCAATAAAAATACGAACATCATAAAACGGGGAATCCCAAAATTATTATACAAAATACTAACGGATTCATTCATGACAATAATAATTTCTTTGTTGTTTTTTACTTCATTAGTTGATTTAAAAACACCTTTTATGTATTTATTATTATATAATACTGTAACTAACGTATTTTTTTGTAACGATAACACAAATGTGCGCATCTCTATATCGTTATAAAAAACATTTCGTTCCTCTGTATCTTGTATGGCATTCAAATATTTGAATAAATTTTGCTCAATTATGTCAAAATTGTTTTTATTGTTGGTAAAATATTTATGTTTTGAATTATTAATTAATGATACCGATACACCATTCTGTTCAAAAAATAGTTTTACCAAGCAGCCCTTTGTCAGTTTCAGTATATCTTGTTTATACCGATTCCAACAATCACATGAATTTACACAAATTCCATACTCGTATTTTTCAATTTTTCCAAAAAACCACATAATTGACATTTGCGAATTCACTTTACGTTAAAATACAATTTAACATTGACATTTGCGAATTCACTTTACGTTAAAATACAATTGTACTATAACATAATTGTATACTAACTATAATAGTGCCATTTTACACTGGCACTCTCGCGTCAATTTCGCTTTTTTGTGCAGCAGAGTTTTTTTTTCATATTTGTCTATGTGTGTGTTGAAAATATTTCATTATCAATGAATACTTGGTCGAGCGAACATCATATAACCAAATGAAGAAAAAAAAATTTTAGCACGATTTTGTTTTTAATTTTTACAGGAACATGTATATTTTTTATATAATATTATTTAATATATTATATATGTAGTTATATATTTTCATCATTCCGGCGTTTTTACCATTTTTAGAAACGTCATCAATATATGTATAATATTTTATTATTAATTAAAAAATATTATAATAAATCAATGAATTCCATTACAATAATAAATAAATAAATTACAATTTATAAATTAATATAAAAATAAATTACAATTTATCAAACTAACATACAAAAATTATATTTTTTACGAATCAATATATTTTATATTTATTTTCTGTAAAAAAAATCGTCATCTGTAATAAATTTCCTCATCTGTAAAACAAAAATCGTCATACATAACCATATTTTTCTATTTCATCAAAATGCAAAATGAAAATGTTGAGTCGAAAACAATAAAAAAATTTTGAACCTCATAAAATATTTTTATTGCTTTTTATATGTATTGTGCGAAACTCACAAGAGTGCAAAATAATTTTTGTCGAAAGTTGTGCGTCAAGAAATCCCCACTCCAAAATTAGTTTATAGACAAAAGAAGAAAGAGACGAGGAAAAAACCGGTTTGAGTCACACGCAAGAGTGCCAGTGTAAAATGGCACATACAATTGTATTGCGTACCTATGATTTTTTTATCTCTGTTTAGGGCGATAATTAGTGTGTTTACATGATACTTTTTTAATGACACAACCTTAAAATGTTTTTGAAATGTTTTATCAAACTAACGTGTCATTCAAAACAAAACATCGAAAATCAAATACTACCACTAACACATTGCGTATGTGTGCAAACGAGAACAAATTTATAAAAAAATTATAAAAGCAAAATGTATATAATATAATAGCTGTGGTTCAATCTTACTTTTTAACAGATGTAAACACTACCGGTGGTCGATTGGGAATTTCCAATAATATTAATAAGTGGAGAGCACCGCTGTGGTTTTACTCCGATCGGAGTATTTGTACGATGTTTTGATCAAAAGTTTAATACAAAATGTATATAGGCTGTAAACAGTCTTCTATTAACCGTGTTATATATATAACACGTATTGACACATTAAGCCTGATTTCCATTATGAAAAAATACTGACAAAATAGTCAAGGCGGGATAAAAAATTAATTTTTTCTTAAAGTGCGAGTGAAATAAAAAATTTTTCCAGTACAAAAATTTAGTCAGTACTGAATAAATTTTTATGGTTACTGAGAAAGTAATTATAGCAGTACTGACAAAATATATCAAGAGAAGTATTTTTATTCAGTACTGGAGAAATATCTTATAGGAAAAATAAAGATGGCTGATTTTTTGTGGTCAATGAATAATTTTAACATTTCGTTTTGTGTCATTCATCTTAATTCATTGTGAAAATAATTGAAATAATGAATAATTATGTTTAGTTTATTTTTTCTTAATTTATTGTTGTAGATTTAAAAAGTATTTTGTTCTTTTTTTTAAAAAACAAAAAAAAAATTGAAATTTATTGGTTATGTTACACGCATCTGTCAAAATAAAAAAAAGAAAAAGGGAAAAAACGATCTCAGTCACTCTAATGGCATTTTTAATTTTTTTCTCGCTCTTGCTTTTTCAGTAAAAAATACTGACAAAATTTTTTTCATAATGGAAATCAGCCTTTAAGCACTAGTTACATGGTCAATAACAATCACTGTGTTTACACGGTACATAATTGCACAGCGGAATGACATCAGTTTTCGTTTACACGAGAATATGTTGTTAATGTTACTTACGCATGTATGCGTTAATTTATTTTTATTTTGTATTCGGTTTTTCTTGTTTCGGTTTTTATGTTAAAATTATTATTATATTGAGATTTTGTGTGATACTGATTACATAAAACATTTATCACTTGGATTCCATAAGCATGGATTATTCCTGAACTCACGAATTTAAATTAATGCTTGCTGTCGAGTCCAATTTTCCACAGTATTTTCAATTTCTGACATGGTTTTTTATATTTTTAACTCTCAATAATTAATTTGTAATTACACAGAATCACACTTTTAGATTAAGATACATTTTGCGGATACACAGATTCAAAAATTTTGAATAACAACAATATTTAAAAATATATTCTTTGTGTAATAAAAAGTAATAAGTACATTGAGGATAAGGACCATAAAAGTATATTGAGGATAAGGACCATAAAATGTGAATATTTTACTGTTCTCTTAGAATATTGTACCGCCCCAAAAAATTTCGTTAAGACGAAGTTTTAGTATTCAAGTTCTATAATTAGGAAAATTCAATTTTATTTAAATGAGCCACATTTTATTATCCTTTGTATAAATATGTCGTTTTAAATTTAAATTGTTCGTTATTAAATTGAAATACCTATTTTTAGAAAAAGCAAAATTGAATTTCATTCAGTCTGTTAATTATTTGATTTAATCATATTTAATTTAATTATTAACAACTATTTAATTTATTTATTATTTAATTTAATCATATATACTGGCAACAAAACATATTTAACATTAAGCATTATATATTTTAGTCAATTAAATTATTCTATACGCGGATCATTCAAAAAATTCCATAATATACATCTCGATTATCGAATTTAAAGAAGAACGGAAAATCTAAATTATCAATTCATAAAAGACATATTTCTTTGTAGCGGTGTTTGCTCGTCAAAATTCAAAATACAAAATGAAAATAAGAGCAATAAAAAAATTATTTAAAATTATTTTTTATGGTTTTATGTTTGTGTTAGTAAATTTTAACTCGTTCCGCAGCTAAATTTTGTGTTGAAAAAGAACATCAAAAACATTTTCCCGTCCATCATAGTTTATAGGTAAAGACATGAGGGACGAAGTAATATTTGATATGACTATGTATCGTGTAAACACCGTGAGTGTCATTAATTTTTGATAATAAGTTTTTTGATAATACTGTTCGGTAATGATGAAAATCCAAATTTCCTGATTTTACATCATTACCGAAGAATGATGAAAGTAATGTCATGATACATGGTCATGACATGGTCATGGGTATCCAACATTACTTTATTACATCATTCCTGAGGATCCTTTTTCGATATACATATTTTAATTTTTTAAATAAATTCAGAATTATTTTTTTCCCATTATATGTTCAATGTTGAAGAGTCGAGCTGTAAGCATTTAACAAGTGTTGTAAAGTTATTAAAAAAAACACATTTTATCAACTTGAAAGACATACAAACAAAACTACGTAACATTTCATTTCTGTTATCCGCTAAGTAATGATGAAAATACTGATGCTTTGGAATGATCGTGTAGTAGTTAAAAAATAATGACATTATTATTTACCATGTAATGGCTGCTTAACACACGAAGCATGATAATTTTTGGGCAACGGTAAGAATTGAGTTCGAGACCGGCATTGATACTATTAACCACAGTCCATACAAATATACCAAAAATACTCCGAAACAGAAATTGAAAGTCAAGTTGAAAATGATAAGAAATGCGAAAAATACACCGTAGGTTTCTCGGCCAATATGATAGAAAAAAGAACTATTTGATCGGTTGTGGTGTAAATACAGAAAAAAACGAATACATATATTAAAATTAAGGAACGCCAAAAAAATTGTAAAATTATTAATTTATTATATAACAAATACCTGTTTATCATCCTCTGCTGCAGACATAAAACGATTATTATCTATTATGCTGCAACCAGAAAAGAGCATTGGAATGTCATCTCTAAGATTATTACACTTTGCGCATTTTCGAACATGATTGAAATTGTTTTCAGAACACACGGTACATTCCCAAGTGGTTTTATCTAAAGTTCCATCAATAAGATTACAATATTGTTAATAAATAAAAACAATAATGACTTACCGATTTTTAAATTTTTTTCGATTGTTCTGTTGTATAGATCATCGTCAAAAGAATTAGTTGGTTGAATCATATTGCAACATAAGGTGAATTTATTTTGTTTATTACAACGAGTGTTTTTTTTAAGATTTTTTAATAATTGTGATGATGGTTTATTCTAAAATTTAAAAACAAAACATGTTAATAGACTACAACCAACGAAATAAATGTTCAGCAAATTTTTTACAAAAAGTAAATAAAGGGGAATCACAATTTTTTATGGCAAAACACTAACCAACAATTCGACGACGATAAACATTTTTTCATTTTCTTCTACGAAATCATCAACAACTCCATCAACCTTTTCATTTTCAATTGTTATACTAACAACATCTTTCAATTTTAAATTCACTACAAAATCTCGAAATTTAGAATTATAAAATTTAATTCTATCTTCTGAATCACTTATAGCTTTTAAATATTTTAATAACTTAGGCTGAATTGGATGAAAAACTGAGTCACTAGGCATAAATAATTTGTTTTTATCGGTTAACAACGAAAACACTCGACGTTTATCTTCTTCATCAAAAAGTTTTACTAATTGTCCTTTATACACTTTCTTATATTTTGATAGTTTCTTCTTTTGTTGACAGTTACATGTTGTTACACAAATCCCATACTCAAAATCCTTATTATGCCCAATGAAACAATTGCCACCCATATTGTACTTTGACTACTACTCAATCGAATAAAAATACTAATGACAAATTGACATTTCATTTGTCTTATGTTCACATGCTATATAAAGTTTACATGCATAACTACGGTTAGGGGACTGAATAAATAAAACGAAACTTATTACGAAACGAAACATAAAATGTTCAAATAACATATAAGACGATAAGGTTAATCGTCAAATAATCATGTAAATAGAAATCGTATACAAGGTAAAGATTCTCGGATAGTAGCAGAAGCAAGTTGGCAATAAATTTAAACATTAAATAGCGATTGGCAACAACTATATGAATGCGTTTCGATAAACTATATTCAACATAGCAAACACAATTTAATACTATAATACATAAGCAAGGTCAAATTTTGAACGTTATATAATCATTGCATAGATATTTAAATGAAGATAATCCAAATTTTAAAAACTCCCTTTATATTAGTGTAGTGGTTGGTTGTAACATAGTAAAATAAGTCATAATCTGATTTCCAACGATAATGTTGATTATAATGTTTATAATCTGTTTAAGAACTGAATTTCAGTTCGATTTCTCAATAATCGGGCTTAGCCGTTTATCGTCGATCAGCTGATTATTTTACCACGGTTAGAGCGAACCGCTACCCAAGCATAATATGGCAAAGAAGCAAAATGTTTATAAAGATTTGTTTCTTAAGTTGCTGTACATACCTCATTACATCATCTAGCTTATCTTTTTCAATCAAACAAACAATTTTTATATAGAAACGTAAATTAAAAATACAACGTAATTTAGAAAGTGATAATATCATTATATATGTACGAATAATTGATAAAAATTCTAAAAATATCTAATCAGGTTTGTATTCCTAAATTAGTTTGTACTTTTACATAATGCATATCCAATAAACACTTTTTGGGTCTTTTATTTTTGGTAAATGTTTGATTCTGGTTTACAAATAAATATAGCAGTACTGCCATTTACTTTGTTCTACTTTTTGTAGTCGTTACTAATAATTTATAATCTGCTTATAGGAAGACATTCGGATTAA
This sequence comes from Tipula lateralis, assembly GCA_963932295.1. Lineage (NCBI taxonomy): Eukaryota > Metazoa > Arthropoda > Insecta > Diptera > Tipulidae > Tipula > Tipula lateralis. The sequence goes on along the minus strand of OZ010736.1, from coordinate 191,928,261 downwards.
TTTTCGGAGTCAGTATACTTTTGAAAGTCGAACTGAAAATTGTTCTCATGAGTTGAAAACATGTCCAACGATAAAATAAATGTTTGGTTACTATTCTCTCACCTCCATGCAAATAAACTAAACATTTCAGATTTAATATTTCAGTATATATAGTTATGATGTTGTTAAAATACCAAATTACTTATAATAACTATTCGTGAAATCGCGATAAAAACAAACTTGCATGTGAAGTGTTCATAGAGGCAGCACTAGTCCATTTTTCCGTTGATGACCGATATGTTTAAAACCCTACGTTTTGCAAAAAACAAAATTAAAATTAATTCGGATACCGCCAACAGAACAACCAGGATCGGCACGTTTGACAGCCTTATCACATGTATGAAAAAGTATGGGCCGAAACTAGTGGCTCTCCAGAAACTCGATTGCCTAAAAGTGGAGACTGTTCCAATGCTATACATTGCTATACAGAGGAAATGACTTCGGAAATCTTGGAGTTAGATTTTTCATTGGGTCACAGACAAAAAAGGCTGTTGATAAACAAATGTGTAAGATAAGTTTGCGCACTAGATTAGCCAACCTATCAATTATATGTATACAAGAGCCCACTGATGTAAGCCAACCCTATGATAAAGACTCATTTGACAATAATTTGGATAATCTGGGCTCTTTATCGGAGTACTATGTTACTAAATTGATGAGTTGATTCTAGAGCTGATAAAAAACAAACTAATTTTGTAATAATATGAATGAAAATGAAAGAAAAGTGAACTTTGCTATCGCTCATGAGCTAAAATTGACAATTTATTTCCTGAAATTCTTTCCTCACAAAAACATCCATTTGGCTACATTCTAACGATAATGTTGATTATAACGTTTATGGTTCTCTATTTAAGGACAGAATTCACATTAACACATTCACATAAAGAACCCCACATTAACACATTCACATAAGAACAAGATCAGTATGGAAACCTCTGTGTTTACATCGATGCGGTGAAGAATAGAAAATGGCCGCTTATGCCCAAAACGGGCCATCGCTTAAAAAGTTTTGAGATTTACCGCGGAATAGCTCTCCTTTGCATATTATAAAGCTTGGGATGGATTACTCCTGTGGAGGAGGATATTGGTATCTACTACAAGAGTATTCCGTCGAAATCGGTACTGCGAAACATCAAGCAACCCTATGACACGATTACTCGAGCGAGGCTATGATATGCGCCTGAATATTTAGGAATACCAAACAAATGCGTACATCTGTGTAAAATGACAATAACTCAGTGAAAATGCTGTGTCAAAGAGATACGCCGTCGCTTTTAATTTTTCATTTCGCATGTTGGAATACATCCTTCGTAAAAATGAAACACCTCAAGCCAATATCTTATTCCGACAATCCAAATAACTTTTGACCTATGCATTTAATATCTGTGTGATTGGATTAAGTGACAACGAAGTGAAGAAACACTTGATCCAATAGAACAGTATTCAACTTAACTTGGTTTAAAAATTAAAGTGGCCAAAATGAAATATCTGGTCAATTAATTAATAGTAGTAACAACACATTTTAAAGAGTTATAAGATTCAAGTATTTTGCATTACTCATTGGATACTTCGATCTGTTGCATATAACTTGACAAATATGATAACTTGACAAATATGTACGAGAGATAGCTTCTAACATTCATGTAATGTACGATACATACCGAGTTTTTGTTAATTTCCAGAAAAGAAATTTAATACGCTGGCTCCAAGGTATATAAAATATAATATAATTATATTTTATATACCTTGCGCTGGCTCGGTCACAGTAGGTGAAGAGGTTACTGTCGTCAATCATGGTTGCCCGGGATCTTAGAGCGATATGGCGTCTTCTAATTGTTTCCAACAGTATGAAGATCTTACTCGAGATCGAAACCAATTAAGTCAGATTGCTGGCACGGTACAAGCCAAGAATCCCCTATAAAAACCGGTAAAAAATATGGCACAACCATGTTAAAATTCAACTAAAATTTTAATGATCCACAAAGTATATAGAGCGTCCAACTCGTCTTTGATGAATGGAGGTGTATTGCGTGTAAAAATTAATAAATAATCACATCTCGATAATAGATTTTTACCATTTTCACAAAAAATTTGTGAAATTTTGTTATCATTCAACGCATGCGCAGTCAGGTGGGAAACGTTTGAAACAAATCAAATGAAAAACTATTACTCGATTATTTTAATATTTAGTTAAACAAAATAATTAAGTTTTAATGCACTCAGTGATATTTTTAAAACCATAATAGATATGGATTCACAGAAAGCATCAGTTTCGAATTTTTGGAATAATTTTATGTAGTAATAATTGTAATTGTAACATAAAAACAAAACTAATTTATTGAATTTAATAAAATATAACAAATGAAAATGTTTCAGAAAATAACAAACAAATTTAAAGTAGTGTTGCTTGGGAAATATTTTTTAAGTATGTAAACATTATAAAATTAATATACATGTGAACATAAAACTTGTGTAAACAGCTGAGTAATCCCCACTCCATTTTGTCATTTTTAGAGCAATGTGATTTTGTTGAGAAGAGAAAACGATCATTCATGTCATTTTATATTTTATTTTGTACTTCTCTGCTGCTTAGTGTATAGTGATTAGTGAGTGTTGCATCGCATTTTGGTGGCTTGTGAGCTTAATAAATATAAAAGCAAAATATTAAATTTGATAGTGTGACTAATTTTAAGTATAAAAATGACGTCCATTACCCCATTGTTCGGAATTTGCATAAAATCTGGTGAAATAATAAACCAAATTATCGGTACAAAACATGAAATTGTACCTGGTGATTTATTAAAAATAATTCCGGTGAAAAAGGGCGATAATTCAGATCATTATGTTATTAAGCTTTTTGATCGCATAAATAAAAGCTTTGGCAAGGAGTTGTATCAGTGCGAAAAAGTGAATTTAACTAAATTGGATAACTCGATTTTTACGTACGTAAGTCAATTGGAAATAGGTGCAGATGTCGCAGCAAATCTAGAAATTCCTGGCAATAAAATTAAAGTGAATTTTAGAATTAAATCTTTTTGTGATGTGCCTTCACTTGGGGCTGGAAGGTTTTTGGTCTTGGATATAATTGTAAGTACACATGTACATATATCTTATCTGGATCACTTTGATCGAAATTATAATTAGAAAACTCAAAACTAAATTTAAATATTACGTTACTTCTAATTTTCGGTGATTCCCATTTTTATTAAATCATTTATACATAATACATTTTTGCATTTCCAGGATACTCCAAATCTTACGGAAGATAATAAATTCAACCTTCGTATGAAATATTTTTTTTCGCCAGAAGCTGCATATTGTTTTCGATTTGACAGATTAATCGAAAACTTAATAGTTGATAATCGCCCTATTATTCAACCAGGTTTAAATCAAGATAATAATCAACCACGGTTTAAAAATGATCAATATGAGAATTGTACTCCACCACAAAAAGTGCAATTTGATAAGCCACACACATCGACACCTACAAATTCGAATAGTCAAACAATAAATGTGTGCGAAGCGTCTTTAATCGATTTTGACGATGTAAGTCAAATTAATCATCCTCTCAAAACTTTTATAGTGCCTCCAGTTACAACTAATTTAAATCAAACTGCAGTCGGTTTTCGTAATGATAATAATATGATAATCGAACCTCAGTTACAAAACCTAAAAAATGGATTGAGCGATTTACGTAAACTGACAGAAAAGGAACATAATGGCATGAACGAATATGCTCTTACCAATCCCACAAATTTGATCAGTCAAAATTTATATACACAAAATGATAACATTCAGAAATGTAATTTAGTTAGTGCAACCGGCTATTCTACACCACCGTCAGAAACATATTATCGTGATATGGCTAATAACCCTCAAATAATTAAAGATTTTCGAGCTTCTTCAATTGATGGAATGTCAAATTCAAATACAAATATTGGTAAATTGATAGGTTTGGTGTTTACTATTTTGATTTTTACTTAATAACTTCTTCAGTTCCAGATAATATAAGGCGTAGAATAGAAGGCGCATTGAATGCCAATGATAATTCATCAGTTCAAGGCCATTTAAAACAATTTAGTTTACCAACAGTGGCTCAAGATGATCAAGTTAATGTTTCAGTTCAAATGGCAAACATTTCGATTAAAAATCAAACTCCTTCCAATTTTCTACGAAAAACATCGCCTCCGAAAATTTCTCAAAATATGCAACGAAATGCATCTCCGCCTCCGAACATTCGTCAGTATATGCAACGAAATGCATCTCCGCCTCCAAAAATTCCCAATATCACAAAAAAACCAAAACCTAAAAAACCTCGTCGTAAATTTAATCAAAATCACAATAATTCAATGACCCGCTGCTATATATGCCAAAATGGTGGGAAAACAATACAGTTGGATTGTCAACATGTATTTTGTTTGGAATGTTTGTTCGATTTATTGAAAAATCTGGAAAATGCTTGCTGTCCTTTCAAAAATGGTAATTATTATTGTAACAACAAGTTGGACGTAGAAGATATCAATAATATATTGGATGAGGTTAACGAAAGCATGACCCAGCCTAACATAAACACCACGAAAACCTTTCCTAAAACAATTATTCCAGAACCTAAACCCGCTGTTAAGAATGTTGAAGATCAATTTTATGTTAATGATGATGATAATTCAAGCAAAGTAATTTTCAATTGTAAACAAGATAAATGTAATGGAATCTGGTTTGTTGACAAGACTGAAGGTAGAAATACATGTATGTGTCCGGTGTGTGGAACATACAATTGTTTTAAATGTCAGGTTGTTCACGAAAATATGACTTGTGAGGAATACAACCAGTATAATCCGAATTGGCAAAATAATCCTAAAGAAGAGCTACGTCGTCAGGTGAATTATGATGATACTATTGCGAATGAGTTGGCATGGAAATGTGACCATTGTACTTACAATGAAAATTTATTGGATACTGCAATATGTGTAATTTGCGGGCGAACCAATGATAATTTGACAAATGTCAATACAATAAAATCTTTGGAAACAGAATATTATCGATTACTTCAGCTAGAAGAGAATGACAATTTCATTCCTAATTTTGATGAATTTGAATGTATTATTTGTGCAGATACGATTCAACCAGATGGTGGAATTCAATTACGTGGTTGTCTACACAACTTTTGTCACGATTGTATTCGTAGATATATCGAGAACGAGGATAAAGCGGAGATTACATGTCCATTCGATGGGTGTACAAACCTATTAGAAGATCGAGAAATAAAATCGCTTGTATCACCGCAAGCATACGCTCGACATTTAGAAATATCTTTGCGTATTGGAAAAACTCAGATTAAAAATGGATATCAATGCTGTGTACCGAATTGTCAAGGTTGGTGGATATTCATTGACGGAACTTATGAATATAATTGTCCTGTATGTCACACCATAAATTGTATAACGTGCAAAGCAAGTCATCCAGCTATCGATTGTAAAACTTATCAGCAAAATTTGTTTTATTCGACTGATAAGAATGGTATAGAAACAAGAAACCGATTACAACAAATGCTTCAAACGGGCGAAGCCGAACATGGTGGTTGTGCTACATGAAATGTAGCATGTGTCGCTTTGATTTCAATTGGGGTGAAAATCGTCCCAAAAATTTAAATATAAAATAAACAAAATAATATAATAACATTTTTATCATTCGAGTCCTTAAAAACATTACATATTATAAATATAGAAAAAATAAAAATAAGAAAAAATAAAACTGCGATAAATAGGCTTTGCTCTTTCGCCCAAGCAGAACATAAAAAAAATTAAAAATTCTTCGTTAAATTTATCTGTCACTTAATAAAAAATAATTGTGCGATAAAATTCGCGGAAAAAATAAGGAAAATAAAACCGATCAAAAAACAGCCTGCTTGTCTAGTTGTGCATTCGCACAATATTTTTTAAGTTTTCATGGCTCATGTGTCAAAAAAAAATATAATAACAATTTTCGTTAAAATTTTATATTTTCTTATTTTATTTTATTTCTTTATTTATTTTTTTACTTATTCTTACGATCAATCATTTTAGATAATTCCAATTTGCAATGCCCGACATGTGGTCAACAAAATTTGAAAAATGCAAAGATGTGTGGTCGATGTTACAAAGCTAATCATTTGAAAGTTAGTGAGTTGGACTCCGATAGTTCCTTAAATGATATTGTTCGTAATAATAATAATAGTATTGTGAATACTAAACAGGTATTGAATCAATATATATTGATACTGGCTTCTGAGTATCTACACTATAGTCTTAGATTAAATAACTATAGTATGTCTTTGTTTAATATCAAATTCTATTAAACAATTTATTCAGAACCAGAGAAAACTTTATTTTTGAGCTCATTAAAAACGTTACTCTTTATTGCTTTAAGAGTTGGAAGATCATATTTTTAACATATTTGTATAAATCATAAAATATATTTTTGTATATGAGCGAGATTAAGTGCATAGCAATGATTTTGATCAGATTAGAATTACCTACTATTTTGCCATAAATCTTTGATCATGTAATTTTGTATCTACAAACATTATGTTGTATTCATATGTTTTATTTATATTTCAGACTTCAGTTTTAGATATTGGTAAAAACAGTGAAGAGCTTAAAATTCGTGAAGACAAAATACAAAGCCAAATCAAACCAAATCAATACAATGGTACTATAGCTAAACAGTTAAAAAAATCCCAAAATAATGTATTAGAGAGAAACGAAATCAGATCTAATAATGCACATACTTCGTATTCAAACTATCGGAAATTAATTAATAGAAATATTGAAAATTTTGATTTGGGTAAGTTGAATTTGGTTAGGTATAGTAAATCTTTTAAATTAAACAATATTTAAATGGTTTGTTTATTTTTTAGATAAACAAAATGTAACGAGACATGAAGAAACTAATACGTGGTACTGTTGTGTTTGCATGACCATCAATCCAAATGACCTTTATCAATGTTCCAAATGCGATGATGAACGTGATGCACATACTTCGCATTCAAAACATCGGCAATCAATTAATGAAAATATTGAAAATTTTGATTTGGGTAAGTTGAATTTGGTTAAGTATAGTAATTTTTTTAATTAAAACAACATTTAAATGGTTTGTTTATTTTTTAGATAAACAAAATGTAACGAGACATGAAGAAAAAACTAATACGTGGTGCTGTTGTGTTTGCATGACCAGCAATCCAAATGACCTTAATCAATGTTCCAAATGCGATGATGAACGTGAAGTTAAAAATGTATCAAAAACATATAATGCCCAAACCGGGCTTGATTCAAAATTACTAGTGTCGGTAAATCCATCGACTGAAGTTATTTCGGATCCATATGAAGGCAACAAATCTGAATTTGATAATTATGTTACCAATGAAGGTGGTGATTTAATGGAGCATCTTAAAACTCCTGTAATAAGTAACAGTATTCCCACTAAATGTGACACATGTACAAATGTACTAGACGTAGCCGATGGATTTATTTTGTATTTGTGTAAACACACAGTTTGTACAAATTGTATCAAAAATCAGATGAGTTATCAAATTTTAAAATGTTTAGGGTTGGAAAATAGTGAACGATGTGAGCGATTATTCCAATTGAGCGAGATACAAATTTTCTTGCCAACCCAACAATATGAAAAATTTATAAATTATCTAATTGATTTAAACGAACCAAATCCGTATATTAAACGGTGCTTCAATATAAATTGCCCAGGATATTATTTATTCGAAAAATTCTATGAAACACAACCCACTACGTTCTTATGCAATACATGCAAATTTGTGAATTGTTTAGAATGTAAAGTTATTCATGATGGATTTACATGTAAACAATATGGAAAATTAACCGATGACGGAAAATCTATTGATAAAGAAACAGTAGAAATGTTTCTTAATTGGGTTCGCGATGGTATAGCAATGCCGTGTCCTAAATGCGAGGTAAATCATATTAAATGTGGACCGAGATGGGGTCCTAATGGAAGTGCCGATACAAGTGGGGGCTGTGGATCTAGCAAAGAAAAGAAATGTGTTGAAACTTGTAATTAGTGCCATTAAACATGATGTACCACTTTATTATTGATATCAATGTAAGAAAATAGTGGAATGAATTAAATTTGTAGAAGGGATCGGGGCCTTAAGTATAATACATTATAATTTTGTCTTTCTAATGCGTTAGTGGCCTATTATAAACTACATTTTATATTCAAACATTTTATGATTATGTATCTTCTCATTCATATTCTATTGTTATAAAGCTGTATAATCTTATACATTCTCTCCACTTAAGTAAACTAACAGAGATCGTAATCTATACCTACCAACATTTGAGTTCGGTGAATTCGGAATTGTCATTAACATAGGATAAGGATCTTGTTGGACTACGTGCTTTTAAATATGACACTATAAGTACAATCTTGTAATTTCAAATAAAACTTACAGAATATTTCGACTGGTTCTGAAGTAATAGCTGCTCATAGGCCTACATATCTTCATTCCATTTCTATATTAATATGCCTGGCATGAATCAAGGCAATGTGCAAAACCAGTTCAACCATATTTAGCCATAGGCTTGTTATGGCTTTGGCGTAAAGAACATTAAAAGGAACTGCGATGGTGTGCTGACTATAAAACAGATAACAAAGATAAAGCTAGTTCCAATTATTGGGATAGTTAAATATACGCTTAAATTACTCCAATAAATAATACTACTAATAAATGAAATTGGTATACTTTTTCATAGTAAAGCTGTGACTCATTGTGTTTCTGTGAAATAGTAGTAATAATACATAGATGGCGCGCATTAAATTTATAATGTCACGAATCACAGATGTCACCTGTGATAATTAAAAAGAAAATTATAACAGTAAGGATTACCCTGTAACCAAATGTTTACATAAACGAACAAAATAATGAAATAGGCGGAGCGAACCAAATACGACGCAACGAAAATTCGAGAAGTGTAGAGAAGCAAAATAATGGAATGTTCTACAAGCCTTTGCGTCGTATAAATATGTGTAGACATTTGAGTTACGAAACAGTTCAATTTTGAATTTCGAAGTGTTAATATCGGGAAGTGATAAAAAGTGGTGTTAAAATAATAATAGTGATAAATATTGTGTAAAATAATAGTGAAAATAAATATTAGTGAATTATTTGTGAAATAATTGTGGAATTTATTGGGAAATAAATTTATTGTAAAAATTAATCTTTGCGAGTTTATATTCACAATCCAGTGATCGAACCGGATAAAATAATTTGAATAACCACTCGGCGAAATCGTAACAATTGGTGACAGCGGTGGGATTGTGAATATCCAAGATGAAATTAATGGACTTAAAAGTGGCAGATTTAAAGAAGGAATTGGGTCTACGGAATCTATCAACTGCGGGCAACCGAAATGAGTTGCAGTTGAGACTCCGTACTGCTTTGTTAGATGAAAATGTTGACCCAGATCAACATGAATTTCATTTTGGGGCACCGGATTCAACCGAGGTGCAAGTGATTGAAGTGACCACAGAGTCAACGACCAGAGTGGAAGACCAGAATGTCGTCGTTAAAGAAACTACTCCAACAACATCTGGAGGTTTCGATATGGGACAATTAATGGCCGCAATGCAACATATGATTGGAGGTCTTAAAAATGAAATGGTTAGTGTGCAGGAGCAAATGATCGGCGGCCTCGAAGGGAAAATAACAAGCGGTCAAGAAAGATTGGAGGAGCAAATGCAAGGTGACCAGGAAAAATTAATTGAACGGATGGATCATCACGACAAATTTCAGCAAGATTTAATGGCCGAAGTGAACCAAAAGTTTCTAGATATGTCCATTAAATTTAACTCCAAAATGGACACGGTTAAAATGGAAATGGATCACAAATTGGACCAACACATCGAGGTGACCGACCAACGATTCATGAAGATCGAACAAGAGCTAATGGATCTCAAAACCAACGGCAGCACTCTAACTGCTAGACCAACCAGTTCTATAAAATTGAAGCCACCAACGTTCGACGGAACTACACCATACAATATCTTCAAACTCCAGTTTGAAATGGCGGCTACCACGAAAGGTTGGTGTGAAAAGGATCGAGTCGCAGCATTAATTGTGGCGCTAAAAGGCAGTGCTGCGGAGCTCCTACAAATTGTGCCGGAATACGAACGGGAAGACTACGGGAAAATCATGTTGGCGTTGGAGCGAAAATATGGAGGAGATCACCGACGGGAGCTACATCGTATGGAGTTGAAGGGACGATGTCAGCGGATTGGAGAGACGCTCCAGGAGTATGCGACTGATATAGAGCGGTTAGTGCACCTCGCCCACTACAACATGGCAGGGGAATACACAGAGCGGATCAAGATCGACGCTTTCACCGATGGTATACGGGATCCCGATACTAGACGTGCAGTTGTATTGTCTCCAAAAGCAACGTTTGCGGAAACCATCGCGTGTGCCCTAACCAACGAGACTGCAAACAACATCATCAAACCAGCAGTCAAGGTACGTCGTGTGGAAGTGGAACCAGCAATCAGTCACAAACAGGGCAATAACATCAAACCAGCAGATAACTGGCGGACAACGAGATTCCGGGAAGGAACTAGTAAAATCAGATGTTGGGTTTGTGATAAAATAGGACACATCTCAAGGGAATGCTGGGAGATAAGGCGCAAACGGGCGAGAACACCATCGCCGATGTACCGAAGGCCACCGGAGGAAAGAAAACCAGCAGCCGAGGAGGAACGCCAAACAACAACGAAGGCGTTAAACGAGTAAGAGTCAGCTTTGAGGAGCAAAAGCTGACTCCCACAACCAAATGCTCCATAACCTTCATCCCCATTTCCAGATTGGTAAAAGGTGGTGATAGCTTGATGGTGAGAGGCGAAGTAGAGGTACGATCCAGTATAATAACGTAGGATACCGGAGCAACGAAAACGATTGTGCGGCCAGATTTTATCACGAATGGAGTTCAATCTATGGAAGGGTTCAAGTTACAAACGGCGACAGGCGACAGTGCAGCTATCAAAGGAAAGAAGGAGGTGACCATACGAATCGGGAACAATGGTTTTCGACATGAAGTTCTGGTTGCGGATATTATGGATGAAGTCATCCTGTGTTACTATCTCCGGTAAACAACACGTGATTTTCTTAATGGGAAATGCGTCAGCCGACTACGCAGGTTCTAATTTGTTACCGTTAAAAAAATAAGATAGAACAAGCTTCACGTGTTGCTCATTAACACGTTCCACAAAATACACATTTATTTTTTTTTAGTCTCACCATCACCACTTTTCAAAGAAGTTTATTTCATTTTTTAATCTTTATTTCATTGAGATTAAGGAAAAGCTCAAATATTTAGCAATTTTCACAACCTAGATTAATATAAATTACGATAGTATATATACTAAAACTTTGATAAATATTATTTAAATTATATGTCCGATTATATATAAATATAATGTATGTATATAATTATGTGTATATATCGAAAAATTAAATTTATTCAAAAAGAAAAATGCAACTTTAAGTTATAAATAAAAAAAAATAATAATAATAAAGCAAAACTCACCCGGCTGAGATCCAGTCCTTCGGCAGCTGGAGCTCTGTAATTTTTAAAATTAAATTTTCTAGACAATCCTAGAATCACGTATATTTTTTTTTTACCCACGATATACATATGTATATATATTTATATATACGCACAAATCTATATAAATCTATAGGCACAAAACTATATAATTTAGAAAATTAAATTTTATTTATTATTACTAATACTATTTTTTTTTTTTTTTTTTTTAAATTCAAATTCTATGCTAACTTTTTTGGGGCTCAAGGCTCTCCCAGCTCTTTCGCGGTTCGCTTATGTACGTCCTACTTTACGCCTTAACGGCCAAATCGAGGACGTACGGCTATAGGTCCGATTTTCGTAGAACCATCTGCGCATTGCATAGCTCCATGCCAGCCTATAGTACTGACATGGAAGATGGGTCAGCCCATGAGTTCTGCACTCCAACAAGGTAATCGGATGGTGAAAAATCCCTTTTGCATCCTGCCCCTATCGGGATTCGAATCCGGTACCTCCCGCTCCAACTGCCACAGCTTTAACCACTGAGCCACCTGGGCGGTTACTAATACTATTATTATGGAAATATATTATATTCCGTTTTTTTTAAACTGTTTTGATTTTTTTAACTTTTTATAGAATCTTTCTATTTTACATGTGGTCACTGGATTTTTCTTTTAGAAGTTATGCTTCCATTCATAATTTTCTTAAACCACGCTTATGGCTCGACCGTCTCACGTTGCATAGCGTAATTTATGCCCACGTGATCGCCTGGTATTCTAATTCCGAAAATCCAGTTAAATTATTATCATCCACAGTGTTTGCTTTTGTTCTACATATACCATATGTATCAATTATAAGAAAAAATAATTTTTTTTTCACTAAGAACACCTAATGAAATAATTTAGTTATAAACACTAACGTTTAGGTATAATTTAATTAATTTTTTTTACCTGATATATAGTACAGAATCCTTTTCTATTCTAATCTATTCGGTCGTATTTATATGCAAAGAAATCTAATTCTTATGTTTTTTGGTTATTTTCTCTGCGGAAGCTTTACGATTATTGAATTCGCATCAAAAATTTATTATCGAATAATAATTACAAATTATCTCAATTCTAACTGAATAACAAAATATATTTATATAAACAGACATATATACAAATCTATGTATAGTACTATATACTTGTATACTAGGAGACAGAGAAAAACACAAGATCATGGACCAAACTATTACGTCACACCAAAAAAATTAAATAATTTCATCCTACAACAACAAAAATTTACTAGAATAAATATTTTTTTTTAAAGTTCATTGAACTCGTTTTATGATGACGTTGTAGTCAGGCACGGACATAAAAAACAAAAATCTCACAGCTGTGTGGAATTATATGCAATTTTTGTTTAATTTTTTGTTTTTTTAAGTTGCAGTCGTAACACCTAGGAATGGATTTCATGAAACGAAATGGATTCGTATTGGATTTTGGACGGGGAACATTGGGCTACGGTAATGTCAAACTGCCTTTGGAACTGAACAACGGGGAGGAGCCAATCGTAAAGAGGATAGCATTAGATCATCGGACGAAGCGACCACCACACTCGGAAACGGTTGTTTGTGGGAAATTGGATGGAGGAACTGGAACACGACGAAGTAACGGATTATCAAAGAAGATAGAAACTAGATGGGAGGGACCGACAAGGTCAGAACTAACGACGTGATCTATAGGATCCAAAGAGGAGTACGAGGAAAACCCAAGGTTGTACACCTGGAACGACTGGCGTTCTATAGAGGAGGATCTAGATCCTGTTCGGGACGAACAGGTTTGGGCGGAGGGTAGTGTCACGAATCACAGATGTCACCTGTGATAATTAAAAAGAAAATTATAACAGTAAGGATTACCCTGTAACCAAATGTTTACATAAACGAACAAAATAAAAAGAAATAATGAAATAGGCGGAGCGAACCAAATACGACGCAACGAAAATTCGAGAAGTGTAGAGAAGCAAAATAATGGAATGTTCTACAAGCCTTTGCGTCGTATAAATACGTGTAGACATTTGAGTTACGAAACAGTTCAATTTTGAATTTCGAAGTGTTAATATCGGGAAGTGATAAAAAGTGAAGTGTTAAAATAATAGTAGTGATAAATATTGTGTAAAATAATAGTGAAAATAAATATTAGTGAATTATTTGTGAAATAATTGTGGAATTTATTGGGAAATAAATTTATTGTAAAAATTAATCTTTGCGAGTTTATATTCACAATCCAGTGATCGAACCGGATAAAATAATTTGAATAACCACTCGGCGAAATCGTAACAATAAGAAAAATTCAAATGAAATAAACGTCTTTTTTCAAATAACGTTGTTTTCTTGAAAGTTATGTTAGAATTATTCTATATAAAAAATAATTTTGTTAATTTAAAGAAAATAGTAAATTTAATAAATTATTTATTGCAGTATTTTTAACCTCTTTCATGCACTACGTTTCAATGATCAAGGTTGAAATTGGATAGCTGAAATCTGCATTAAATTCAAATATGGCGTCTAACGTTTATATGGACCGAGTTAGGTTGAGATACATTAGAGTTTAGTTATTTAGAGAAAACTAAACTACGCTATGTATGTAAATACATACTTCTGTGGAAAGGCACAATGGTTAAGTATAAAAAACTAACCTATATAAGGGAAATGATCCACACTGTTCATAATATATTATATAATTATGTTTTTTTTTAATTTAGTGCAAGTGTACTGTTCGAAGATGGTAGTATTATCGGGTTTCAACAGATACAGAACGATAGCAATCATTCTGAAGTTTTTAATATTAAATGATGCTATTGGATCAAAAAATCATTAAAAATAAATATTATTAGTAATTTAAAATATATATGTATTTGTAAACCAAGCTAGCATGATAAATGTTACTAGTGCTGCCACTACCAACGCTGGCTCGTTTTTTGATATCGATTTATCATATATGTAGTTATTAATAGGCTTCTCAACCTTATTTTTTCATAATTTAAATACAATGAAATTAATATATAAACATTGATCAATTTTTACATAATATTATGCAATTTTAATATTAATATGTATATAATTTTAGTAAAAACAACAATCGTTACTGAAATAATATTGTTTAACACTTAATAAATAATTCGGTAAACCCCAATAGTATTGATGTTTTGCAAAGCCGACTGTAGTGTAGTGTGTGTGAAACACACACACTACAGTCGGCTTTGATGTTTTGTCACTTTCCATCCATTTTCGAAGTATTAAATTTCCGAGTATGCATTTTAACAGGGACACAATCGATGTTATTTTGTCTATACGCAATATTATACGGTAATGTGTAACGTATGGTTTTGGAAATGTCAAGCAATAGGGGAATTTCAACATTCTCTCTCCATAGAGGGGAATATACGATTTGTTTATTCGATTTGAATGTTAAAAGAGTTGATTAGTTTTGTGTAGTACTAGTGTGCTGTTTTGCTCGCGATTGTAACGATCAGCAAACTTTAAGACAAGGTGGTCTAGTGCAAATATGTAATGAGGATAATGTGCCATTTTACACTGGCACTCTTGCGTGTGACTCAAACCGGTTTTTTCCTCGTCTCTTTCTTCTTTTGTCTATAAACTAATTTTGGAGTGGGGATTTCTCGACGCACAACTTTCGACAAATCTATATTGAGATTTTGTGTGAGACTGATTACATAAAATATTCCATAAGCATGGATTATTTCTGAACTCACGAATTAAAATTAATGTTTGCTGTCGAGTCCAATTTTCCACAGTATTTTCAAATTCTGACATGATTTTTTATTTTTTTAACTCTCAATAATTAATTTGTAATCACACAGAAGTACACTTTTAGATTAAGATATATTTTGCGGATACACAGATATTTATTCAAAAATTTTGAATAACAACAATATTTAAAAATATATTCTTTGTGTAATAACAAGTAATAAGTATATTGAGGATAAGGACCGCCCCAAAAAATTTCGTTAGGACGAAATTTTAGTATCCAAGTTCTATAATTAGGAAAATCCAATTTTATTTTAATGAGGTACATTTTATTATCCTTAGTGTAAATATGTCGTTTTAAATTTAAATTGTTCGTTATTAAATTGAAATAACTATTTTTAGAAAAACCAAAATTGAATTTAATTCAGTCTGTTAATTATTTGATTTAATCATATTTAATTAAATTACTAACAATTATTTAATTTATTTATTATTTAACAATTATTTTATTTTGCACTCTTGTGAGTTTCGCACTAATACATACAAAAAAGCAATAAAAATATTTTATGAGGTTCAAAATTTTTTTATTGTTTTCGACTCAACATTTTCATTTTGCATTTTGAAGAGTGCAGATGAAATAGAAAAATATGGTTATGTATGACGATTTTTGTTTTACAGATGAAGAAATTTATTACAGATGACGATTTTTTTACAGAAAATAAATATAAAATATATTGATTCGTAAAAATTATAATTTTTGTATGTTAGTTTGATAAATTGTTATTAATTTTTATATTTATTTATATAAATTGTAATTTATTTATTTATTATTGTAATGGAATTCATTGATTTATTATAATAATTTTTTATTAATAACAAAATATTTTACATATATTGATGACGTTTCTAAAAATGGTAAAACACTGGAATGATGAAAATATATAAATACATATATAATATATTAAACAAATATTATATAAAAAATATACATGTTCCTGTAAAAATGAAAAAAAATCGTGCTAAAATTTTTTTTTCTTCATTTGGTTATATGATGTTCGTTCGACCAAGTATTCATTGATAAAGAAATATTTTTCACACACACATAGACAAATATGAAAAAAAAACTCTGCTGCACGAAAAAGCGAAATTGACGCGAGAGTGCCAGTGTAAAATGGCACAATAGTGGTGTATCCACTGTAAATGTTTCATATTAATTATAATACAAAGAGTATATCGGTGATAGACAAACATTTTTTGTGTGAACAGAAGTTTTTGCAAACGGTGCCATTGAAATTGTTTAGATTTCTTATTTCAGTGGAAGCGGGCATAGATCGTATTCAATTGCTCATCAAATCAGATGTACTATGTAACTTACGAAAACTCGATGAGATTGAGCTGGACAAATCTTTTCTTAAATATTTCAATAACATAATTTGCCAAATTTTATATATCGGGGAAGTACCAGAATTGGGTGTTGGAGACTATTGGGATTAAATTGATGGTAATATAGTAATATAGTTCTACAATTTTAGAATTCGTTTTTAAATGTTTTAGTTTAGTAATTGCAGCTTACCGCTTATGATGGTTGGAGTACAGAAACGGGTTTCGCATAAATATGTCGGAGATAGTCCCTGTGAGTGGGGGCAACCATGTTTCGTAAATATTTCGAACGAAACATGAGATCCATAGAATACCACCACAGTATCCAGAGCTTGTCGTAGGAGGCGACTAAATCTGGTTGGATCGCTGGGCTGACGACCCGCATCCGTAAAAAACAATTACAGTTAAAAATGTCAACAAAAACAAAAAATTGGATACCGCCTAATAAACAATGACCCCCCGCTTAAGTACCCGGATACGAGATTGAGATTATCACATGTATGAAGGAGTATCGGCTGGAACTCGTAGCGCTCCAAGAAACTCGATGGCCTAAAAGTGGAGTCCATGTGTCCCAAGGCTATACGTTGCTACACAGTGGAGATGATCTCGGAAATCTTGGAGTTGGATTTCTCATTGAGCCGCAGGTAAAAAAGGCTGTGTTGGACTATCAAGCAGTCGATAATCGAATGTGTAAGCTTCGCTTGCACATGAGATTAGCCAACCTGGCAATTGTATGTGTACATGCGCCCACTGATGTAAGCCAACCCCAAGATAAAGACTCATGTTACAACAATTTGGATAATCTGATGGGCTCTATACCTGAGCACGATATAAGATTGGTGATTGGTGACTTTAATGCTAGAGCTGGCAGAAATCAGACCGACTTATGTAATAAGATAGGTCCGTACTCCCGACATGAAACTGCGACCGAAAATGGGGAAAGAATGATGTACTTTGCGATCGCACATGATCTCCAAGTGGCAAGTACATTCTTTCCCCATAAAAACATCCATTTGGAAACATGGACACATCCACGTAAAACATCCCGAAGCCAAATTGACCATGTGTTGATTTCAAAAGACCGGGCTCGGGTTATCCAAGACGTGAGATCGTATCGGTCATCAACCAAATTCGTAGGCAGTGACCATTTTATGGTTGCTGCAAAGCTACGATGGAAATTTTCGTACAAGTCAGGGAGGACAGGAGAATATAAAACGCGATTCTCCTGTGAAGGTCTGATAAATGAAAAAACGCAACGAAAATATCAAGATCTTGTCAGCAATAGCATTTTACGATCCAATTACCAATCTGATAATGTGAACAGTGTCTGGGAAGTATTGAAAACCTCGGTTGGCGATGCTGCCCAGCACACTCTCGGTATAGTGAAAACTAAGCCCAAAAATGATTGGTTTGATGAGGAGTGTCGTCTTGTTGTTGAGCAACGCAATATAGCCCACAATGAAGCGCAGACTCGGTTTACAATTGCAAGGAAAAACAAGGCAGTTCTTGCTAGGAGGACAGCCAAACGCATTTGTAGACAGAAGAAGCGCGAATGGTGGAAGGCCAAGGTCTTAAGAGTACAACAACTCAGCAATGAGCACAATTCGCGTGGTTTCTTTAAAGGAATCACCGAATTGCACCATACCTTAAGATCTCGGTCAACTGCCATTCGGGACCAGGATGGAAACCTCTGTGTTAACGTCGATGCGGTACTCGATACATGGCGTGAATATTTTTCTGATTTACTTAATGTTCCACATGTATCACAAGCTGTGTTTGAATACCCTCAAATACAGACCGCACAGATGTTCATTGAGGATCCATCCTATGAGGAATTCACAATGGCCATGCAGAAATTAAAGAAAAATCGTTCACCAGGGGTTGATTGCATTAATTCAGAGCTCTTGATATTCGGAGGGCTTACTTTGTGGAACTGTCTTTTCGACCTTGTTCGATTGGTATGGCGAAATGAAGTGACGCCTGATGAATGGAAAGTGGCCGCGTTATGCCCAATATTCAAAAAGGGTGATCGCATGAAATGCGAGAACTATCGCGGTATAGCTCTCCTTTGCACAGCATACAAGTTACTGTCTTACATTATCTTGGGAAGAATTATTCCTCTAGCGGAGGAAATTGTCGGTGACTACCAAGGAGGATTCCGTCCAAATCGGTCAGTCACTGATCAAGTTTTTTCACTGCGGATGATTCTTTCCAAGTACTACGAAACATCTCGCGATGTACACCAGGTATTCCTAGATTTCAAGCAAGCCTATGACTCGAACAATCGAGAGAGGCTATGGTATGCGCTAGAGTATTTAGGAATACCAAAAAAAATGTGTAAAATGACAGTAACGCAGTCACAATGCTGTGTCAAAGTTGAGAACAGGCTATCGAGAATTTTTGCAATTACTTCTGGTGTTCGACAAGGAGATGCGCTGTCTCCGATACTTTTTAATCTCATGTTGGAATACATCCTTCGTAAAAGTGAAACACCTCAGGACAACATCTTATTCCGACAATCCAATCAACTTCTTGCATATGCAGATGATATCTGTGTGATTGGATTAAATGGCAACGGAGTGAAAGAGATACTTGATCCACTGGAACAGTTTTCAGCTTCCGTTGGTCTCAAAATCAACGAGTCCAAAACCAAATATCTGATCTCTGGTTTTCGAGACCAAGACGCAATTGATTTCAGTAGTGGAAACCACACGTTTGAAGGAGTGATGAGATTCAAGTATCTTAGATCTCTCATCACTCACGATAATAGTGTGGGAGAGGATATCAAGGTTCGCCTTGCCGCTGGCAATCGGGCTTTGTATCCTCTACGTCCACTGCTGAAATCAAAATATCTTGCAAATACGGATAAGCTGAAGCTGTACAGAGTGTTGATCAGACCCGTTGTCATGTATGGATGTGAGAGTTGGACCTTGACGGATGAGTACGAAAGGTGGCTTCTAGCATTCGAGAGAAGAATCATGCGTGTGATATATGGCCCAAAACGCGACGTCGATGGCACATACCGAGTTCTATTCAATCACGAGATCAGGAATTTAATGCAAATTCCTGATATCGTGCATGCAATCAAAGGACAGCGAATACACTGGCTCGGTCACGTTCTGCGTGCTGATCCGAAACGAATGATACAGCGATCTTTGAAGGGAGAACCGCCTTTCGGTAGGCGAAGAGGTCGCTGTCGGCGACGATGGCTCCACGGCGTAGAGAGCGATCTGGCATCTTCCAACTGCTTGCAACAGTATTAAGATCTGGCTCGTGATCGAAACCGTTGGAGTCACATTGTTGACACGGTACGGGCCAATACTGGCCTGTAAAAACCGAGAAAAAAAAAATGTCGGAGATAGAAATGATTCGTTAATAATTACGGCCGGAGATTTTCTAAGCTGTTATGTTAGGTCAATCAGGCAACCCGCTATAAATCAACCGCCAATAAAGACAATATACTCGTGCTCGAAATGCAAATGCACGGATAATATTATACACTTTCGGAAATGCATTCACAAAATGTGTAAAGATTGTTTAACCGAAAAATTTACAAATAAACAAACCCTTCAAGTTAGTTGTGACTACCGGATGTCTCAGGGGCAACCGTGTACCAAAATCTTAAGCCTAGAGCATTTTGTGTATCTGTATGAGGATTTGCAGTTAATTTACAATGAAATAATAGAAAACAATCGTAAATCTTGTTTTAAATGTGCTACGAAATCGGATGATACCGGAAACGTTTTAAATATCAGCGATTGCGATCACGTAATTTGTAAAGTGTGTGCTCTAAAATTGTTAAATGATAAATCAAAGCCAATGGAATACTGTCAATTCGTATATGATAATGGTGAGGAGTGTAGACGAGAAATTCAAGCAAAATTCTTAAAACAGATCATGCCGCAGGCAAAGATTTGGACGAGTACGAGGAACGAACAAAGATTTGGACGAGTACGAGGAGCGAAAAATTGTACGTATTTTGGAAACAACGCCAAATAGTCGACGATGTAAAACTCCCAATTGTAAATACTATTGGATTGTCGAGAACGAGTCGTACAAACGTTATCAATGCAAACTGTGTAAAAACTGTAACTGTTTGAAATGCGATGCTGTGCACAATGTTTCGTGTAAAGAGTACGAAAGACAAATTTTGGATGGCCACGATGAGAAGAAGAAAACTGCTCTTATCGCCAAGTTGACAAAAGATGAACTAGCTGATCATGATTTAGTTCGAAATGGTACGGTCGACAACTATTCGGAAGCCGAAAAGTTTCGTGTATTCCGTTCAAAATATCCTGAGTACGAAGAAAGTGATTTGCTGTGGGCAATACGACAAAGTAATGATTTGAGTGTTATAGAAATGTCGTTGAATGTTGAATGTAATATTTGTAATGAGACATTTTCTCACAACAATATTTTTGCAATGATAACGTGCGATCATTCGTTTTGTGTGAATTGTGCTAAAGCGCATTTACGGTCACTATAAAAGAGAGAACAATTCGTGAATGCATTTGACCTGTTTGCAAATTGCCTAAATTGGAGGATGACTCATCGACAGATGAATCCGATTATTTTGCATTAATGGGACAACTCTTGAAGAATATCTTGGATGAAAATATATTTGATATGTTCGATAGAAAAACTCGAGACAGAGCAATACTGCTGCTTCCAAATTTTGTATGGTGCATCAAATGCGAAAACGGCTTTGAAGCAAATATGAATCGTGCGAATGCAGCGTGTACCGAATGTCGTACAGCATTTTGTGTCAAATGTAACGAGCTCGTAAGTCTATTGTAACTGATTAACGAAATGATTGACAGTTTTGATTTGAATTATCTTTTTTGTTCGTAGTGGCAAGAACAGCACGCGGGTATTACGTGTGAAGAATATAATCAATGGAAATCTGAAAATGATCCAAAAAATCAATCGGAAGGTGTTGCCAAGTATTTAGAAAAGAATGGAATTGAATGTCCATCCGCAACTTGCAAATTTAAATACTCATTAGTCAAGTACGATTTGATAGTCTCAGTCTCAAATATCATTTCTTAATAGGTTTATTTTATATATTTACGAGGAGGATGCCTACATTTTACGTGTTCTCAGTGTTCGTATCAGTTTTGTTTTGGATGTCGTCAACCAATGATGGCCGGAGCCAAATGCACTAAATTCAATGATTGTGGTTCGAAGGGTTTGCATGAGCATCATCCTCGAAATTGTTTAACAATTCTACGCAACTGTTAAACACACATTGTTTTCAGAACACACAGTACATTCCCTAGTGGTTTTATCTTAAGTTCCATCAATAACATTACAATATTGTTAATAAATAAAAATAATAATGACTTACCGAGTTTTAAATTTTTTTCGATTGTTCTGTTGTATAGATCATCGTCAAAAGAATTAGTTGGTTGAATCATATTGCAACATAAGGTGAATTTATTTTGTTTATAACGAGTGCTTTTTTTAAGATTTTTTAATAATTGTGATGATGGTTTATTCTAAAATTTTAAAACAAAACAGATGTCACCCAAAATCCAAAAACAAGTTTTTATAAAAATCCAAACGACAAAATCCAAATAGAAAAAAGATATAAGAGACAAAATCCAAATTTTTTATTCATTTATACTTATTCTTCGTCTTTATTTTTATATTTGTAAAAACGAAATATCGAATGAACAAAACATCGAAAGTGTCTTTAATAGTTTATATATAATCCGCTCCTACGTGCGGCACGCAGTGCGACATGTATGTTGATCCCGGCTCCTACGTCCCCCGAAGTTAAAATCTAAAGCCTTTCGTGAGAGTTACCGAAGCCGTTAGCCTCTACAATGCCAAGTAAAATTACTACAATTTGTAAATTAATTTGCGGGATTTTCTCGGGATTACAGGATTTTGTACTTCCGGGATTTTGTTTGTTTGGGTCCACTTTGGTTCCATTTGACGAGACCCGTTGTTATTATGCTTCTTATTTCCTGTTGGTTTTGCGGTTTTGGTTTTAGGATTGCATTTTTAATATTCAGCTATTTAAACAATAAATCCAAAACAAATTCAAACTTTTTGAACTTTTTTTTCCGCGCGCGGAAAATATTTTCACAAAGTTTGAATATACTTTCGTATATTTTGAGAGTTTCTTCTTTTGTTGACATTTACATGCTGTTACACAAATCCCATACTCAAAATCCTTATTATGCCCAATGAAACAATTGCCACCCATATTGTACTTTGACTACTACTCAATCGAATAATTACTAATGAAAAATTGACATTTCATTTGTCTTATGTTCACATGCTATATAAAGTTTACATGCATAACTACGGTTAGGGTACTGAATAAATAAAACGAAACTTATTACGAAACGAAACATAAAATGTACAAATAACTTATAAGACGATAAGGTTAATCGTCGAATAATCATGTTAAATAGAAATTGTATACAAGGTAAAGATTCTCGGATGGCAGCAGATGCAAGTTGGCAATAAATTTAAACATTAAATGGCGATTGGCAACAACTATATGAATGCGTTTCGATAAACTATATTCAATATAGCAAACACAATTTAATACTATGATAATACATAAGCAAGGTCAAATTTTGAACGTTATATAATCATTGCATAGATATTTAAATGTAGATAATCCAAATCTTAAAAAACCCCCTTTATATTAGTGTAGTGGTTGGTGGTAACATAGTAAAATAATTCATTCTGATTTCCAACGATAATGTTGATTATAACGTTTATGGTTCCCTGTTTAAGACCTGAATTTCAGTTCGATTTCTCAATAATCGGGTTTAGCCGTTTATCGTCGATCAGCTGATTATGTTACCACGTTTAGAGCAAACCGCTACCCAAGCATAATATGGCAAAAAAGCAAAATTGTTTATTGAGATTTGTTTCTTAAGTTGCTGTACATACCGCATTACATCTTTTAGCTTATCTTTTTCAATCAAACTGTGGTGATCTTGTTTTCGAACATCTTGTTTTCGTTTTATAATTCTTTTCTGTTATCAAATTATAATTTCCACTGTGTTGTTAAAATTATTTAAAATCATGAAACTCAGTGCAAATTATGGAAGTGCACTTATATTTTTTAATCTAGTTGTAACCCTTAAAAATAAAATATGTAAAAAAGAAAAGTTTTGTTTCCAGTAGAAAAATAGAATAAAACTGGTGAGGACTAAATCACAAAAAAGTTTTTCTAAAAAAATTAAATATATTAAACTTAAATAATTAATTGTAATATATCATATTAATTAAGTATTTGTAAATATATATATATGTAAATATCAAATTAGTTTAATTATTGTAATTATACATATATGTGTTGCTATATATGAAGTTTTCCGAATAACCGTTTTCTACCTTAAAACATAACACATAATTAGTGTTAAATTAGAACGGTTATTAACTACAATGTGAAAAGTATTTAACTCACCTGTATTACCTGTGCGCCACCTCCAAAAATTGGTGACCACCCGACGTGATTGAACAACGCAACCTTCTAATCAACACCACGGCAGTTTTTTGACGCCATCGCTACATAGTACGTGTTATAGTCTGAGCAACACCATTGCAGTTTTTGACGCTACCGCTACGTGTTATCTTCTGGCCTACACCATCTGCATCATCAAACACAACTGTATTGATAGGGGTAAGTGCATTTCTGTAATTTTAAAGGAGTTTCTTGTAAAATTATTATTATTTTTTTCTCGATAAGTAAATCAGGGATAATTTATTGTTCCATACTATTTTGTTTACTTCATTTTTTGGCGGTGCACAGTGAAATTATAATTTGATATTTTTTTTTTTTATTCGCATTGTTATGTATATATCATTTTCTTCTCTCTCGTAAATTCCTCGCGTGCTCTTTGGTATTAAGTTTTCACGCGTATTAAGATGGCTCAACTAGATCCAAATATTCCTTCCACTTCTGATAAAATTGATGAGGAAGGTAATATCGTATTATCAAGGGCAGAACTGCAGGATTTGTTGGCGGCACAGTTTTGCAAAGGGCAACAGACTTCGAATACCGTTATTCCTGGAGCTCTTCCAAATTTAATGCCTGAAATTTCTAACAAAAATAATAATCAAAACTTAACAATAGATGAATTGTACAAACTTCATACAGAAATTACTGGAAATAGTGGAAATAGGTCGGTTAACCACATTGCATTTAAACCGCCGCAACCACTATTTAACCAGAATCCTAACGTTTGGTTCAACATTCTCGAATTACAGTTTAATTTAGCAAGAATAACGGTAGAACAAACTTAATTTGCACATGCCGTTAGTGCGTTACTGCATAACCAATTCGCAGAATTGATTGTACGCGACAAAGGTACTTGAAAAGAAATGATACGTGTAAATCAGTTTCGCGGATATGCGTATCACTTGATTATTAACTAAATAATTAAAGATTTATATTATTCACAAAATTCTTTAATTTCACCAAATTTAATATAAAATTTTATTTTATTATCGCAAAGTTTATGTTTTAGCTCACAAAGTTATTTATCACAAAGTTTATTTATTTTTTCAAGTTATTTTATTACCCTTTTATTGTTGTGTCCAGCTGACTCGCAAAAATCGAATGAACGAGCAAGTAGTGGTTTTCTATGACATTCTATATAACGTAATTTTGTTTTGTTGGACTAGCGGATACCGATCGATAAGAGTACCAAATAAATGGGTAATTAAGTTACTTGAGGTAAATACATAAATTCTATAAGTACAGTGACACTTAATATCAAGATGTCAACTACATAATAAACATAATTTCTATTTTAATTTTATCGATGTTCATCTGCTTCAACATACTCCCACCATTAAGGTGTCCTTAATATACTGACAGTTTTACCAATTTATTTATGTGACGTTTGAAAGTGTTCTTCTGTGTTTTGATGGTGACTACTCGGACAAGACCATCATCTCCTGGATATAAAGTGACAATTTTTCCCATCGCCCAATGGCACGGAGGTTGGTTCTCATCCTTCAATAAAACCAGTTCACCGATTTTGAAATTCTCTCTAGTTTCTTGTGCCTTGTGCCGCTGCTGCAAATTGTTAAGATATTCAATATGGTATCTTCTCCAAAACATGTTAACCCGTTGTTGAATCTTTTCCCAATATCTGACTGGATCTCCGTCTTCAATGAAGTGCTGCCCATCAGGAATACTTAAGATTGGTTCTCCAACCAAGAAATGAGCTGGCGTAAGCGCGACATACGATGAATCGTCTGCTGACATTGGACATAATGGGCGCGAATTTAAGATAGCTTCTATTTGACACAGAAGCGTTGACAACTCTTCCATTGTAAGATGGGTTTTTCCGGTTTCTCTGACTAAATGGCCCTTCACAGATTTAACCGCGGCTTCCCACAATCCTCCAAAATGTGGAGTAGCTGGAGGATTGAAATGCCACGTAGTGCCATTTTGCGAGATGAATTCTGCTACGTCCTTGAGAAATTCCGAATTAGTCAAAACCTTGCTAATTTCGTTTAGTTTTGCTACTGCTTGGTTCGCCAAGGTTTTTAATTTGGTGTTAGCTCCAACAAAATTTGTACCATTGTCACTGTATATATTTTTGGGAATGCCTCATCGCGCGATGAATCGTCTTAGAGCTGCGATGAATGCTTCTGATGTACAGTCACCCACTAACTCCAAGTGTAACGCCTTTGTTGCAAAACATACGAAAATGGCAATGTATGTTTTAATTAACCTTGCTCCTCTCCCTCTTTTCGTCACCATCATGATCGGACCTGCGTAATCAATCCCAACATTTGAGAATGGTCTGGATGCACAAACTCGCTCTCTTGGCAGATCTCCCATCTTCTGATTATTCTGGCTGGTTTTGTATCTGGCACATACCGTGCACTGATTCACCAGCTTCTTGATGGAACTACGGCTGTCTATGATCCAAAATGTCTGTCGTAATAAAAAGAAAGTTAAGGATGGACCTGGATGTAGGAATCTTTTATGGATATACAGGATTATAAGTTTGCCAAGTGGAGAAGTTTTTGACAAAATATATGGATGCTTAGTGTTGTAAGCACAATCAGCATTTGTTAATCGTCCTCCCACCCTGAGTAAACCGTCATTATCAACAAATGGACTTAATTTTTTCAATTTACTGCCGCTAGACACAGGGCATTTGCTTCTTAACCTCTTCAACTCGTCGGCAAAGTCCCGTTCCTGGTCCCATTTTATGCAATGCTGCCTTGAGTTTTGCAATTCCACCGATGTTAGAAAGGAGTAATGTATTTTTTCGTTTTGCTTCGTTATGTTGTGTATGAATCGTCGTATATATCCTACTACCCTGATTAATTTAGTGTAGCTGGAAAATTTATTTATCAAACTGCAGGTACCTAGTTTGTCACTGTCTACCGAACACTCCGTATTGTAGCTAATTTGATAAAGTTGCTTGGTTTTTCTTCTTACTTCTTCAGTTGTCGTTCTTGAGTTCAGTTGTGCTGGCCAATCTATTCAGGTAAGTGTAACCATCTTGGTCCATTCCACCACAAGGTTTTATCTAATAATTTTGACGGTAATATGCCACGGGTTGCCAAATCTGCGGGATTTTCAAATGATGCGACATGGTTCCACCTTTCTCGAGGTACAAGTGATAAAATTTCCGACGTTCTGTTACCAACAAAAGTTTTCCATTTACTTGGGTAGCTGCTTAGCCATGATAAAACTATTGTCGAATCTGTCCACGCAAATAAATGGTATGTTGAATAGCCCATGGATGTTGAGACCTTAATTAATAATTTCACCAGTAGTTGTGCTGCACATAATTCCAATCTCGGTAGCGAGACTTGCTTAATAGGTGCTACCTTGGTCTTGCATGTTAGCAATTTTACTTCACTACGCTCATTGGTGGTTGATTTTAGGTAAACAACTGCAGAGTAAGCTTGCTCACTGGCGTCCGCAAAGCCATGAAGCTCCAAAACTCCTTCATGAGGAACCCATCGTGAAATTTTTAATTTTTCAAATGACGTCAGTTCATTTCTCAAGTTCGTCCATATAGTTGATATATCTGAGGTTATCGGATCGTCCCATGATAGTTTCTGTAGCCATAGTTTTTGTAGCAGAATTTTACTAATAATTATTGAAGGAGCTAACCATCCCATAGTGGATCAAATATTCGAGCTATTTCTGATAGCATTATCCGTTTGGTGACTTCTTGAATTGGCTCTCTATGCACCGTAAACCCAAAACTATCAGAAACTGGATTCCATTGTATTCCTAAAGTTTTAATTATTTGATCTCATGAACCAATTTTTACCTCTTCAATGTCGCTTGCTAATACACCATTTGATATCCATTTTCTTAACACAAACCCAGCCGATAACAATACGGCATCAACACGAGTTTTGATATGTAGCAGTTCTTTAACAGTTTCCGCCCCAGTTAGGAGATCATCCACATAAAAATTGGTTGTAATTATTTTTGCAATTGTTGGTTCTTTCTGTCGTATATCATACCCAAGTTGATTTAAACACCTTGTAGCTAAAAATGGTGCAGAAGCAGTGCCATAAGTGACGGTAGCTAGTTCATATGTTTGGATAGTTTGAGTTGGATGATCCCGCCAAACAATACGTTGACACCTTCTATCTTCCTGGTCCACTAGAATCTGGCGATACATCTTCTCGATGTCAGCGGTGATTGCATACTTATGTGACCGGAAGCGGAGCAGTATCTCCCACAGTGTTGGTTGAATGGAAGGCCCTACCATCAATATGTTGTTTAATGAAATTCCGCTCGAGTTAGTACATGATCCATCGAAGACAACACGAACCTTCGTAGTGGTACTGCTTTTCTTTACCACAGCGTGATGAGGCAAATAAAAACCATGCGAATTCTCCAAACTATAAGGCTCAACCTTGTGCATGTGCCCTAGTTGCTCATACTCCTGAAGAAATTTGGTATATTCATCTTTTAGGTACTTGTTAGATACAAATCTTCTTTCAATAGAATTAAGCCGCTTAATAGCACAATTTAAGGAATCCATCATCATTACTGCGCGTGTCTTCATTGGTAATTTAATGATGAATCGCCCATCATCGTTTCTTTTGACTGTATCTTGAAAATGGCGTTCAATTTGCGTTTCTTCATCCGAATATATGCTATCTCCCTTAATTTCCTCGAGTTCCCAGAATTTCTTAAGCTGTGAATCTACATTTTCAGCAAGAGTTACATTCAAATTTCGAAGCTCACATTTTCGGTTACCACTGCCAGCTAGAATGTATCCAAATAATGTATTTTGAGCTACAAAGTTAGGAAATGGTGTTCGACCATCTTGCAAAATCTGGAAAAATGCATCTGCTCCAAGCAAAACTTCAATATTCCCACCTTCACTGAACGTTGGATCGGCTAAATCTAATTTCTTTATGGCTTTGAGCTCATCAGGAGTAGACTTTATCGATTGCAGTTGAATTGGCAGTTTTGATAAAATAAATGCGTTTGTCGATATAACCTTGTCCCCGTTTCTAGAGAACAATGTAAGAGTAGTAATGCCCTTTGTCACTATGTTGGCAGTTGCAAGTCCACTCACTACCACTCGAGCAGCTGTCCTACGTAGATTCAGTTTTCTCACCACCATTTCATCAATAAATGAAGCTTCTGACCCGGAATCCAACAATGCCTTGCATTTATAAAATGCCCCCAAACTATCTCTTATATAGACTAATGTTGTAGGTAACATAACGCGCACACTCACTGTCTCTTTAGGAATATCATCAAATTTCGTATTATAAATTTTCACTTCGGTATTTTGATTGGCTCCCTCTAAGCTGCTGCTTTCTTCTTTATTGTTTGTTGTGCTCTCAATTAAATGTAGTAACGTGTTGTGTTTCCTTTTGCAATGACCACATCGGTGTCTTGAACGACATTGATAAGCACTATGACATGACTTCATACAAACGAAACATAACTTTTTCTCAGCTACAAGTGCTCGACGATCTATTGGACTCATATTTATAAATTTGCTGCAGTTGAATAAATAATGGTCGGACGAACAATAGGGACATCGGATACTATTGTTCAACTCTTCTCTACTGATTTGCAAACTCAATGGTTTTCCTTTACTACCAGTAGATCCGGCATCACTGCGAGTGGGCTTCGACCGTTCCAATGCGAAACTTCGGTTGGTTAAAAAATGCAAGAATCGTTCAATTGTTGGGAAGGACTCATCAGCTGTTTCCAGTGCCCAAGTCTGTCTAGTTTTATCATCACATCGATCTAATAGCATATATATAAGCCAAACGTCCTTTCTAGCTGCCTCTGCGCCTAATGCCTTTAAAGCCCGTAAAATTTCATCAGTAACATCCGCTAACATACGCAGCCTTTTAGGATCGCCTTTCGAATTAGGTTGTGCAAAAAATTTGTCCAATAACATGTTTGAAATATGAGCCACATTGTCGTATCTTTTGCATATTTTCTCCCAAGCATCCTTGTAGTTAGCACTGGTTATTGGAATATTGGTTATTAGAGATGCAGCTTCTCCAGTCAGCAAACCTCTTAAATATTTAAACTTATGAACATCTGAAAGGCCAGTCTTGTGTATCGATACTTCGTAAAGATCCTTAAATGTAGGAAATTGTGAGAAGTCGCCCGAAAATGGTTGAATGTTAACCTTGGGTAGTTTTACATCATCTTTCAACCTTTGATGCACACTGGTATTATGTAACTCATCTATTAATTCCCTTTGATGCTCCGTCAATTTACCGATCGAAAAATTTAGCTGTTCTTGAGTTTTTCTTTCTGTGATTTGCGTTACCGCTTGACGGAGTTTACCTTTAGCATTAAAGTAACGTTGCTCAAATTTCTTCAATTCAGATGCTGTACCATGTGCGTGAATGTCATCGTCAAGGTCAGAAAAGTTGGTAAATATCTTTTCTAAATGTTCTAGACGGATATTTAAATCCACAACCGTAACTGACTCGTCGATCAATAAAGCTCCTAGCGAGCCCTCCAATCGTGTTAAGGCAGCCTTTGCTGATCCCCGCCGGCGCACCAAATCTGCTACCTCTTCAGCCATTATGTAACTCGTAATACCTCACTGAATTTCTTATATTACACAATATACTTTATACTTTGTTATATGTTATCTTTTTCTGTTTTAGTACAATGTCCAGATTAATGAAAAATTCGATAGTTAATTCACAATATTTAATTATTCACTCAATTTTTTTATAATTTATCACAAAATTAGTAAACGCCAAAATTCAAAATGGATGTAAGATCCGGCTCGAAGGACCATGAAAAGAAATGATACGTGTAAATCAGTTTCGCGGATATGCGTATCATTTGATTATTAACTAAATAATTAACGATTTATATTATTCACAAAATTGTTTAATTTCACCAAATTTAATATAAAATTTTATTTTATTATCGCAAAGTTTAAGTTTTAGCTCACAAAGTTATTTATCACAAAGTTTATTTATTTTTTCAAGTTATTTTATTACCCTTTTATTGTTGTGTCCAGCTGACTCGCAAAAATCGAATGAACGAGCAAGTAGTGGTTTTCTATGACATTCTATATAACGTAATTTTGTTTTGTTGGACTAGCGGATACCGATCGATAAGAGTACCAAATAAATGGGTAATTAAGTTACTTGAGGTAAATACATAAATTCTATAAGTACAGTGACACTTAATATCAAGATGTCAACTACATAATAAACATAATTTCTATTTTAATTTTATGGATGTTCATCTGCTTCAACATACTCCCACCATTAAGGTGTCCTTAATATACTGACAGTTTTACCAATTTATTTATGTGACGTTTGAAAGTGTTCTTCTGTGTTTTGATGGTGACTACTCGGACAAGACCATCATCTCCTGGATATAAAGTGACAATTTTTCCCATCGCCCAATGGCACGGAGGTTGGTTCTCATCCTTCAATAAAACCAGTTCACCGATTTTGAAATTCTCTCTAGTTTCTTGTGCCTTGTGCCGCTGCTGCAAATTGTTAAGATATTCAATATGGTATCTTCTCCAAAACATGTTAACCCGTTGTTGAATCTTTTCCCAATATCTGACTGGATCTCCGTCTTCAATGAAGTGCTGCCCATCAGGAATACTTAAGATTGGTTCTCCAACCAAGAAATGAGCTGGCGTAAGCGCGACATACGATGAATCGTCTGCTGACATTGGACATAATGGGCCCGAATTTAAGATAGCTTCTATTTGACACAGAAGCGTTGACAACTCTTCCATTGTAAGATGGGTTTTTCCGGTTTCTCTGACTAAATGGCCCTTCACAGATTTAACCGCGGCTTCCCACAATCCTCCAAAATGTGGAGTAGCTGGAGGATTGAAATGCCACGTAGTGCCATTTTGCGAGATGAATTCTGCTACGTCCTTGAGAAATTCCGAATTAGTCAAAACCTTGCTAATTTCGTTTAGTTTTGCTACTGCTTGGTTCGCCAAGGTTTTTAATTTGGTGTTAGCTCCAACAAAATTTGTACCATTGTCACTGTATATATTTTTGGGAATGCCTCATCGCGCGATGAATCGTCTTAGAGCTGCGATGAATGCTTCTGATGTACAGTCACCCACTAACTCCAAGTGTAACGCCTTTGTTGCAAAACATACGAAAATGGCAATGTATGTTTTAATTAACCTTGCTCCTCTCCCTCTTTTCGTCACCATCATGATCGGACCTGCGTAATCAATCCCAACATTTGAGAATGGTCTGGATGCACAAACTCGCTCTCTTGGCAGATCTCCCATCTTCTGATTATTCTGGCTGGTTTTGTATCTGGCACATACCGTGCACTGATTCACCAGCTTCTTGATGGAACTACGGCTGTCTATGATCCAAAATGTCTGTCGTAATAAAAAGAAAGTTAAGGATGGACCTGGATGTAGGAATCTTTTATGGATATACAGGATTATAAGTTTGCCAAGTGGAGAAGTTTTTGACAAAATATATGGATGCTTAGTGTTGTAAGCACAATCAGCATTTGTTAATCGTCCTCCCACCCTGAGTAAACCGTCATTATCAACAAATGGACTTAATTTTTTCAATTTACTGCCGCTAGACACAGGGCATTTGCTTCTTAACCTCTTCAACTCGTCGGCAAAGTCCCGTTCCTGGTCCCATTTTATGCAATGCTGCCTTGAGTTTTGCAATTCCACCGATGTTAGAAAGGAGTAATGTATTTTTTCGTTTTGCTTCGTTATGTTGTGTATGAATCGTCGTATATATCCTACTACCCTGATTAATTTAGTGTAGCTGGAAAATTTATTTATCAAACTGCAGGTACCTAGTTTGTCACTGTCTACCGAACACTCCGTATTGTAGCTAATTTGATAAAGTTGCTTGGTTTTTCTTCTTACTTCTTCAGTTGTCGTTCTTGAGTTCAGTTGTGCTGGCCAATCTATTCAGGTAAGTGTAACCATCTTGGTCCATTCCACCACAAGGTTTTATCTAATAATTTTGACGGTAATATGCCACGGGTTGCCAAATCTGCGGGATTTTCAAATGATGCGACATGGTTCCACCTTTCTCGAGGTACAAGTGATAAAATTTCCGACGTTCTGTTACCAACAAAAGTTTTCCATTTACTTGGGTAGCTGCTTAGCCATGATAAAACTATTGTCGAATCTGTCCACGCAAATAAATGGTATGTTGAATAGCCCATGGATGTTGAGACCTTAATTAATAATTTCACCAGTAGTTGTGCTGCACATAATTCCAATCTCGGTAGCGAGACTTGCTTAATAGGTGCTACCTTGGTCTTGCATGTTAGCAATTTTACTTCACTACGCTCATTGGTGGTTGATTTTAGGTAAACAACTGCAGAGTAAGCTTGCTCACTGGCGTCCGCAAAGCCATGAAGCTCCAAAACTCCTTCATGAGGAACCCATCGTGAAATTTTTAATTTTTCAAATGACGTCAGTTCATTTCTCAAGTTCGTCCATATAGTTGATATATCTGAGGTTATCGGATCGTCCCATGATAGTTTCTGTAGCCATAGTTTTTGTAGCAGAATTTTACTAATAATTATTGAAGGAGCTAACCATCCCATAGTGGATCAAATATTCGAGCTATTTCTGATAGCATTATCCGTTTGGTGACTTCTTGAATTGGCTCTCTATGCACCGTAAACCCAAAACTATCAGAAACTGGATTCCATTGTATTCCTAAAGTTTTAATTATTTGATCTCATGAACCAATTTTTACCTCTTCAATGTCGCTTGCTAATACACCATTTGATATCCATTTTCTTAACACAAACCCAGCCGATAACAATACGGCATCAACACGAGTTTTGATATGTAGCAGTTCTTTAACAGTTTCCGCCCCAGTTAGGAGATCATCCACATAAAAATTGGTTGTAATTATTTTTGCAATTGTTGGTTCTTTCTGTCGTATATCATACCCAAGTTGATTTAAACACCTTGTAGCTAAAAATGGTGCAGAAGCAGTGCCATAAGTGACGGTAGCTAGTTCATATGTTTGGATAGTTTGAGTTGGATGATCCCGCCAAACAATACGTTGACACCTTCTATCTTCCTGGTCCACTAGAATCTGGCGATACATCTTCTCGATGTCAGCGGTGATTGCATACTTATGTGACCGGAAGCGGAGCAGTATCTCCCACAGTGTTGGTTGAATGGAAGGCCCTACCATCAATATGTTGTTTAATGAAATTCCGCTCGAGTTAGTACATGATCCATCGAAGACAACACGAACCTTCGTAGTGGTACTGCTTTTCTTTACCACAGCGTGATGAGGCAAATAAAAACCATGCGAATTCTCCAAACTATAAGGCTCAACCTTGTGCATGTGCCCTAGTTGCTCATACTCCTGAAGAAATTTGGTATATTCATCTTTTAGGTACTTGTTAGATACAAATCTTCTTTCAATAGAATTAAGCCGCTTAATAGCACAATTTAAGGAATCCATCATCATTACTGCGCGTGTCTTCATTGGTAATTTAATGATGAATCGCCCATCATCGTTTCTTTTGACTGTATCTTGAAAATGGCGTTCAATTTGCGTTTCTTCATCCGAATATATGC
Organism: Tipula lateralis; assembly: GCA_963932295.1. NCBI lineage: Eukaryota > Metazoa > Arthropoda > Insecta > Diptera > Tipulidae > Tipula > Tipula lateralis. The sequence continues at coordinate 191,893,468 of OZ010736.1, read as the reverse complement.
TATCTCCCTTAATTTCCTCGAGTTCCCAGAATTTCTTAAGCTGTGAATCTACATTTTCAGCAAGAGTTACATTCAAATTTCGAAGCTCACATTTTCGGTTACCACTGCCAGCTAGAATGTATCCAAATAATGTATTTTGAGCTACAAAGTTAGGAAATGGTGTTCGACCATCTTGCAAAATCTGGAAAAATGCATCTGCTCCAAGCAAAACTTCAATATTCCCACCTTCACTGAACGTTGGATCGGCTAAATCTAATTTCTTTATGGCTTTGAGCTCATCAGGAGTAGACTTTATCGATTGCAGTTGAATTGGCAGTTTTGATAAAATAAATGCGTTTGTCGATATAACCTTGTCCCCGTTTCTAGAGAACAATGTAAGAGTAGTAATGCCCTTTGTCACTATGTTGGCAGTTGCAAGTCCACTCACTACCACTCGAGCAGCTGTCCTACGTAGATTCAGTTTTCTCACCACCATTTCATCAATAAATGAAGCTTCTGACCCGGAATCCAACAATGCCTTGCATTTATAAAATGCCCCCAAACTATCTCTTATATAGACTAATGTTGTAGGTAACATAACGCGCACACTCACTGTCTCTTTAGGAATATCATCAAATTTCGTATTATAAATTTTCACTTCGGTATTTTGATTGGCTCCCTCTAAGCTGCTGCTTTCTTCTTTATTGTTTGTTGTGCTCTCAATTAAATGTAGTAACGTGTTGTGTTTCCTTTTGCAATGACCACATCGGTGTCTTGAACGACATTGATAAGCACTATGACATGACTTCATACAAACGAAACATAACTTTTTCTCAGCTACAAGTGCTCGACGATCTATTGGACTCATATTTATAAATTTGCTGCAGTTGAATAAATAATGGTCGGACGAACAATAGGGACATCGGATACTATTGTTCAACTCTTCTCTACTGATTTGCAAACTCAATGGTTTTCCTTTACTACCAGTAGATCCGGCATCACTGCGAGTGGGCTTCGACCGTTCCAATGCGAAACTTCGGTTGGTTAAAAAATGCAAGAATCGTTCAATTGTTGGGAAGGACTCATCAGCTGTTTCCAGTGCCCAAGTCTGTCTAGTTTTATCATCACATCGATCTAATAGCATATATATAAGCCAAACGTCCTTTCTAGCTGCCTCTGCGCCTAATGCCTTTAAAGCCCGTAAAATTTCATCAGTAACATCCGCTAACATACGCAGCCTTTTAGGATCGCCTTTCGAATTAGGTTGTGCAAAAAATTTGTCCAATAACATGTTTGAAATATGAGCCACATTGTCGTATCTTTTGCATATTTTCTCCCAAGCATCCTTGTAGTTAGCACTGGTTATTGGAATATTGGTTATTAGAGATGCAGCTTCTCCAGTCAGCAAACCTCTTAAATATTTAAACTTATGAACATCTGAAAGGCCAGTCTTGTGTATCGATACTTCGTAAAGATCCTTAAATGTAGGAAATTGTGAGAAGTCGCCCGAAAATGGTTGAATGTTAACCTTGGGTAGTTTTACATCATCTTTCAACCTTTGATGCACACTGGTATTATGTAACTCATCTATTAATTCCCTTTGATGCTCCGTCAATTTACCGATCGAAAAATTTAGCTGTTCTTGAGTTTTTCTTTCTGTGATTTGCGTTACCGCTTGACGGAGTTTACCTTTAGCATTAAAGTAACGTTGCTCAAATTTCTTCAATTCAGATGCTGTACCATGTGCGTGAATGTCATCGTCAAGGTCAGAAAAGTTGGTAAATATCTTTTCTAAATGTTCTAGACGGATATTTAAATCCACAACCGTAACTGACTCGTCGATCAATAAAGCTCCTAGCGAGCCCTCCAATCGTGTTAAGGCAGCCTTTGCTGATCCCCGCCGGCGCACCAAATCTGCTACCTCTTCAGCCATTATGTAACTCGTAATACCTCACTGAATTTCTTATATTACACAATATACTTTATACTTTGTTATATGTTATCTTTTTCTGTTTTAGTACAATGTCCAGATTAATGAAAAATTCGATAGTTAATTCACAATATTTAATTATTCACTCAATTTTTTTATAATTTATCACAAAATTAGTAAACGCCAAAATTCAAAATGGATGTAAGATCCGGCTCGAAGGACCATGAAAAGAAATGATACGTGTAAATCAGTTTCGCGGATATGCGTATCATTTGATTATTAACTAAATAATTAACGATTTATATTATTCACAAAATTGTTTAATTTCACCAAATTTAATATAAAATTTTATTTTATTATCGCAAAGTTTAAGTTTTAGCTCACAAAGTTATTTATCACAAAGTTTATTTATTTTTTCAAGTTATTTTATTACCCTTTTATTGTTGTGTCCAGCTGACTCGCAAAAATCGAATGAACGAGCAAGTAGTGGTTTTCTATGACATTCTATATAACGTAATTTTGTTTTGTTGGACTAGCGGATACCGATCGATAAGAGTACCAAATAAATGGGTAATTAAGTTACTTGAGGTAAATACATAAATTCTATAAGTACAGTGACACTTAATATCAAGATGTCAACTACATAATAAACATAATTTCTATTTTAATTTTATGGATGTTCATCTGCTTCAACATACTCCCACCATTAAGGTGTCCTTAATATACTGACAGTTTTACCAATTTATTTATGTGACGTTTGAAAGTGTTCTTCTGTGTTTTGATGGTGACTACTCGGACAAGACCATCATCTCCTGGATATAAAGTGACAATTTTTCCCATCGCCCAATGGCACGGAGGTTGGTTCTCATCCTTCAATAAAACCAGTTCACCGATTTTGAAATTCTCTCTAGTTTCTTGTGCCTTGTGCCGCTGCTGCAAATTGTTAAGATATTCAATATGGTATCTTCTCCAAAACATGTTAACCCGTTGTTGAATCTTTTCCCAATATCTGACTGGATCTCCGTCTTCAATGAAGTGCTGCCCATCAGGAATACTTAAGATTGGTTCTCCAACCAAGAAATGAGCTGGCGTAAGCGCGACATACGATGAATCGTCTGCTGACATTGGACATAATGGGCCCGAATTTAAGATAGCTTCTATTTGACACAGAAGCGTTGACAACTCTTCCATTGTAAGATGGGTTTTTCCGGTTTCTCTGACTAAATGGCCCTTCACAGATTTAACCGCGGCTTCCCACAATCCTCCAAAATGTGGAGTAGCTGGAGGATTGAAATGCCACGTAGTGCCATTTTGCGAGATGAATTCTGCTACGTCCTTGAGAAATTCCGAATTAGTCAAAACCTTGCTAATTTCGTTTAGTTTTGCTACTGCTTGGTTCGCCAAGGTTTTTAATTTGGTGTTAGCTCCAACAAAATTTGTACCATTGTCACTGTATATATTTTTGGGAATGCCTCATCGCGCGATGAATCGTCTTAGAGCTGCGATGAATGCTTCTGATGTACAGTCACCCACTAACTCCAAGTGTAACGCCTTTGTTGCAAAACATACGAAAATGGCAATGTATGTTTTAATTAACCTTGCTCCTCTCCCTCTTTTCGTCACCATCATGATCGGACCTGCGTAATCAATCCCAACATTTGAGAATGGTCTGGATGCACAAACTCGCTCTCTTGGCAGATCTCCCATCTTCTGATTATTCTGGCTGGTTTTGTATCTGGCACATACCGTGCACTGATTCACCAGCTTCTTGATGGAACTACGGCTGTCTATGATCCAAAATGTCTGTCGTAATAAAAAGAAAGTTAAGGATGGACCTGGATGTAGGAATCTTTTATGGATATACAGGATTATAAGTTTGCCAAGTGGAGAAGTTTTTGACAAAATATATGGATGCTTAGTGTTGTAAGCACAATCAGCATTTGTTAATCGTCCTCCCACCCTGAGTAAACCGTCATTATCAACAAATGGACTTAATTTTTTCAATTTACTGCCGCTAGACACAGGGCATTTGCTTCTTAACCTCTTCAACTCGTCGGCAAAGTCCCGTTCCTGGTCCCATTTTATGCAATGCTGCCTTGAGTTTTGCAATTCCACCGATGTTAGAAAGGAGTAATGTATTTTTTCGTTTTGCTTCGTTATGTTGTGTATGAATCGTCGTATATATCCTACTACCCTGATTAATTTAGTGTAGCTGGAAAATTTATTTATCAAACTGCAGGTACCTAGTTTGTCACTGTCTACCGAACACTCCGTATTGTAGCTAATTTGATAAAGTTGCTTGGTTTTTCTTCTTACTTCTTCAGTTGTCGTTCTTGAGTTCAGTTGTGCTGGCCAATCTATTCAGGTAAGTGTAACCATCTTGGTCCATTCCACCACAAGGTTTTATCTAATAATTTTGACGGTAATATGCCACGGGTTGCCAAATCTGCGGGATTTTCAAATGATGCGACATGGTTCCACCTTTCTCGAGGTACAAGTGATAAAATTTCCGACGTTCTGTTACCAACAAAAGTTTTCCATTTACTTGGGTAGCTGCTTAGCCATGATAAAACTATTGTCGAATCTGTCCACGCAAATAAATGGTATGTTGAATAGCCCATGGATGTTGAGACCTTAATTAATAATTTCACCAGTAGTTGTGCTGCACATAATTCCAATCTCGGTAGCGAGACTTGCTTAATAGGTGCTACCTTGGTCTTGCATGTTAGCAATTTTACTTCACTACGCTCATTGGTGGTTGATTTTAGGTAAACAACTGCAGAGTAAGCTTGCTCACTGGCGTCCGCAAAGCCATGAAGCTCCAAAACTCCTTCATGAGGAACCCATCGTGAAATTTTTAATTTTTCAAATGACGTCAGTTCATTTCTCAAGTTCGTCCATATAGTTGATATATCTGAGGTTATCGGATCGTCCCATGATAGTTTCTGTAGCCATAGTTTTTGTAGCAGAATTTTACTAATAATTATTGAAGGAGCTAACCATCCCATAGTGGATCAAATATTCGAGCTATTTCTGATAGCATTATCCGTTTGGTGACTTCTTGAATTGGCTCTCTATGCACCGTAAACCCAAAACTATCAGAAACTGGATTCCATTGTATTCCTAAAGTTTTAATTATTTGATCTCATGAACCAATTTTTACCTCTTCAATGTCGCTTGCTAATACACCATTTGATATCCATTTTCTTAACACAAACCCAGCCGATAACAATACGGCATCAACACGAGTTTTGATATGTAGCAGTTCTTTAACAGTTTCCGCCCCAGTTAGGAGATCATCCACATAAAAATTGGTTGTAATTATTTTTGCAATTGTTGGTTCTTTCTGTCGTATATCATACCCAAGTTGATTTAAACACCTTGTAGCTAAAAATGGTGCAGAAGCAGTGCCATAAGTGACGGTAGCTAGTTCATATGTTTGGATAGTTTGAGTTGGATGATCCCGCCAAACAATACGTTGACACCTTCTATCTTCCTGGTCCACTAGAATCTGGCGATACATCTTCTCGATGTCAGCGGTGATTGCATACTTATGTGACCGGAAGCGGAGCAGTATCTCCCACAGTGTTGGTTGAATGGAAGGCCCTACCATCAATATGTTGTTTAATGAAATTCCGCTCGAGTTAGTACATGATCCATCGAAGACAACACGAACCTTCGTAGTGGTACTGCTTTTCTTTACCACAGCGTGATGAGGCAAATAAAAACCATGCGAATTCTCCAAACTATAAGGCTCAACCTTGTGCATGTGCCCTAGTTGCTCATACTCCTGAAGAAATTTGGTATATTCATCTTTTAGGTACTTGTTAGATACAAATCTTCTTTCAATAGAATTAAGCCGCTTAATAGCACAATTTAAGGAATCCATCATCATTACTGCGCGTGTCTTCATTGGTAATTTAATGATGAATCGCCCATCATCGTTTCTTTTGACTGTATCTTGAAAATGGCGTTCAATTTGCGTTTCTTCATCCGAATATATGCTATCTCCCTTAATTTCCTCGAGTTCCCAGAATTTCTTAAGCTGTGAATCTACATTTTCAGCAAGAGTTACATTCAAATTTCGAAGCTCACATTTTCGGTTACCACTGCCAGCTAGAATGTATCCAAATAATGTATTTTGAGCTACAAAGTTAGGAAATGGTGTTCGACCATCTTGCAAAATCTGGAAAAATGCATCTGCTCCAAGCAAAACTTCAATATTCCCACCTTCACTGAACGTTGGATCGGCTAAATCTAATTTCTTTATGGCTTTGAGCTCATCAGGAGTAGACTTTATCGATTGCAGTTGAATTGGCAGTTTTGATAAAATAAATGCGTTTGTCGATATAACCTTGTCCCCGTTTCTAGAGAACAATGTAAGAGTAGTAATGCCCTTTGTCACTATGTTGGCAGTTGCAAGTCCACTCACTACCACTCGAGCAGCTGTCCTACGTAGATTCAGTTTTCTCACCACCATTTCATCAATAAATGAAGCTTCTGACCCGGAATCCAACAATGCCTTGCATTTATAAAATGCCCCCAAACTATCTCTTATATAGACTAATGTTGTAGGTAACATAACGCGCACACTCACTGTCTCTTTAGGAATATCATCAAATTTCGTATTATAAATTTTCACTTCGGTATTTTGATTGGCTCCCTCTAAGCTGCTGCTTTCTTCTTTATTGTTTGTTGTGCTCTCAATTAAATGTAGTAACGTGTTGTGTTTCCTTTTGCAATGACCACATCGGTGTCTTGAACGACATTGATAAGCACTATGACATGACTTCATACAAACGAAACATAACTTTTTCTCAGCTACAAGTGCTCGACGATCTATTGGACTCATATTTATAAATTTGCTGCAGTTGAATAAATAATGGTCGGACGAACAATAGAGACATCGGATACTATTGTTCAACTCTTCTCTACTGATTTGCAAACTCAATGGTTTTCCTTTACTACCAGTAGATCCGGCATCACTGCGAGTGGGCTTCGACCGTTCCAATGCGAAACTTCGGTTGGTTAAAAAATGCAAGAATCGTTCAATTGTTGGGAAGGACTCATCAGCTGTTTCCAGTGCCCAAGTCTGTCTAGTTTTATCATCACATCGATCTAATAGCATATATATAAGCCAAACGTCCTTTCTAGCTGCCTCTGCGCCTAATGCCTTTAAAGCCCGTAAAATTTCATCAGTAACATCCGCTAACATACGCAGCCTTTTAGGATCGCCTTTCGAATTAGGTTGTGCAAAAAATTTGTCCAATAACATGTTTGAAATATGAGCCACATTGTCGTATCTTTTGCATATTTTCTCCCAAGCATCCTTGTAGTTAGCACTGGTTATTGGAATATTGGTTATTAGAGATGCAGCTTCTCCAGTCAGCAAACCTCTTAAATATTTAAACTTATGAACATCTGAAAGGCCAGTCTTGTGTATCGATACTTCGTAAAGATCCTTAAATGTAGGAAATTGTGAGAAGTCGCCCGAAAATGGTTGAATGTTAACCTTGGGTAGTTTTACATCATCTTTCAACCTTTGATGCACACTGGTATTATGTAACTCATCTATTAATTCCCTTTGATGCTCCGTCAATTTACCGATCGAAAAATTTAGCTGTTCTTGAGTTTTTCTTTCTGTGATTTGCGTTACCGCTTGACGGAGTTTACCTTTAGCATTAAAGTAACGTTGCTCAAATTTCTTCAATTCAGATGCTGTACCATGTGCGTGAATGTCATCGTCAAGGTCAGAAAAGTTGGTAAATATCTTTTCTAAATGTTCTAGACGGATATTTAAATCCACAACCGTAACTGACTCGTCGATCAATAAAGCTCCTAGCGAGCCCTCCAATCGTGTTAAGGCAGCCTTTGCTGATCCCCGCCGGCGCACCAAATCTGCTACCTCTTCAGCCATTATGTAACTCGTAATACCTCACTGAATTTCTTATATTACACAATATACTTTATACTTTGTTATATGTTATCTTTTTCTGTTTTAGTACAATGTCCAGATTAATGAAAAATTCGATAGTTAATTCACAATATTTAATTATTCACTCAATTTTTTTATAATTTATCACAAAATTAGTAAACGCCAAAATTCAAAATGGATGTAAGATCCGGCTCGAAGGACCATGAAAAGAAATGATACGTGTAAATCAGTTTCGCGGATATGCGTATCATTTGATTATTAACTAAATAATTAACGATTTATATTATTCACAAAATTGTTTAATTTCACCAAATTTAATATAAAATTTTATTTTATTATCGCAAAGTTTAAGTTTTAGCTCACAAAGTTATTTATCACAAAGTTTATTTATTTTTTCAAGTTATTTTATTACCCTTTTATTGTTGTGTCCAGCTGACTCGCAAAAATCGAATGAACGAGCAAGTAGTGGTTTTCTATGACATTCTATATAACGTAATTTTGTTTTGTTGGACTAGCGGATACCGATCGATAAGAGTACCAAATAAATGGGTAATTAAGTTACTTGAGGTAAATACATAAATTCTATAAGTACAGTGACACTTAATATCAAGATGTCAACTACATAATAAACATAATTTCTATTTTAATTTTATGGATGTTCATCTGCTTCAACAGTACTTGTCCGTATACTTTTTTTAAAAGGGGATGTGATTAAGGTGCTTGAGGAAACGGAGACTCAGCGGTTAAACAATATTTTATACAACTTGAGTTTACAAGAAAAAAACCATCACAACTGTTAGCAGAGTTTCGTATGAACGCTGGTGATACTTTCAGTGAGAGTGCCTTGTGACAACTGTGGTTACAGCGACTGCCGCAACAAATACAAGTTATTCTCCAAACCTTCGAAAAGGATGTATCACTTACGGTATTAGCAGAGAGGGCAGATAGGATGTTGGAGGTTGTGTCGTCGAATCAGAGCGTTCAAAATCAGCTCTGTTCGGTTAAAAAAACCTTTGCTTTTGGATCCTCTACTCCTTTGGCTTCAACTTCAACAGAATTTTCGAGTCCTTCTGTTGAAAACTTTAAATTAATCGCTGATTCACTACGGGATATTTTATGTGAAATCAGGGGTAATAATAAATTCGACACGAATTCGCGTTTTCGATCTAAATTGCGTGAAAATTCTAGGAGCTCGTCGCGGTCGCGTAATCGTTCGGCATCAAGCGTAGATCCGAAACATGATCAGTGTTTTTATCACTTTAAATTCGGTGATAAAGCACGCCATTGTAGAACCGGTTGTAAATTTTACGAACAATTTAATAAATCGACGAAAAATTTTTAGATTCACATCGGAATGTGGCGGCCGTTCCTGATGTTTTTTCGGTTAGTCGTCTGTTAATCCGTGACAAAAATTCGGGCGTTAAATTTTTAATCGACACCGGCGCGGATATTTCGGTCATTCCTCTTTCATTTTGTAAAATTCAAAAAGCCGTATCCAGTTCTAAACTATTCGCGGCGAATGGTACACCAATTCTGGCGTTCGGTACCAAAGTTCTAAATATAGATTTCGGTCTTCGTCGCGTCTTTAAATGGGAATTTGTCATCGCGGACGTGTCATTACCAATTATTGGTGCTGATTTCTTGAATAGCACAGGATTGGTAGTCGATATTCGCAGACGAAGAATATCCGATCCTTTGACTTCGCTGTTTCCTATCGGAGCAATCACGCTTCTTAAGGAATCAGCACTATCGCAAGTGGATAAGTCGCAGACAAATTCCCAGATTCAAAATTTATTATCTAAATACGATAACTTGTTGAGTCATTCGTTGTGTTTGAAACCAGTAAAACACAACATTACACATCGGTTGGAGACAACGGGACCACCAGTGGCTTGTAAAACTAGGCGTTTGGCACCCGATAAACTTAATATCGCGAGGACTGAATTCGAGAACATGATGTCACTTGGTATTTGTCGACCAAGTAACAGTCCATGGTCCAGTCCATTGCACCTTGTAAAGAAAAAGAACGGCGATTGGAGACCATGCGGAGATTACCGCAGCCTCAACCGAGTCACTATTCCTGATCGTTATCCAATTCCGCATCTTCAAGACTTTTCACATCAGCTTGAAGGTTGCAATGTATTTACAACATTGGATTTAGTCCAGGCATATCATCAAATACCGATTGAACCATCTGATATTCCAAAAACCGCTATTTCAACACCCTTTGGATTATTCGAATTTACTAAAATGACTTTTGGCCTTCGGAACGCAGCACAAACTTTTCAGAGATTTATGCATTCCGTTTTATCAGGCCTAAATTTTACTTTCGTTTACTTAGACGATATATTAATTGCGTCTAAATCCCACGAAGAACATCTAGAACATCTAGAGACTGTTTTTCGAAAATTATCAGATCATGGTTTAATCATTAATCCAGATAAATGTGTATTCGCTTCACACGAAATTAAATTTCTTGGACATACAGTTAATGCAAATGGCATTTTGCCTGATTCCACTAGAATTGAAGCTATAAAAAATTTTGAACGTCCTCCAACAGTTAATCATCTGAAACGATTTCTGGGTATGATTAATTTTTATTGACGTTTCATCCCTAATGCCGCATCAGATCAAATCTTACTGAATGATTTCTTGAAAGGTTACAAGAAAAACAGTAAGACTCTTATTAATTGGTCAGCGGAATCTATTCAAGCCTTCAAGAATTGTAAAGAGAAGTTGTGTCAAGCAACTATTCTTGCACATCCGTCTTCCACAGCGCGACTAGCAATTATGGTGGATGCTTCGGATGCGGCGATTGGAGCAGTGGTGCAGCAGTATATTACTGATGCATGGCAGCCACTAAGTTTTTTTTCTGTACGTCTCAATGAGACGCAAAAAAGGTATAGTGCTTATGACAGAGAGTTGCTTGCAGCTTACTCTGGTATTAAGCACTTTAAATATCTTTTAGAAGACAGGGAGTTCACACTGTTCACGGATCACAAACCACTTATTTACGCGTTTTATCAGAATCCGGAAAAAGCATCTCCTCGTCAATTTCGTCATTTGGATTTTATCGGTCAATTCACTACCGACATCCAACATATCTCGGGCATTAATAATGTTGTTGCAGACACCTTATCACGCATAGATCTAATTTCTATTCCAGAAAGTATAGATTATGCGCAAATAGCAGATGTACAAATCAATGAGCTTCGAGAACTTCTTCGTGACAATTCGTCATTAAAATTCAAGCAAGTTCCATTTAATTTCCATCCTAATAAAACTATTTATTGCGATACTTCGACTGCTATAACACGACCTTTTATTCCAACTGAATTTCGGAAAAAAGTTTTTGAAGCCTTTCACAATTTATCTCATCCAGGAATCAAGGCATCAGTTAATTTATTGACAAAACATGTCATCTGGCCATCTATCTCTAAAGATTCAAAAACTATGGCTCAAAATTGTATAGCATGTCAGAAGTCGAATATTTCAAGGCATACCATTTCTCCTCTCGGCTCTTTCAAATTAACTTCGCAACGCTTTGCAGAAATACATCTAGACATCATTGGTCCACTTCCGGTTTCTGAAAATCAGCGATACTGCGTGACATTGATAGATCGTTACACGAGATGGGCTGAGGCGATTCCAGTGCCGGATATTGCTGCGTCCACTGTTGCTTTCGCCGTATACTCCGCATGGATTTCTCGTTTCGGCGTGCCAGAGGTTATAGTTACAGACCAGGGAACTCAGTTTGAATCCAATCTGTTTACCGAATTATCCAATTTGCTTGGTTTCAAACGCATTCGAACAACAGGTTATAATCCAAAGGCGAATGGAATGATTGAACGTTGGCATAGAACGTTAAAATCTGCTATCATGTGCCATGAACGTTCTGATTGGACGACGGTACTTCCAACTATTCTGTTAGGATTAAGATCTACGTTCAGCGAGGAGTTAAAAACAACTCCAGCTGAAATTGTGTTTGGATGTCCATTGCGAGTGCCTGGACAGCTTCTAAATTCATCTACAGATAAACAAATTCCACAATCTGAATTTGTACTAAATTTAAAAAACATTTTGATGAAATTAGGCCAACACCAGCTTCCAGACACTCCAATGTCAAAATTTTCATTTCTAAGGAGCTTTCGAGTTGTGATTATGTTTTTCTTCGTACGGATTCTCTGCGAAGATCTCTTCAAGCACCTTACACTGGTCCTCATTTGGTACTTAAACGTTCGGAAAAATTTTTAACAATTCAAGGTAACGGGAAGTCAATTGTTGTTTCAATCGATAGGCTTAAACCATGTTTTATAGAAAGTGAGGTCGATAGAGAACCGATTCCAGCGATACTCACTTCGCCTATTAAGAAGGAGTCACTTGAAACAACAAATCAAAATTCGAAATTTACAAACAAATCGGCAAATCAAAATTCCAAATTAATGGACAATGTACCTTTGGCTAAAAAAGTCAAATTTAATGTACCATCAGATTTGCCTTCTTCATCAACCACAAGGTTAGGTCGTAATGTCAAAATTCCTTCGCCTTATTTATCCAGTTTAAATTACAGAAATATTTGAATTGTATTTTAATTTTCAAAATTTTTTTTGTTGCACTTCGTCAAACAGTTATTTTCGCGAATTTTTCCAAATTCTCTGGGGAGAGAGTATTTGTAGTGATCCATCTTGTTTTCGTTTTATAATTCTTATCTGTTATCAAATTATAATTTCCACTGTGTTGTTAAAATTATTTAAAATCATGAAACTCAGTGGAAATTATGGAAGTGCACTTATATTTTTTAATCTACTTGTAACCCTTAAAAATAAAATATGTAAAAAAGAAAAGTTTTGTTTCCAATAGAAAAATAGAATAAAACTGGTGAGGACTAAATCACAAAAAAGTTTTTCTAAAAAAATTAAATATATTAAACTTAAATAATTAATTGTAATATATCATATTAATTAAGTATTTGTAAATATATATATATATATATATATATATATATATATATATATATATATATATATATATATATATATATATATATATATATATATATATATATATATGTAAATATCAAATTAGTTTAATTATTGTAATTATACATATATGTGTTGCTATATATGTAGTTTTCCGAATAACTGTTTTCTACCTTAAAACATAACACATAATTAGTGTTAAATTAGAACGGTTATTAACTACAATGTGAAAAGTATTTAACTCACCTGTTACGATTTCGCCGAGTGGTTATTCTAATAATTTTTCCGGTTCGATCACTGGATTGTGAATATAAACTCGCAAAGATTAAATTTTAACTAAATTTATTTCCCACAAAAATTTCACAAATAATTCACTGATATTTATTTTCACTATTATTTTACACAATATTTATCACTACTATTATTTTATCACTTCACTTTTTATCACTTCCCGATATTAACACTTCGAAAATCAAAATTGAACTATCTCGTAACTCAAATGTCTACACGTATTTATACGACGCAAAGGCTTGTAGAACATTCCATTATTTTGCTTCTCTACACTTCTCGAAATTTCGTTGCGTCGTATTTGGTTCGCTCCGCCTATTTCATTATTTCTTTTTACTTTGTTCGTATGTGTAAACGTTTGGTTACAGGGTAATCCCTACTGTTATAATTTTCTTTTTAATTATCACAGGTGACATCTGTGATTCGTGACACACCTGTATTACCTGTGCGCCACCTCCAAAAAACAAACAATTTTTATATAGGAACGTAAATTAAAAATACAACGTAATTGAAAGTGATAATATCATTATATATGTACGAATAATTGATAAAAATTCTAAAAATATCTAATCAGGTTCGTATTCCTAAATTAGTTTGTACTTTTTATAATGCATATCCAATAAACACTTTTTGGGTCTTTTCAGTTTTCTATTTTTGGTAAATGTTTGATTCTGGTTTACAAATAAATATAGCAGTACCGCCATTTACTTTGTTCTACTTTTTGAAGTCGTTACTAATAATTTATAATCTGCTTATAAAAAAACATTCGGATTAATTTTAGGAGTCAGTGTACTTTTGAAAGTCGAACTGAAAATTGTTCTCATGAGTTGACAATATGTCCCACGATGAAATAAATGTTTGGTTAATATTCTCTCACCTCCTGACAAATAAACTAAACATTTCAGATTTAATATTTCAGTATATATAGTTACGATGTTGTTAAAATACCAAATTACTTATAATAACTATTCGTGAAATCGCGATAAAAACAAACTTGCATGTGAAGTGTTCATAGAGGCAGCACTAGTCCAATTTTCCGTTGATGACCGATATGTTTAAAACCCTACGTTTTGCAAAAAACAAAATTAAAATTAATTCGGATACCGCCAACAGAACAACCAGGATCGGCACGTTTGACAGCCTTATCACATGTATGAAAAAGTATGGGCCGAAACTAGTGGCTCTCCAGAAACTCGATTGCCTAAAAGTGGAGACTGTTCCAATGCTATACATTGCTATACAGAGGAAATGACTTCGGAAATCTTGGAGTTAGATTTTTCATTGGGTCACAGACAAAAAAGGCTGTTGATAAACAAATGTGTAAGATAAGTTTGCGCACTAGATTAGCCAACCTATCAATTATATGTATACAAGAGCCCACTGATGTAAGCCAACCCTATGATAAAGACTCATTTGACAATAATTTGGATAATCTGGGCTCTTTATCGGAGTACTATGTTACTAAATTGATGAGTTGATTCTAGAGCTGATAAAAAACAAACTAATTTTGTAATAATATGAATGAAAATGAAAGAAAAGTGAACTTTGCTATCGCTCATGAGCTAAAATTGACAATTTATTTCCTGAAATTCTTTCCTCACAAAAACATCCATTTGGCTACATTCTAACGATAATGTTGATTATAACGTTTATGGTTCTCTGTTTAAGGACAGAATTCACATTAACACATTCACATAAAGAACCCCACATTAACACATTCACATAAGAACAAGATCAGTATGGAAACCTCTGTGTTTACATCGATGCGGTGAAGAATAGAAAATGGCCGCTTATGCCCAAAACGGGCCATCGCTTAAAAAGTTTGAGATTTACCGCGGAATAGCTCTCCTTTGCATATTATAAAGCTTGGGATGGATTACTCCTGTGGAGGAGGATATTGGTATCTACTACAAGAGTATTCCGTCGAAATCGGTACTGCGAAACATCAAGCAACCCTATGACACGATTACTCGAGCGAGGCTATGATATGCGCCTGAATATTTAGGAATACCAAACAAATGCGTACATCTGTGTAAAATGACAATAACTCAGTGAAAATGCTGTGTCAAAGAGATACGCCGTCGCTTTTAATTTTTCATTTCGCATGTTGGAATACATCCTTCGTAAAAATGAAACACCTCAAGCCAATATCTTATTCCGACAATCCAAATAACTTTTGACCTATGCATTTAATATCTGTGTGATTGGATTAAGTGACAACGAAGTGAAGAAATACTCATTCAACGCAGTCAGGTGGGAAACGTTTGAAACAATTGTCGGAAGTTATGAAATTTAATCAAATGAAAAACTATTACTCGATTATTTTAATATTAAGTGAAACAAAATAATTAAGTTTTAATGCACTCAGTGATATTTTTAAAACCATAATAGATATGAATTCACAGAAAGCATCAGTTTCGAATTTTTGGAATAATTTTATGTAGTAATAATTGTAATTGTAACATAAAAACAAAACTAATTTATTGAATTTAATAAAATATAACAAATGAAAATGTTTCAGAAAATAACAAACAAATTTAAAGTAGTGTTGCGTGGGAAATATTTTTTAAGTATGTAAACATTATAAAATTAATATACATGTGAACATAAAACTTGTGTAAACAGCTGAGTAATCCCCACTCCATTTTGTCATTTTTAGAGCAATGTGATTTTGTTGAGAAGAGAAAACGATCATTCATGTCATTTTATATTTTATTTTGTACTTCTCTGCTGCTTAGTGTATAGTGATTAGTGAGTGTTGCATCGCCTTTTGGTGGCTTGTGAGCTTAATAAATATAAAAGCAAAATATTAAATTTGATAGTGTGACTAATTTTAAGTATAAAAATGACGTCCATTACCCCATTGTTCGGAATTTGCATAAAATCTGGTGAAATAATAAACCAAATTATCGGTACAAAACATGAAATTGTACCTGGTGATTTATTAAAAATAATTCCGGTGAAAAAGGGCGATAATTCAGATCATTATGTTATTAAGCTTTTTGATCGCATAAATAAAAGCTTTGGCAAGGAGTTGTATCAGTGCGAAAAAGTGAATTTAACTAAATTGGATAACTCGATTTTTACGTACGTAAGTCAATTGGAAATAGGTGCAGATGTCGCAGCAAATCTAGAAATTCCTGGCAATAAAATTAAAGTGAATTTTAGAATTAAATCTTTTTGTGATGTGCCTTCACTTGGGGCTGGAAGGTTTTTGGTCTTGGATATAATTGTAAGTACACATGTACATATATCTTATCTGGATCACTTTGATCGAAATTATAATTAGAAAACTCAAAACTAAATTTAAATATTACGTTACTTCTAATTTTCGGTGATTCCCATTTTTATTAAATCATTTATACATAATACATTTTTGCATTTCCAGGATACTCCAAATCTTACGGAAGATAATAAATTCAACCTTCGTATGAAATATTTTTTTTCGCCAGAAGCTGCATATTGTTTTCGATTTGACAGATTAATCGAAAACTTAATAGTTGATAATCGCCCTATTATTCAACCAGGTTTAAATCAAGATAATAATCAACCACGGTTTAAAAATGATCAATATGAGAATTGTACTCCACCACAAAAAGTGCAATTTGATAAGCCACACACATCGACACCTACAAATTCGAATAGTCAAACAATAAATGTGTGCGAAGCGTCTTTAATCGATTTTGACGATGTAAGTCAAATTAATCATCCTCTCAAAACTTTTATAGTGCCTCCAGTTACAACTAATTTAAATCAAACTGCAGTCGGTTTTCGTAATGATAATAATATGATAATCGAACCTCAGTTACAAAACCTAAAAAATGGATTGAGCGATTTACGTAAACTGACAGAAAAGGAACATAATGGCATGAACGAATATGCTCTTACCAATCCCACAAATTTGATCAGTCAAAATTTATATACACAAAATGATAACATTCAGAAATGTAATTTAGTTAGTGCAACCGGCTATTCTACACCACCGTCAGAAACATATTATCGTGATATGGCTAATAACCCTCAAATAATTAAAGATTTTCGAGCTTCTTCAATTGATGGAATGTCAAATTCAAATACAAATATTGGTAAATTGATAGGTTTGGTGTTTACTATTTTGATTTTTACTTAATAACTTCTTCAGTTCCAGATAATATAAGGCGTAGAATAGAAGGCGCATTGAATCCCAATGATAATTCATCAGTTCAAGGCCATTTAAAACAATTTAGTTTACCAACAGTGGCTCAAGATGATCAAGTTAATGTTTCAGTTCAAATGGCAAACATTTCGATTAAAAATCAAACTCCTTCCAATTTTCTACGAAAAACATCGCCTCCGAAAATTTCTCAAAATATGCAACGAAATGCATCTCCGCCTCCGAACATTCGTCAGTATATGCAACGAAATGCATCTCCGCCTCCAAAAATTCCCAATATCACAAAAAAACCAAAACCTAAAAAACCTCGTCGTAAATTTAATCAAAATCACAATAATTCAATGACCCGCTGCTATATATGCCAAAATGGTGGGAAAACAATACAGTTGGATTGTCAACATGTATTTTGTTTGGAATGTTTGTTCGATTTATTGAAAAATCTGGAAAATGCTTGCTGTCCTTTCAAAAATGGTAATTATTATTGTAACAACAAGTTGGACGTAGAAGATATCAATAATATATTGGATGAGGTTAACGAAAGCATGACCCAGCCTAACATAAACACCACGAAAACCTTTCCTAAAACAATTATTCCAGAACCTAAACCCGCTGTTAAGAATGTTGAAGATCAATTTTATGTTAATGATGATGATAATTCAAGCGAAGTAATTTTCAATTGTAAACAAGATAAATGTAATGGAATCTGGTTTGTTGACAAGACGGAAGGTAGAAATACATATATGTGTCCGGTGTGTGGAACATACAATTGTTTTAAATGCCAGGTTGTTCACGAAAATATGACTTGTGAGGAATACAACCAGTATAATCCGAATTGGCAAAATAATTCTAAAGGAGAGCCACGTCGTCAGGTGAATTATGATGATACTATTGCGAATGAGTTATCATGGAAATGTGACCATTGTACTTACAATGAAAATTTATTGGATACTGCAATATGTGTAATTTGCGGGCGAACCAATGATAATTTGACAAATGTCAATACAATAAAATCTTCGGGAACAGAATACTACCGATTACTTCAGCTAGAAGAGAATGACAATTTCATTCCTAATTATGTTGAATTTGAATGTATTATTTGTGCAGATACGATTCAACCAGATGGTGGAATTCAATTACGTGGATGTCTACACAACTTTTGTCACGATTGTATTCGTAGATATATCGAGAACGAGGATAAAGCGGAGATTGCATGTCCATTCGATGGGTGTACAAACCTATTAGAAGATCGAGAAATAAAATCGCTTGTATCACCGCAAGCATACGCTCGACATTTAGAAATATCTTTGCGTATTGGAAAAACTCAGATTAAAAATGGATATCAATGCTGTGTACCGAATTGTCAAGGTTGGTGGATATTCATTGACGGAACTTATGAATATAATTGTCCTGTATGTCACACCATAAATTGTATAACGTGCAAAGCAAGTCATCCAGCTATCGATTGTAAAACTTATCAGCAAAATTTGTTTTATTCGACTGATAAGAATGGTATAGAAACAAGAAACCGATTACAACAAATGCTTCAAACGGGCGAAGCCGAACATTGTCCCAAATGCAACGTAAGTATACATATTCCTTATAAATATTCAGACTAGTTAATAATTTATTGATCTTAATTCCAGATAATTGTTGTTAAAAATGGTGGTTGTGCTCATATGAAATGTAGCATGTGTCGCTTTGATTTCAATTGGGGTGAAAATCGTCTCAAAAATTTAAATATAAAATAAACAAAATAATATAATAACATTTTTATCATTCGAGTCCTTAAAAACATTATTATAAATTAATAAATATTATGTTTTGTGTTGTTTGTTTTGAACTTCTATTTTATTATGTAAAATTTAAATTCTATTATTATAATAAATAAATAATGTTCCAAATAATTAAACACGTGTTATTTACCCTTTATAAAAGCCCATGCGCGGATACTGTATTTTCTTATATTTAGATGGAAACCAATGAAATTGCTTTGAATTGTTTTCCATTATGTAGGTAGTTCCACCAAAAATTACAGAATAATATTTGCATTTCTATGATTTCATCCTGCCTTTCTATGATTTTATCTTGGTTTTTTATTGCTCGAATATCCATCAGCAGGAGGTCTACTACGAAATTGGTTCTTTAGCGTTGTCATCTCCAATAAATTCTGGAGGTCAATTATAAATCCGATGGATTTATATCGGATCGCAACTTTTTGCTTAATGTTATGAAATTTCAACTTTATCCGATACGTGCTATTATCGACTCGGATATATTTCTTTGCCCTAAAAATATTATAGGGCCCCGGAGCCTGGATCACCGTTATAACGGCCAGAAATTTCTATTCTAGCGTATTTAAAAATTCTATCAGATACTTTTGTCGTCTAACCTGATGATATATTTAATTTTGTTGAGCGATTAAAGTAATTTTCGTATAATTAGAGAAGAAATACTTGATCCACTAAAGTTTTATCTAAAGATAGTGCGTGCTAGGCTTGATGTTTGCATATTATAGTGAATCGAGTTGTAACAACAGTTCAAATGTATTTCATATCGTTTTTAGTTCATATATTTATTTCGGGCAGGATCTGGATGGATCTTCGGGTTGACGACACGCATTGATAAAAAACAAACAAAACTAAGTCGGATACCTCCAAAATATCGATGAACCAAAATATCAATGAAATACCCGGACATGAGATTAAGAATCAGCACGTGGAACGCGCAGTCACTTAGAAAACCTGGCGCGATTGACGGTCTTATCACATGTATGAGATAGTATCGACTGGAACTCGTATCTATCCAAGAAATTTGTTGGCCTAAAAGTGGAGACCATGTGTCCCCCAAGGCTATACATTGCTATACAGTGGATATGATCTCGGAAATCTTGGAGTTGGATTTTTTACTGGGCCACAGAAAAAAAATGGTGTGTTGGACTTCCAAGCAGTCGATAATCGAATATGTAAGCTTCTCTTGCACATGAGATTAACCAATTTGTCAATGGTCTGTATGTATGTGCCTCAACCTCAAAATAAAGACTTATTTTACAATAATTTGAATAATCTGAGCACGATGTCAAATTGGTGACTTTAATGCTAGACCTGGCAGAAATTAGACCGACTTATGTAACAATATAGGTCCGTACTTCTGACACGAAACTGCGACCGAAAATGGAGAAAGAATGATGTACTTAGAGATAACTTATGATCTCAAAGTGACAAGAAGAGCCATTAATCATAAAAACATCCATTTGGAATCATGAACACATCCACGTCAAACAAATTATGTTCAACAACATTCGTAGTCAGTGGTCATTATCTAGTCATTGCAAAGCTACGATGGTAATTTTCGTACAAGTCAAGCAAGTCAGGAGAATATACAACGTGATTCTCCTGTGAAGGTCCGATAAATGAAGAAACGCAACCAAAATATCAAGATCTTGTAAGCAATAGCATTTTGCAATCTAATTACCAGTCTGAAAAAAATGATTGGTTTGATGAGAAGTGTCGTATTACTGTTGAGCAACGGAATATGGCTTCACAATTAAGTTAACTCGATTTACAATCGCAAGGAGAAATAAAGTGGTTCTTGCTAGGAGGGCAGCTTAATGAATTTGCAGACTGCAGAGGATCCTCTGCAAACTCTGCTTTGAGCACAACTCGTGTGGTTTCTTTAAAGGAGTCACCGCATTGCGTTCCATACCTTAAGATCTCGAACAACTGCCATTCAAGACCAGGATGGAAAGCTGCGTGTTAACGTCGATGCGGTACTCGATACATGGCGTGAACATTTTTGTGACCTAATTGATGTTCCACATATATCACAAGCTGTATTTAAAACCCCCTCAAATACAGACCGCAGAGATGTTCATTGAGGATCCATCATTTGAGGAATTCACAATGGCCATGCAGAGATTAAAGAAAAATCGTTCACCTGGAGTTGATTGAATTTTCAGAGATTTTGATATTCGGAGGGCTAATTTTGTAGAACCGTCTTTTCGATCTTATTCGATTGGTATGAAGAAATGAAATGAGGATACCAAGATTCGCAATCGGGCTTTATATCCTCTACCTACACTTCTGTAAACAAAATATCTTGAAAATGCGGACAAGCTGAAATTGTACAGAGTGTTAATCGGGCCCGTTGTTGTGTATGGATGTGAGAGTTGAACCTTGACAGATGATTATGAAAGATAGCTTCTAATATTCGAGACAAGAATTATGCGTGTAATATATTGCCTATAAGACGCAACGTTGATGGTACATACCGTGTTCTTTTAAATCGCGAGATTAGAAATTTAATACGAATTCCTGATATCGTGCATGAAATCAAAGGACAGCGAGTACCCTGGCACGTTCTGCGTGCTGATCCGAACCGAATTATACAATGATCTTTAAAGTGAGGGCAGCCATTCGGTAAACGAAGAGGTCATTGTCGACGACGATGGCTCCACCGATGAAGTTAGATAGCTAACACGGTACGGGCAAACCATGACCTGTAAAAGATCGGTTTAACGAAATATTTTTGATGAACCCGTTTAGCAACTTGTAGATACTTGATCTCAATGTATGTAGTTTGATAATCGAGTTGTTACAAAGGCACATTTTTCAAATACGTTTATTAAAGTAAATCTTAAAATTAATAAAATTATAAATAATATAAATAAATTAAACATATATAATTGTTTCTTTGATTCATAAAAATGATACAAATGACCAGTAGAACATGTTAAATATTAAAAATGCAATTGGAAACAAAAAACGTGAACGCTTATCAATCCACGTCGAAATTTGTTGGGGCGTCATAGTTGTCCAACCAATTGGTAGCGATTGTTGGGATGGTGTCGGACTACATATATTATTCGGATTGTTATTATTATTATTATGGTGGTGGTTGTTTACTGGAAGCGTTGTAATACTAGACGATGGCTCCATATTTATACTGATGTTGGTTCCATTGTCATTCATAAAATCGTCTACACTTTGGGTCGTTATTGTGGGTAAGTTTGATTTCGATGGAAAGCTCTAAAAAAAAAACAAGAACTAATTAGTTTGATCAATTTCTAATAATCTAAATAATTAAATCAGCATACATGTACAGTCAGATAGTTATTATAATTTGAGGATAAATTTCCACCATTTACTTGGCCATCTAAACTCGAACACGAATGGGATTTTTGTAGTGAATTATTGTTGTTCCCAATTTCACGTCGTTGTGGCCGTGGAGTTAGGGTCGATTTTAAAATATATTTACTATTGACTTTCTTTAATTCGACATTTTTTTTTCGTCGCCATATCGTATTGACAAACGCAAATTCAACTAAACTACCGAAAATAAAGGCGGTACATCCTAAGAACCAGATTTCGGACGCTTTTATATAGCTTACTTTTGGCAGTGTTTTACCTTGTGCAGACGCTAGTGTAATAAATGTTAACATAGTACTTGTTCCCAACATAATACGGGGTGCTGATTGATCTGCTTGTAGCCAAAATGATACCCATGATATTGACACTATCATCATAGATGGAAGGAAATAGTCCATTAAATAAAAGCCAATTTCACGAGCTAAGTGAACTGTAAAGCTGAGGGAACTGTAGTTTCCAGCTATAATTGATGATGTATATAAATTATTTTGAGTTTGATGATTTACTTTATCTTTTATCTTACCGAATGCTCCGTGTCTCAGATCGCTTAAATCAGCATTGATAATTGTCTCGTTGGTTATCATGCTTAAAAGTGCATACTCAGTTAAATGAAGTTCGGGTGCTAAAGTCACAGGAGATTTTTGTTCCCAATGCAATACCAATTCTGTTGTGTTGTACATCCCTTCATCAAAAAAAAAAAATTATCATTAAATTTAAATCCAAAAAATTAAAAATAAGATAATGCTTACAACTCTCGAGAATTGTCGAACATCGTTGCTCATCGAATGGAAATTTTTGTAAGTTCATCCAACAGTAGAGTGTCGCCTGTATACGATACGATATAATAATAGTACCATCCGGTGAAACCGAGGTTAACACGTCTTTTTCACTTGTACCTAATATACTTGATGATCGTTCATTTGCAAAAAATACATGTGGCACCCAGAGTGCATCTTTCAAACTATTTTCACCCATAATCGGTTCGGTTCGCTTCGGTGACACTTGTTTAAACACAAGTCGTGGATCAACGTAGCGTAATTGAAGTAATGCGTGGATTTTAAATTGCTGCAATATAAATAAAAGCGTTATTATAGACGATCAGAGTTTCAATTAAATTTTATTAATTCGGTTCATTTGGACGTCGTTTCAAACAAGAGTCAACTCCTCTTCTATGTCAGTATACTAAAAGTTGACACAATACAATCTGTTGTAAAACCGCAATGCAAACAAGTGGCCTTACGGCTTTTGAAAAGAATCAAGCAACTGGTAACATAAAATTCTCGATTTTAAGGTAATCACTTTTATAGAATCTATGTATGGAGAGATGTGTTTGATTTGTTAAATACACTTTTGTAGACTCTTGGCATGAGAATTGCAAGTGATTCGATTAAGTAGCAATCGCGTTAAAATTGTATTAGATGAGTAAGCAAAACTATTTAAGTGACCTCTGATTTTAGAAATCAATACAACGGATTTTGAGTACGCGATCAATATCAATTGCATCAACTGTCAGAAAACAAGACTCGAGATCATTTGAAAGATCCCGAATAACTTTTATATAGTACATATTGTAGATCTATCGAATGATCGTTAATGTTTTGGAACAAGTTTATAAGAAGGATCAAATTATTTTAAACAGTGAAGTGTTAAAGTATTTGCGATTCTATGAAAATAAAGAAACGGTTGGAGTCTAAATTTTCAATAAGGTCTGGATGCTAACTGTCAGGCCTGTGATCAAAATGGTTCAGCCAATATACATAAAAGAAACTGGGTAGACTAAATCATAATACCATTTTTATATAGTTTTAACATAACATAACCAACACCAGATGATTTTATCACCTCGACTACTGATCTGAACTCATCTTGGTCAAACCATTTTCAGTTTTAACGTAAACTTAAGGAAAACAGGAGATTATTGAAAATATCGATGCACGTTGATGATTTGTCCTTATAACTAGTCTTTGGCTAGATCTCCATTTAGGGACGGATTGAACCCAATGACAACTGGAAAGGAAACCCCATTTAAGAGACTGAACATCCTGACAGAATATCACAAGGAGAAGCTGCTATTCGTCTCAAGGCCGGAATATTACATAAAAAATATTGTGAAGAATCCATATCAAGGCATCTATATAGCATCTTTATATACCCACTGGCCCGTTGATATGTCTGAAATCTCCGATTTTCTAGAGTTTTGTAATAAAAGTAGATTTTGTGTTCCATTATATAGTGTGCTCAGAAGGTTTCAAAAGGAATTTTATTCTTCTCTAGAAGAATAGAGACTGACCAGAAATTTGACAGATCAAGATTAAAGCCGCGACAACATTAAAGTTGACTCACACAATAACTCTGAAGTAGGAGAATAAAACCAAGAGACGAATGAGAAATCCTATATAGAAGGTTTAATTGCTATAATCAACGAGGAATTGAGGTTGTTAGACATATTTTGCACAGCTTCTTGTCTAAGAACGCAGTTATATATTTTTGGAAAACAAAGTATTTGGTTAACTATGATGCTTCCCTTTATTTATAAGAACTTATATATATATAAGAACTGAATATAGAAATGTAAAAAATAGTTAGTTAGTCCATGCGGCCCACAGATCTCCAGTAGGATTGTGTCATGCTTTAAAAAATAAACCTTAAAGAGTTTCTTATCACGCCGCGGTCTCGAATTCGACTCTCGCTATTGACTAAAAATTAACATGCTCCGGATGACATAAAAATAGGGGAAAGTATATTCGCTGAGCGATCACGTCAGCCCACCGAATATACTTTTCAAACACAATCGCTTTTTATGTCACCTACAATGTGCACCAATACGTTAAACTGGCCCCGTAATGTCTCAGTTGGGACGCAACAGTCTTTAGTAGCTGTGGTGCATCGTCATTTGGTGCAACTGAATCATTGTAGGTTGGATGTTTTTTAAATATCTTGGACTCTCTATAATATATACAGTTTATAATATACTCACCAAATCATGTGCCTCTAAACTTTGCAAAAAATATATGTAGGCTCTGGCGAACACATTGATCGGTATACGAGTGTTATTTTCACCTACTGTAAAAAACAAAAATATTTATTATTTACAACCATATACAGAATATATATATATATATATATATATATATATATATATATATATATATATATATATATATATATATATATATATATATATATATATAATATGTGTGTTTTCCAACTTACAAGTAATCGGCCGCTCCAATCGATCATATCGACATTGATGTGTTAATCTTTGAAGAAGTTGTGTTTGCGATAGATTATCAGCATCTTCTAGTGATGGACAATCTGGCTCAGAACTGCAAGTGACAAAACAAATACAATATAATAGAACTTGACATTAAGTATAAGCGCGTTTGTTACTGTGAGTTATAAACCAGCACACATTCGAAATCATGTGATTTCTTCAAGGCTCTCGCATATACACTTTTTAAAGAGATTTTTGCGATGACAAATTTTTTCGACTCACACATTATTTTATCTTTCTAAAACGAAAAACAACTTGCTGTCGATAAAAGTTAATTATGAAGCGAAATAAGAAAATGTCAATGAAAAGAGGTAGATACCGGTCATTGAACATATTTTTTTATTTTATTTCTTACTATGTACAATGGTAATTACTGGTTAAGTAACGAGTACACACATATCATATAGAGAGTCTATAATTGAGCTTAAAGTTTTGTTTTCAAATCATCCTCAGTTTATGATGTTCATTATATATACGAGTATATGAACTCATGGATGAAATCGATCGAAGTTGGATTTTATAATACGAGTATACGTGACAAATTTTGATTTATTTAATTGATAAAAGCGGAATTAATTAAATTATAAATCGTATACTTAATAAAATATAGTTATTTATCGATATGAACTTAACAAGTTGAACTTATGCCGTGATCAAACTAAATGAGATAATAAATAGATATCGCGCGGCGTCTGAGACTCAACATACTGTAATAGAAATACTATTCGTGCGACAAATAATTGTAAATTTAAGAATTTCACCTTCGCAGCCAAACCATTAACATTGGATTGTGTTGTTTTGTTTATGCGAATTCATGAGCGACCTACAAAAGGCGATTTTTAAGAAAGATGAAATATGCAACCGTCCTTTAGTTAATTAAAGCTGCGTATAGTCGTAAACTAGATGAGATGTGGATATACCACATTCTGTTAACCAGGAAGGATACTTCGAAATATATAACGAGACGAGAGACAATATGGGATATGAACATAACGTCAAAAATAGTATATCGTAATCATCATATAAGTCACGTTTAAAATCGATCGTTGAATATAATAAAATTGTTTTAATGTACACACTACATATTTGGTATTGCTTGATTGATATTGATAGTTTTTGTATAAATGAAAATGCGTCCAATTTAAAATCTAAAATTTTTTAATGGTTTTGTGTGTATGAAACTCTGAAAATATTATGCAAAAGTATGTATAACCTTTACCAACATTATCTAGAATAATATATCAATAACGAAATCATTTAAGAAACACTGTATTCTGCATGAATGTTATGAGCTAGACTAGAATTGAAAATAATAAGAAAAGTCGTTGTGTGTAAGTATAACGTAGTCATATATGTAAGTTAAAGTTGCGACAAGGTTATGTAAAAACTATATTCTTATGGATTAATCGTTATTCGCCAAGAAAAATGTATTCGCCCAACTCAGAGTGGGAATTTGCTGTACGAATGTGATATTTATAAGTAAGAATTGAAGTAACTCACGATTTGATTTGGTTGGATTAACCATCTTACCTGGTCAGATTGGCGAGAATCAGAAAAAATGTTGGGCTAAAAATTTGACTCCTTTTTTATACGTCGACCTTTTAGGAAATTGCTCCGAAAATCATCGCTAAGTAAAGACTAGTATAATTAAAATGTAAACCTAATTTATCAGGATTGCAATCATGTTCTTGGGATCAGTTTCACTTACGTCGTTAATGAACGTTATTCAGTCACTCATCTCCGAGATGGATGAAATTCAATTATTCTCGATCTCTAGTCAGAACGTCTATGAAAATATTGCATGACGCTATGAAAGAGGTAGCTTTGAAGTGAAATGAACAGTTGTAACGCGTCTGTAGTTAAGAGAGTTTCTTACCACGCCGCGGTCTCCGAATGACATAAATCGTGATTGTGTGTAAAATCATTCGTTGGACTGACCACCTACTATACGTTAGAATAGTTCATACAGTTGAGACGCGGTAAAGAATGCAATTCGCCGAGTTAGTATATAAACTACTATACTTGTGTGGTTTCGTTATAAAAATGACCTAATTGCATATTTTTGGTTGTCAAACATTATAGTTAGTTCATATAAGATGTATCGTCGGAATTCTATTTAAGAAAGATCAGGAATATAATTTTGAATATCATAAATGAGATTAAAGATTGCATTAGTTTGGTCACGTTTATAGCATGCTGAACATAAACGAATGATGTATAGTCATCCTTCAAAGGTCACTGGGAACAATACTTCGAAATGTGATGTGTAGTTTAAGATCTGAGATCTTGCGGGTTTTTATACAGCAGTCTGAAGAGTTGTTTCCCAAACTACATTATAAACTGAAGGTACGCGTCGAATTGCCGATTTCTATATCCATCCTTTAAATCGGACTTAATATACGACATTTAATAAACAGAAGTGCAAGTATTCCAGTAATGCAGCAAAATATATGTAAGCAATGTAAACTTGTGGCACATATAGTCTGGCATGAATGATCATCAGCTTTATCACCGATCATCACCGACACACCCTATATCTAATTGTACTATAAACTAGCCCAGCTATTGGGTTGGATTTTTTTATTTCTGTCTCTTATATCTGCGGAATGGCCGTTAGTACTGCCCATTAGGAGAGCACACTTTACATCGCTGTAAATAACACGTCGTAAAAGTATTCTTTGAATGCACATACCATATGTATAGGTTCGCAGTGAATATTTGCTAAAACAAAAATTACATAACCATGAATAAAGCATATTGCCCTTGTAGAACCGTTAAAAAGCTTTAATTAAGCAGAATTATTACGAAAGGATTGCTAACATTACAATCCCTGCATATATCGATTTTCAGATCTATTCTGGACTATAGTTTGACCCTACAGCTTTGGACTCCAAGATAACTATGCCATTAGGAGTAAGTGATCAACCCTAACTTATTATTGTTGTAAATTTATAAAAATATATCGAGGCAAGATCACCAATGAGATATTAGCCGTGTTTCTTGACGCTCAGTGATCCGGATCAGATCAAATTCTACATACAAAGCAACAACAAAATGTATATTAGCGATCATATTTGTATTATTTACTACTGATACAATGACAGCTAATGACAAAATAGCATGGATGATATTTTACAACAGAAAATAATACAATTTTGAGTAGTACCATAGGAAAATTTAATATAATTTTGAATAGTACCTTTTGTCACAGCACCTACCCTCTCATCAATATTTTATGAATTTTTATGTCGTTTTTTGTCACAAGATCTAATCTGGATTAGATGAAACGTCAAGAAACATGGCTGTTGCGGTGCACTCAAACAATTAATTTTGTGGTTCATAATAAATACACGAATTATAGGTAAGTTGTGGTACACTAAAGACCGTAGCCTTCCACCATTAGCTTGGCGCTTTTTCTGTCTACAAATTCGCTTAACTGCCCTCCTAGGAAGAACTGATTTCTTACCTTGGATTAACAATGGACAGGTTAGCTAATCTCAGGTGAATCCTACCCATTTAATTGTTGACTGCTTGGAAGTCCAACCCAGCCAAAGTATAGCAATAAGACACATGATCTCCACTTTTAGGCAGGTGAGGTACAGGTGATCCTTTTTCATAGGTGCTTTGTTGACATTTTTAACATTTGAATTTTTTTTACGATTACGCGTCGTTAGTCTCACGATCCAACCAGATTAATCCGCCTCCTACGACAAGCCATGATTTATTGTGGTGATATTCTATGGGTTCAATGTTTCGTTCGAAATATTTACCAATGTTATAGGTTTGAAAATATAGTCAAACACATGTCATACGAGCCAAATATCTTCATCTCGAATACAATAAAATTGATGTCATTTAAGACTTGTTTAATTAAGACGATAGGTTATTGTATATCCATCCATTCAACATAAATATAAAATTTTAATTATATAGAATTATAAGTAAAATTAAAAATGAATTAACAACAATAGCATATTGTAATATAATACATCAAAGCACGTGATTCCTCCAGCCCCATTTGAAATATAAACTATAAACACACTTGAGTTAAATCAAAAGGCATCTAGAAATAATTTTCATAGACTGTACGGCGAGATTTGACTATCATTACGTAATGCTATGCACAAATTCAGTGTAAACCCTCGATTAAACCAGTTCGTCGTTATGTGAATGTCTTTTTGCATACTGAGATTGAGCAGCACTCAATTCGAGGTATCTTAAATATACACAATCGTATATTTTAGCAGTTTCGAACGACAATTTATAATCTTGTTTTATGTAATTTGACTTTTATAGAAAATAAAAATAAATTTTTAATTGAAATAATAGTTTTCGTACGACATTTGCAATAAATTATAAATTGCAGTTCAATACGTATTGAAAAGTGGCTGAAATGTATACGCATAAGCTAATTAATTTATTTCAAAAATAATTATTGACACTTAGTTGGTTTGTATTATATATTTACTATTATTGTATTGATTCAGGTGAACTGCGAGTTTGTTGGCTCAATAAAATGTGTCATCTCGCACGATGGTACATTATTTTGAAATTGGAACACACAACTTTGCGAAATGTACAGCCTTCAATTGGCACTAACGATGAACATATTTATTGTACGACCTTACTTTGTTGGTGAATCGTGTGAAGTCCATATTGACTATTCTGGGAAAGGCAAATATTCAATTCTTGGATTCGAAGATTGCATGTGGTTCACATGACTGCCAGGTAAATAGATTGAAATAATTGTTTTTCATTGTTAAATTTTATTTTTGTTTTTCAGTTCTATTTGCACATTTGGAGCAGTGCGATTAACACTAAGTTAGTTGGATCAGGTGGTACGACATTTCTGAACCCCAAGGACCTCTTGCTACGATTAGTGGTGTTGCTGGGCAGAATCTTTTTGCTTACAAAAATGTTAAGACTCTACCGTGAAAAAGGACAACTAACCAGGATATAGGACGATGTGTGACTAATTTTTAATTCTCAGATATTGGACACGATATAGGGACACCGGGTATAAATCTCTCGGATAGCTTTCTTTAACATTTTGAACAGGTATCACAATACCAACTCAGCCTTATAGTCATACAAGAAACAAAGCTTATCAAAACAAAAGTTTTCTTGCAAGCATCACTGCAATTTATCGATTGTGCTACCGAGTACTTTGGCCCAAGTCTAATTGTTAAGATATTAAACAAACAAATAACATGCATATACCGTGACACTAGTGGCTCTGATTGAAACCTTGCATGAAATGTATACTTATACACACTTAGAAATCAACCAAAATACTTTAAGCTACCATTAAAAATATCAGGACTGAACATGCATCGATCAGACCATTTTCTCGTAGTTCTGGTAATTAATGCTTTCTCTCCTCACTGAGGCAAAAAATTGTATTACAATGCGATCTTATGTCATGACTTTATATAATGACCGCTATAGGTAGGAAAAAATCAGTTCTGTCACGTACAATAAATTGATGATGAATATTCAAAATTCTAGTCTACGACTCCTACGAGTACGAGATTAAAGAAAAATTAAATTCTCTTGATCAAGCCTATATATGCAAGGAAATGCTCTGATGATTCTCTACCACTTCATAAAAGGTATAAATCGGTTGACCCGTTAAAACTAGCCCGCAGCACTGTATATATTCGTACCAAATCACATTTAAGGCGATTACCAGTTCGGTTTTCGTCTTAACCAATCTACAACAGAACTTTAACTCTGAAGATGGAAATTATAGGAATTCCATAAAAACTGATTTCAATGTTCAACATATTAATGAATGAATTAAATTACAAATACTATCAACACTGTTTGATGGCATTAACAGTTGTTTCTGGCATTGACTGAAGTCCAAGCTTGGTTTTTTTGAAATACATAAGTATGTTAGAGTATCGGCTAAATATCTACGAGAGAATCGATGGCTATAAGTATAGATTAAGTACGTTTCAACACAATCGAAATCACATCGGCCAAATTGGTGTTAACTTTCTCACTAGAGGTGAAAATTGCACAGGTCGACTGCGAAAAAGAGTATGAGCCAACTTTTAAGGTGCTGTGATACTGAATAGATCGGGAGGTTATCGGTAAATGATTCACCAAAGTCTTGTTTTTTCATTTATTTGAAAATGACACTAGAATATAAATGAATCTGAAATTAGTCCATTTTATTTGCTATCCTGTTAGACTATTTGCCTTGATCATTTTCAAGATTATTCATTTCAAATATTTACAAATGGCTTTTTGTTGACACAGTTCTCTACACCATTCCGACAAAAGGCATTGATTAGTAAGCAAATTAGAGCTTCTGATGCAGCGTAAGATTACTCATATTATTGTCCCCGAGCTCAGAAAGCCCCAAGTAAAAGGGTCTTCTGTGCTAGTGCATCCTTACAGCTCCTACAAAAATCATCTTCTCGCATATTTTTTTCAAGAAAGTGGTCTCTGGTATGAAGCCTACAACAGATCTCAAATGACTTTGTAGTGACACCATAGTTTTGAGCAAACCATGTCCATTTTTGATCAAATTGTCACGATGACTCCATACACTAAGTAAACTTAAAGCGGTAATTGACAGAACATAGTATTTCTTACGATATTGTTTATTGTCGCCAAATCTTCATTACTTGTGGTGACACCCTTCAACTTAGAGTTTTAGAGCTGACAATTCTGCTTCCATGAAAATGATTGGCTAGCCCATATGCAGGGTCTCGCCACCAAACACGCTATACCACCAGATATGATTCCTTGTATAAGAGGTCTCCTATATCATATATAACTTAAAGTGTTTGGTTATCGTGTCTTATTAGTTTTGGTTGAAAAGGTGGCCAGCTTATCATGGGATGTAGCGTCAGTGGAAAGCAAAAACCAGTATATTAGAAGTACATATATTGAAACAACAACAATTTTTTTATAATTTGAATTAATAAAATAGCACAGTACTAGCCATCAAGTGTGTAGATTGCATTCAGTTTGCAAGATACCACGAAATTGGAGATATTTGCAGATGATTCGAATTTACATCTTAATATATATTTAGATTATGCTATTAAAGGAATTCGGGAGTCGAGGGTCGATGACTTCTACCAGATAATAGAAATTTTGTGAATAATAAATTTGAATAAATTATTTACGAATATAAGCAGATCGAATCAGACGTGATCAGATCGAATCACGAGTTACCGATTTGGTTATTACAAAAAACTTCACAAAGCAATAAATTTATAGTTTCTAGTAAGTTTACGTGCACTTTTACAAACGGTTAATACGATCATTAATCGAATGTAAATGGCGATATAAAATTTAAGAGAATAAATCAAGAAACACACGATATGTTAGTTAACAAATCATTGACGTAATTTTTATAGTTTACACTGAATGTACCACTGTGTCAGCGGCACCGCGGTATCCTATATGCATACGAGTAGATACAGCCAGTAATAATGTGCAAAGTAAAAAGACCGTGAAATCGTTAAATTTTAATTAAAAATAATTAGAATTTATACATATATGTACATATATATTATGTCGATATATAGTTTAAATTTAATAATAACATTATTTTAAGTTTAACACTTTATAAATTGTACTTTAATGATATAGTTGAGACGTGTCTGAATTAAATTATCAGCATGTGCACAAGGCTTATGCTAGGTGTTATTGGTTTTCTTTGTTAAATAATTTTTCTCAAATTTCATCCAACCAACAGTCTTCACAATTTCATTTTACAAGATAATTACCCGAGAGTACTCGCGCTTTTGATCCAGCAGACAATGGGCAATCGGTGATGTAGTTGAAATTAAATAAGTTTTGATAGTACACTGAGTGGTTGTTGACAGCTTTATGCAGCCACAACGTGTTTTTTAAACAGATTTTGAGCTAGAGTCATTAAAAGTATCCCTTAAGAAAATTGAGCGTTGTGTCAAGGACATTTATGCAAAATGGTCATGGAAACGCACAAAAGAATATATGTGCCAGCAAGCCGTGAGGAATGTATTAAGTCAAGTGTCTTAAAATGTTATACCAAGCTGGTAAATCTATTGTGTCTGTGTTAATCCATCCCGACTCTAAAAACGAAATTGCTCTGTGTCTTTATGGGCGTTGAGAGAGCTTTCGATAACATCTCACCATTGGTTCATGCAGATGTGCAGGTATATAACAGTTAAATTGGCAGCTGAATCCATTACTTATTACAAGTGGCAAATTCAATTTATTGCAGATCTACTGTAAGAAGACATTGGCCCAGTGAAGAGTGATACATACAAGTGGGAATTAATGTTATGCCTGATAAAACAGTGATAGTGTCATTCAATAGAAGGACAAAGCTAAGATAAGCTCTCTGTTATGAATATCACGACGATCCAGTTTAAAAAAAACGGCACTTTTTAGGTCTTTAAAAAAGTTAGTATGACTTGGAGATTGATATAAATATGATTTACTGGTGGTACTTAGCCATTATCAGACCCATGTCAATCTATGACTCCTCGATATGGTGGTCTACGATTAAGATGTTAAATGCACAAACTTAACTCATAAGAGTACAATTCATAGCTTGCACTGGTATAATGAAAGAAGGGGCTATTACGATTGCTCCCTAGGCTTGTGCATATATTAAAGAACACTACTTTGGCTGCGGTTAAGGTGAAATCCAAAGGAAACGTGAAAACAGGCCTTCTGGAGGTCTAAGATAAACTACTCACTGGAATACCTTCCAACTGTATAATGTATATTCCTTGATCGGGATGAGTGGAGTTGAGGAGAACTATCATTCAAAGAGTGTTCTATAGTATGGTATACGGATGGTTCAAAAATGCACGAGATAGGATTGCGTGCCACCATCTTTCAAGCAGAAATTTATGTTATAGAGCTTTGTGCAAAAGCTGGTCTAACCTATTGCACTTTGCAAAGATTTTTATTCTATTAGAATACCAGATTAAGAGGCACTCAAGTCAAAAACTGCTGGTCAAAGTTAGTTGGGACTGTTAAACTCAATATAAAGTAACTGGCATCCATAGCAATAAAAAAACTCTTGCCGTGACTGCCATAATAGAAAATAACAGAGTGATGTTGAACCGCCTTTGAAATGAAATGGTTTCAACCGGTTTCAAAATAAACCACATTCAAGATTCTATCACTAAAAGATACATAGAGTATCGACAAAAGTTCTTTTACGTCATGGTGTCACTTGCCCCAGCCTGAATAACAATAATAATGGATTGCGTCTCAGTAAGTGATACCAAATTGATTAGCTATAGCAATCTTCAGAAAAATCAGGACGATGGTACCCAATGAGATATGGTTCTAGCAAAAAGCTCACTGTTAATTGCTGCCAATCGGTATGTTCGGTGTTTACGTCAATGTCCTGCCGATAAGGGTAAAACAAGGAGAAACGTAATTTATATATTTGAGATCACTTTAATTGAATATGTACAGTTTAAATTAGGAAATATTGGCAAAACCTCGCCTTTTAGCATATTGTCTATGTCGGGCGGAGACTCACAAAGAAGGTTGAAATTATGTTCTTTATATTAGCACACTCTTCACTCGAATAATGACAAGAAAATTTCTCGAACCTTCTTAAACACTTCGTGGAAAATGTAATGTAATGTATGCAAAGTTCACACCTTTATATATTAGAGGCAATAAAACATTAAATAAAATAAAATCGCAGCACAGATTAACCGTTTATCGTGAACAATATACGATGACTCACCTAATAATAATCTGTTGCTTCTTTTTGCTCGACTGCACCATATTGGCTATTGTGGCATTCACATCAGCTGGTGGTATTAATTCATCTAACACATTTGGCTTTTCACTGCTTGTCGCGTTCGGTGTGGTTGACGTCGTTATCGGTATTTCACTTGTACTATCAATTTTCATAATAACATCACTTTCACTAACACTACCATTTTCATTGCCACTATCACTACTATTTGTATTTGTGCCACTACGACTGTTCGTTGTAGCCGCATCATCTCTAACTTTATTTGTTTCATTGTTGGTCATGTCAATCGATTTGCCGTTAGAACTGTTGCTCGGTGATACGATCACCTGTGGAATTGATTCTTTATTTCGTAATTGATCTGCTTCTGTGCTCGTGTCGGTTTGATTGGTTGCCGCTGCGGGTAATGTGTTCACAATTTTTATCGAAATAATTAATAAAATTACTAAATAATTAAAAATTTGTAATTTTGCCATATTTAACTGAAATGTTTCGTTTGTTTTATAAATTAAATTTAAACTTTAATTAAAATTATTAATTATATTACTTTGTTCGTATCACAGATATACATATATTATTTTAGCATTTTGTAATTACTTATATACTCTTTAAGGAACATCAGAAATATATAATGTTTATTCACTTGTTTTATTATTTAATTAATATTTTTTTGTTTTATTTAATTCCAAGGTAACAATTAAATTAAAAAAAGTTTGTATAAAAATATATATATAATTAATATTATTTTATTTATTATAAATTTTTTTAAGCACCACCACCGCTTATAAATGAAGACAAGTCACAACTGAGAGTAAAATTGCGATAAACAATTAGTCTAATAGTTAATAATTTTTATTTTTGCTTTTTACTTTATAGTGACAACAACAAATATAAATAAAATAAAATTCATAAATAAATAAAATAATAAAAGTAAGTAAGTAAGGTGGTGTTACAAGGTGTTTCTCAAAAGATAATAAAAATGTACGATTACATTTTGTTTTGTGTATATACATATTTCGCGCGATTTTATCAGTTAATTTCTTAAATAATTACTTACGTGTGCTATACAACCTGAGTAACATACGTTGGTAATATTGTATGAAATCTATTTGTTTATTTTAATAAATAATGGGCGACAGGTATATCTGGTAGATGTGATACTAAATCGAAAAAGCCAAGATGGGTTAACCTCTCCCATTGCCAAACCAAAACATAAAAAAGTTTAAGTATCCCAAAAATATGATTGTATCTACTCCGTGGTTTGAGCCAACGGTTAGAGTCCAGCAGTTATATGCAGTCATTTATTGGCATCTTTCAGCCCAACTGTAACTTTTAGCCCAATAACCCGAAATTATCCATTGTGAGACTGTCAAGATCTGTTTTAAAAGAAAATGCAATTTCTTTTAAAGCAATTTACCTGTCAGAGAAGGTATAGATCATCCTCAAGTTGCTGCAATTTACATAGTGGTTTGAGAATTGTATGTCTTCGATGGGTTATTGTAGTCACAGTTATGCCTTTTAGTAATAATTCGACGAAAAAGTGCTTCGATACCAAAACTTATGTCGGTGCTCGACCAGTTTCCTCCAATTTTGGCAGTCTCTAGCAGTGTTAGAATGATTGTCACACTTTGAATCCACCGTTATCACCAGAGCAGCAGTGGGTGTGTATACATAGCTCACACAATGTTCAGACAAAAAAATCTATAAAAGTACCTAAGAATTTTCGTTCCCACCTCAATAATAGTTCCAGGTCATTAGATAAAGTACCAACTTGAGGATATCTCTTATGTGTTCCTAACTTCCTAGTATCAGCTGCTGCTCAAGACATCGAAAAACGCGTTGCCAAACTCTTTATACTGTTCAGAGTTTTAAACCCTTTCAACAACTTGATGAAGTCCTTTTCAATGAGTTATGATCTCTCTGTAACAGTGCAACATGGCATTAAATTGTAATACACGTATGTCATATCTGATTCCATTTTCGATAAACCCTGTTTATTCATAAATCACTTTCCGTTAAATTATTTTTAGTTGTTCATTGTTATAGAGATGGACAGCTAATTTGAACCGGTGACACACTCACGTATTTTTTGACACTGTGTTTAAACGAGAATTGATCCTTAATAGTTCATAAACCTTCTCTTTTCTGATCTTTGCGCTTAGTGAATTTCATTTTTAGCTTGAACTGTCTTAAAGTATGATTTTACAAAAATGGTCTTTTTCTATGTAGCCCCGTGATTCGACCATAGTGAGCCTCTTAATATAAAATCTATATAGTTTTATACCTTCTAATCAGATCAGTACTCATTATAAGAGTAAGAGCACAATAAAAAATTCATAACCAATATTATAAACAATCAATCGTATATGGAAAAATACTCAAGCTAATTGGGAGTTTCGCTATCTACATATATTTCAAGTTGGCAATTATAGATAGCGCAACTTTGACTCAGGGGTGATATTACAAATTTAAATTTCGATTTTGGTCGTTTCATTTTGAGGTTAAGCATAAGTAAGCTGCCTCATTGAAATTATTTTAAACTACTGACGTTCGTCTTACTGGTCCACCAGGTTGAGCAGAGGTGTCCTACTGTAACTTTCAGTCTGTTTTGTCAGATTATATAAGATATAGGTACAGAGTAAACGGAATATATAGCTTTTTTTCGTAATTCACTGTATTTACACCTTCAAGTAACTGGCACCTACAATTTTGTAAATGTTACACAGCATTGACTGCATAGTTTCATGTGTGTCGTCCCTTTCAGAGAAGATTCTTCCATTTGAGTTCTCTGAAGGCTATAGAATTCCCATGTGATACCGTTTCGTTTCCTTCTCTAGTTGTGCTAGCTAGTCTCGAGGTTTCCGTTAGAGTTCTAATATTCGATACAACTTTTTAGTACGATTTCTCTTTATCGTCAAAATAGACCGAAGTTTCAGCGATTACTTCATCATGGACTTAAATTTCTTTCTGCAAGTATTCTCTTGAGATCTGAAAACAGGAAAAATCTGGAGAATATGGTGGGTGGGTAAGCAATTTGAAGCCTAATTCATTAAATTCTGCCATCGTTTTCATCTATCTGTGACACGGTGCATTGTCTTGGTGAAACAACACTTTTTTCTTTTGCAAATGTGGCCGTTTCTTTGTGATTTCAGCATTCAATCGATCCAAAAGTGCACAGTAATAGTGGTGTTGGTTCCTTTTTGGAGATAGTCGATAAATATAATTCCGTTCACATCCCAAAAAACAGACGCAATCACCTTACCGGCCGACTGTTGCGTTTTTGCTCGCTTTCGATTCGGTTTGTCGATTACTGTCCACTCAGCTGACTGTTTTTTCGATTCTGGTGTGTAATTGTGAAGCCATGTCTCATCTATTGTTACATATCGTAAGGTTTTAATTCCTTTTAACAGCGCCAAACATTCCTTTGAAGCGTCGATTCGATGTTATTTTTGATCGACTGTGAGCTCACGCGGCATCCATTTTGCACAGAGCTTTCGTATACCCAAATGTTCTTGTTAAATGGTAAAACACTACCATCTGGTATCTTTAAAATGTCAGCTAGCTCGTGCACCTTCAATTTGCGATCGTTCATAACCAATTTGTGGATTTTTTTGATATTTTCTGGAATAACGGCCTCATTTGAACGTTCACTGCGCTCCGCATTATTTGTGCTGATATACGACCACATTTAAATTAAGCATTCCCCTTCTCAACCATTTGCTCGATGGAGCAGAGTTCGAATAATGTTTATCAAGCTTCAAATTCACTTTTTTCCATTTTTTTCAAAAACAAAAGTTGTTTCACACAAAACGCTATAACTCACGAATCAATAGACAGATTGCTGTCAAATGTATACACGCATCGTTTGAAAGTTAGTACTTAATCAAAAGCATATAGAAAAAATTCTAGTAACGCCATCTATGTGTCATCCTCTCGGGCAAATTGAATGACCCTGTACGATATCCAACGGTTGATATTGATTTCCGCCGGTTTATGTTCATGATTAATTAATGTTTGGTCCAGTGAAGAGGTTCCATGCTATGTACTTATACTTACAAATTTGCTAGTTGGTGACTCACCAATATGAGCATTTCACCAATATTTCCTTAACTTTGAGCTTTGATGAATCTAAAATTTAGTTTTTTTTTCATCCACAACTCTAGTGCCTGAGTGATCGCAAAAGAAACACATTACTTATATTCGAGGGATTACTCGATAGAACATACTTCAAGGTTTGTTTTTGAAAATCACCTAAAGCCAATGAAGTGTGGTAAGTCGTTTGTTGGTGTTATCAAAATAAACCCGGACCTGTGCACTTGAAATAGTTTCAACTATTTTATTCACACTGTTTGATTAGTATAATGGATATTTTTGTTTTCACTTCGTCAGGATAAATTGGCCACCGTGTTATTTTCGAATTCTCGGAAACTCTCACCGTTTACAATCCTGATTGTTACTTGTATAATCAATAAGCCAGCTATAAAAATAAATTCAATTATTCAAAGCTAATTTAATAACCATTGCAAATTTTAAAAGATTGATTTATTTGCAAGCACGAGTGCCATAAATATTGTTTATCTGCAATTGGAAATGCATTTTAATGTTTTTTTATTGGTTTTTTTTATTAATAGTTAATCGTTTTTTATGTAAGAAGTGAGAGATTAGTGTATTGTTTCAAAATATTTATATAAATATAACTTATTAGAATATTAAGATGTAATTAAGGTAATTAAAGAAACTATGACGTTTGCTTAATTAATGTAGATCCTATACATAAATGAGTCATTCTAATAGATGCTGTACCAACACAGTATTACGCCAATTATTTGTTTTAACTAAAAATTATCTAAGTTTATGGCTATAATATAACTATAAACCTAGATAATTTTAGACAACTATAGTAGTTGATAATATAGTTAAGTGGTCTATCTTATATATAACAAGTGAAAGAACCCATTTTTAAATACAAAACGCACACAATTTGAATTAAACTTTTTGACTCATTATTAAATAAATATTTATTTTGTTTTAAATAAATAAATAACATAATATTATTATTATTATTGTTGGTATATAGTGATGAGGTGTATCGCATTGCGCAGAATTCTTGTGAAATGACAATAAACACAATCAATCTTAAATCTCGTCGTCATTACTTTATTGTTTTTCTAGTTTGAGACAGTTTAATCACAGATGTATAACAAAGATAACACTGTTATCAAATTACAACAAACGGTAATTGCTAGTTTTGGTTTATCTTTACTTGAAATTGTTATTTTTAGTAGCTTGGAACGGAAATGCTTTTATCATCTATCAAAGTTTTATTTGAAATATAAAATAGACACATATTAAATTTTTTATTATTATTAAGGTTTTAACTACTCTATTTTATGACCTCACCACCTGTTGGAGTCCAGAATACATGGATGGTCTAATTTTGTTTACAGTAGTATATTTTAAAGGTTAGTTTTAATTTAGTGCAGGGTGGACTTTTAGATTGTCTTAGCTCATTTTAACTGTCAGAGCTCCTGCACCCAACGCGCGATCCTTCAAGTAAAGCTTGCTTTAAACTTTTGCATTTTATTCTCCAACGAAAACTGAAAATAAATTCGCGCTTTGCATCTTTAGTTCGAGGTTTCGGCAGCTTCACCGTAAACCTATATGCGCATTAACCGTTCCTCGTGTAACTCGTCCTAGCGTAACATATAGTGGTATTTTTCCTTTAATTCTGCAACATTTATACCATTTATTAATCTACAGAACACGCAGGTTTCTGCAACATCTCTTCGGGCTGTCTAGATCTTTCGTAAGTGTGGAGCTACGTATTATTAGTACAAATAATCAAAGCTTTATTGGTCTTGTAAGACTCACAAGAAGAATGATAGTTCTGGATTTCCACCGACACGGTATGGGCCAGTTAAAATATCGTTTTACTTTTCGATTGTTTTTCTTTTTCCTTAATGTGCCATTAATAGAAGAATGAATACTGATCTAATTAAGCTCCTTGAGTACCACCAACTTCCAACATAAATATCAGTGCCCTGAGGAAGAACCAGTGGTATTAAATTGATGTAAATGTTTCCATCTATCATCTCACTGTTATGTTTCCCATTTTTGCGCTCTATTCCCATTTTTTCTCTCTGACGAGATTTGAGGATTCGGCGGAAGGTTCATTCAGATTTATATTTAGACGTGATAATTCATCCTTGTACACTCTTGACAACGCATCAGAAACATAATTTTGAGAGCCTTTGCGGTATTCCATCATAAAATCGATTTGATTGCGAGAACGGTGTAAAGTATGGAATTCGACCTATAATTATAAGCTTTTGTTTGTCCACATATATCGAAAATTTGAAGAATTCGGTTTAAGACAGATTGTACAAAAAATGAAGCTACTTTACCACCTTTTTTTGAAAATTAAATCTAAGTTGGCCTATTGCTTCAAAGTCAAGTATTGTTGAGTAATGAGGCTCATTTTTATCAACTTGTAAAATTGGTGCATTTGTAAGTGAATACAATCATTATAGCCAGAAAAATACTTTTATGTTCTAGAGAAAAAATATTTCATTAAACTGCAATCTTTCTCGATCAAATTGTGGAGTAAGACGCGGAGATTTTACAATTATGATGTTAATTCTACTTAATTTGTACTAAAATAACATTATTCTGATGATCGAACCTATATAGTTAGCGTTAACGCAAAAAGCAGTCCAAGCTCAACATATAAATGGATTGGCTGATGAAATGAGCTTATATAATAATAATGATCGTTGTCATGTCTTAAAGTCTTAAACATATTGTATACATAGTAGAGTCAACCGTATAGTAATTGGGCCACATGAAGACTGAGTTTGGGGTGTTCTGTTATTTAACAACATAAAGCAGATAATAACTGGATCAGAATGGGTGTATATGGCACTGTCCTATTTTTTTCTCAATCTAATCATAATATGTTTTATCTTTGTTAAGATGTAGATATGGTTATTCCCCACTTGTTTATTTTCATCATCGCAATATCACTACAAAAGCTTAGCCACATAATAAAAAATAAATTGCAATCGCCTATTTCGTGTAGTTTCATGTACGTGGTTTTAATTTACATATTTATACGAGTAGATAAAAACTACAAAGTGTTTTTTAATGAAACATGAAAAATTATTTACATAGAATATTCTGAATAACT
The DNA here is from genome assembly GCA_963932295.1 of Tipula lateralis. NCBI lineage: Eukaryota > Metazoa > Arthropoda > Insecta > Diptera > Tipulidae > Tipula > Tipula lateralis. The sequence goes on along the minus strand of OZ010736.1, from coordinate 191,850,864 downwards.
ATCGTCCGAATCATTATATGTATAGCTTGTTTGTTCGTCGTACATCATTCCATCACGATTTATAAGATCGACAACGAGTAAATAGCATAAAAACATATAACATGTTATCTCTAATATTGCATACATAAAATAGAAACATTTGGGCTTCCGTCTAAGATCGAATGATATAACCCTTGCCCGTGACAGAGACATGACAGTAATGTTACACAAGTAGATACCCTTTCTAGGTCAGACAAAATAGTACGGAAATTATATATGTTATATAGATTGCATTAGGTAAAAACGATTGATCATAAAGTATATCGATATACTCACTATTAAGCAAATAACATTAATCAATTTATTATAAATAATACATCTACAATTGACAATCAATTTTGCTATAATAAGTTCATTACTTTCCATTGACAAACTATATAAATACTATTCGCGCGACAACTGATTTCATAATATACCATCAACGTCTCGAATGTACATAAAAATAGAGACACAGCCAATGCCACAACGCGACTATCCATTAAACCAGATCCAAACACTATATGAACCAATCGTGCTGTTATCTAAACCAATTTGCATGATACGAGTATTGCTTTGCAATTTTGTAGCCTTCACTTAGTTTTAATTTTATTTTGGTTAACTCGTATAAACGCTATAAATTTTTGTTAAACAACATTGAAATTGTACCTTCTTATCAATAATATATAAGTAGTTATGTATGCATGTTAATGTTATGACTATTATTTAAATTTGACTGGCGCTTTTGACGATTCAGCAAAATAATAATAATATTAAGGTGTACATAATGAATAGGGTGTAGCCCTACAAATGATATGGGACTGAATTTCAGGGAATGTTTCCTCTATACAGTTGTTGAACCCACTCAAGTTATTTTATAATCAAGATCATCCAATTCCATAACGATCAACGATCAATACATCTACTTAAATTATATTTTAAAAAATCATTCTCACGTTTTCGAAATAAAAATAATTAATTAATGAAAACGTATTAGCTAATTATAATTTTGTCGTTAAATTATAAATTAATTATAATTTTTATTTTTGTCTCATAATTATTAAAGTTTTTTTTTGTGACAAGACATGTGATTGGGTGATGACACGACGAACCAAAACAAAACTATTTAAAATGATATTTGGATATGCTTATTATATGTATTATCGATTGGCTTGATTAGATATTGTATGATTATAAAACAAATGGCTAATCTGTTCGAATTCTCTGGTCCCCACCTTCGGGATGAACTTGAACTCTCTAAAGGCGCACACATAACCTTCCAAATCGTATAATAATTTCACGCTCAAAACCCCAATAACATAAATCACACATTCGACATGTAGCAAACTGATCCATATCATCAATCAATTAGTTGAAAGTTCACCTTGAAATTATATTTTCAATAAAGGTTTATACTTAAATTATAGCTTTTATTGTTTATTCTTGAAATATTTTCTGCAATAAACAAATAAATAAACAAATCCACAACCAGCACAATGGCATAATATATAACAAAAATGCATAAATTGATGCATACTAGTAAATGTACTATGTGGGTGGAAATAAAATGAAAACTTTAAGGAGTACACTTGCTCAAAGTGCGGATTGTACTTATACCTTAAGAAGTTTAAGCCGCACGATTTTAGTCGGGTTTGTTAAAAATAGTAATAAAAAATTAATTAATTAATTAATTAAACAAAGTGTTTGGATAAATATTTATTATTTGTTAAATATTAACTACCTACGTTCGTTGATCATGTGATCATATATGCTTTACAGATTTATATTTTGGATTTGAGCGCAAAAAGCGCTTTGAATTCATTAATTTATCGTACCTAACCGTTTTGTTGTTTAATATTTGATTTGGCTTAAGTCACGTTTAAGAAGTTTCGTATTCTTAGAAGAAATATTTACTATGTAGATAAATTTTAAAACGAAAACATTTTGAAATGATGCATAAAGCTGCTAATGTGGATATATAGGTACTAGGTTATTAAATAATACGATTCTAGATACTTGTACACACGCTGTATACACTAAACTGTATTTATAGGCAAATAAAACTGAATTCTTGAAACGTGAATACCGAAGACTTAAGTAAAATCCTTCGATACAGATTTTATAAATATACTCATATAATTAAGAACAAATATACGACGAGCTTGGATATATATAAATCTGTTATCTAAATACATATTGGAGATATCGCTTTAATTTTAATGTTCTATATAATTTTAATATTCCGACTTCGGTATAAGCGCGGGGTAATCTTATTTTTGTAACAAAAGATTTCAACAAATATTTATTGTTTGCCAAAAGATTAAAAATTAGTTGGTATATTTTTAGTTTATGTTAACATTGAAATTATAGCCGTAAATATTTTGTGTTTGACCAAGAATCTATAATAGACACAAAGTATTTTTAGTTCCATGTTTGTTTGGCGAAGCTTCCTAATGCTTAGTCAAGCAAGTGTAATGGTATTCAAATATTTGTTTATATAGTTTACATTGACAATTATAAAGATGATAGACATTATAAAGATGAGATCGGAATAAATCTTTTCATACATGAAGTAATACGATGACCCCTTGTAATTGTCATTTCACAAATTGTAACACACAAACTGATGGCCTCAGTTATTAGTTTTGGCATTTTTCATCCGATTCACAGCTGGAAGATCGTTCAAGATGCTGTTTCTCAAACTATAGACTGCAAAACCTGAAACTTCCACATCAAGCTTGTAAAGCTAGTATGTATAAAGCTGATTTGCTCAATGCAAGCAATCGAATTGAATCTTTGAGAACATTGGTTTTCTTCATAAGCGTAAAATTGTTACAATTTTTAGCCGTTTATTGTTTAAAGTTGAAATGTTATGTTGTTGTTAATGAGTTGTTATCCCTTTGAGTTGGCTCATTAATAATGGTACGTTAAATAGTAGTTTCGTCGAATAAATTTAGCATAAAGTATTTTTTATTGATTTTTTACTTTGTCGTCTATTTTGGAACCGAACAACACTCTACTCGTTCAAATCAAAAATCCAACGCAGTAGGTTCGATAAATTTAGTGGACTATCTGTAACGCTTCTATACTGGTCTATACCAATATTTTTCGAACTTCAATGACGTTTGAACACAGGTGGTTTTCTCTAAAGTAATGAAAAATGGTATTGATGACTTAATCTATGAGATCTGTAGTCTGCACTCTCACATCTACTAAATTTCATCCCCATCTTGATTAGATAGCTTAGTACCGTATAGTACTTTAGGCGATAACTATATTTTATTAGAAGTATAACTCAGTTTCATGTAATGTTAGTATCAATACCTATCTATGTGTATCTTGGTCGCAATACCACCAGGATAGGACAGTTTTTCTGAGCTAATTCTATGTAAAAAGTATATCTTCTCTCCTAAAAAATATCGAGTACTTCATTACATATCATCATCAATCATCATTTTTCAAATATCTAGATAAGTAGTTTACAGATAACGATTAGGATAAACAGATTCGATATTGAAATAAAATACAACACTTAAAATAGCTAATATTCAGTTTTTATTATCAATCGTTCCATTGAAAGTCGGTTGCATACATTTCATAGTATACTCTAAATACTTCAAATCTTTAACAAACTCAGTCATACGATTGAAATGCCGCTCAGTATAGGGAATTAAATGTTCGACATGCTTTTGTAAACCGGTTGGGCGGAATTTTCCACTCAAAACATCCTTCAATAAAATATTTATCACCAATTGTGCCGGTCGACAATTACGACTATTCGTATTCCACGTTGATGCGTGCTGAAACAATGTATCTTTGTGTAACTCTTTTAAATTTGCTATCGTTTCTGCCAGACCCTTTTCTTCTTTTGAATTTATAACGTTTATTATAATTTTAAGTGTGAGTAACGGCCGTTCTAATTGAAGTGCATACTTTAGTGCCTTTAACAATTTCTTGTCGTTTATTAAATTGTTAAGCTCTTGTTCTTGTAGAATAGTGTCCTGCTGCTCTTGAATTTTTTTTAGACGATTCTCTTCCGACACATCCTTCCATTTTATTAGTTGCGAATCTGAACCACCACTATACAAATAATTCTCGTTTTTCGTGACTGCAATTGCCCAAATTTTACAATCATGCTCAAACGTAGTGTTGCAGTCCGATGTTTTAATACTCCAAACTTTTAAGATACCATCTGATGACGCGGATATAATTTGTAAGCCGTTTGAGATAAATTCACCTCGCAATACAGACCCTTCGTGTCCTTCGAATGTTTTTATGCATGTTGTATCTGATAGAGACCATAGTTTAATTGTTGCATCGGCCGCCGTCGTAAGTAAAACTTGATCAATTGGTGAGAATCGTACACACCAGACACCTTTTCGATGGCCTCGGAATACACCGACTAATGATAAATCTTTGGCGTCCCATAATTTGGCGGTTTTATCCTGCGATGCCGTGGCTATTAACCGATCATTTGGTGATACTGTGACACAATTCACATCTTTCTCGTGTGCAATCTGCGTACCCACACATTGTAAATCGACTATTTCGTCCGTTGATAGTTTTTTTGGTATTTTCCAAACTTTAAGACATGTGTCTTGGCTTACCGATACGCATAGTGAAGTAGAAACTTTTCCAAAATCAACTGAACCAACCGAAGCAGTATGTTTGGCGCCAATTCCAATGCAACTGACGCTAAAATTTTCAAAATCAAGTTTCCATAGACGAATTGTATTATCCTTACTCGATGAAAGGATCAGATTATCAGCCGCGGATAGTGCAAGAACGATATCTGTATGACCTTTCATCAGTTTACAGTTCATAGTTGTAGAATTATAAAGTTTTATATCCTTACTATTCGTTGCTAGAGCGAGGTAGGTTTCCTTCTTACCAACTAGCACGATGTCTAGAATTTCATCATGGTGACCAACTATTTGGTTTGTACAGTTAAAATTTGAAATGTCGTGAATAAGAATATTATGATCAACTGTGGCTATGGCCAATTGGGAAGTAGATTCATTAAACAATAATTGTGTTATCACAGTTTCTTCAGATTCGGCAAGTGGTGCAATAATACTGTTAGTTTGTGTGTAAATTAAACGACCTTTACTCATTTCCCAAACTTGTATTATTCCTTTTGTTCCTCCCACTGCAATATACACATTATCAAGTTTACAGATGTATCCATTTGGCAGAGTTGTACCACATTCCAAAATAATTCCACTTTCGATCGACTCATATATTGGAATTGTTTTGATTTGTGTATAATTTTCCAAATCCCATAAAATAATAACTTTGTCACGACTTGTGGAGAGTAGATATTTATGATTTTTAGAAATACATAGACTTGTGACTTTGGAAAAATGGCCAGTCAATGAGAATATCAATTCACGTTCTCCATAATCCCATCCATTGATTTTATTATCATCTCCAGATGCAATTATAATTTTTTTGTCGAGATCTGGATGAAATTCGATCACGTTGACAACACCTTGTGAACCTTTCAAGCTAGCCAAACACATTTTATGTTCAAAGCTCCACACACGTATGTAGGAATCTGATCCACCGGAAGCAATAACTGATGAATTAGGATTGAAAACTAAACGTTGTACTGGGCCATTATGTATACTGCGCCACATTTTAACAAGGGATCCATCACTTTTGTTCCACAGTTTCAACAAACCACTTTTATGAGCCGTCACAATAGAAAGATCATCGTGACTAACAGCAAAACTATATAAAGTGTCTTCTGCATCTAATTCATCTTCAGGATTTGGCATACACAGCGAAGAGGTTACTTTACCGAGTGCAATATTAAATATATTTAATTTATTGGTTTCCTGGCAAACAATTTCTTCGCCTTTTGAAATCCATTCGATTCGACCGGTTGTAAAGAACGACCCGTATCGTGTTTCTACCTCATACCTTAAAATATGTTAGAAATTAGACTTTGAATTACAATCGCATCTATATAAGATATACTCACAAATCTTTTAATTTTGTTTTGCTTGACATTTTATTTATTTTATTAAATAAATTTATTTAATTTTTACAAACACGAAATAAACAAAATATTCAGTTACACTGTTAATGTGTTATTCACACGTGCTTTCGCTGTCAAAGTGACAATTTCGAATGTCAACTAGTTTTTTCATTAGCCACATAACTACAAAGTAGCGTAGTCGGCATTTTTTCAAAATGAAAATAAATATTATGAAAGTACACAAACTTTTATGAAAAATATAAGATAAAATTAGTGAAATGATTTTTTGTTTAATGAATTCACAATTTAGGTTTAATAACTTATATAAATGTAATGTAGTTCAAAATGTAATATATAGTATGAGGTTATGTAGTACCGGAGGTAGTTCTAAGTCGTTGGATGTTTCAAGACCCTTAGAATGGGAAGCGTTATACTTTTTTCGTCCTATTAAATTAGCTGCGGCTGTTAGTAATGTAAAATTATTACAAATTGGTATGACAACTTTAGGTATACCAATTTCTTATGTACTGGAAGATATGGCACAGATCCCGAATGGAACAACAGCAATATTTAGCGCGATTGGTAATTACATTCTAATTTGTCATTTACCAATATTATAACAAACTAATTTAATATTATAGGAATATCTGGTAGCATCACATTATTGATATTCGCAAAAATAACATCAGGATTAGTCGGATTTTTGTACACAAATCGAGAATTGAATCGAGTGAAAATTTCTTATATCGACTTCTGGGGCAAGCGAAAAGACTATGAAACCGATTTAAATGATGTTAAACCGTTCTCAGAAATCCAAAAATCAAAGTACAACATTTACATGCCCTTGCAGTTCTATAACACACAGAATCGTTTTAAGTTGTTGCATACATTCGGAGAGATTTTTGATTTTAATAAATTCGACAAAGTGTTTGGTGGCTGAGCCTTATATATTTATTTATATGTCACTAGTAAAATTACAGATTTAGAATACTATATATAATGAGTTTTACTTAGCTCCATCGATAATGAGCGTAGGCTCGGTTTGCTTCACACTGTCGATGAAGATCCTGTTTTCGTTTTACAACTCGACCTGTATTGGCAGCGGCATCTAAAAGTTCCCACGCAAATTTATCAGGGAAATGGACACCTTTATCCTTTTCTCGAGCCGCCTCTCGAAGCCATTTCATAGCTATGAAGTATGAACGCTTCTCCGTTATTGGAACTGGGACTTGATAGTTCACACCACCTCTTTTAATGGGAGTTACTTGCATCAGTGGACGACTATTTTCAATAGCACGATGTAATATCGTAACAGGATTCAATTCAATATTCTGTTTTTCATCTTCGTCGGCAAGGTTGTATCGTTCCAACTGGATTCTTTTGATATTTTCAAATGACTTTTCCACCAAATTTCGAGCCAAAGATTTTTTACCACCCATCATTATGTAATTTGTGAATTTGCTAGATGATAAATCTAGTATAAATCTACTGTAAAATTTTAAAGATTGAGAAAAGGCCATACCTTATTCTATGATCGTGAAATACGGACGATGTATCGTTATTTCTAGCTGCCTTTATTGGTATATGAGCGATTTTGGCGGCTTCACCTGTTTCCTTGATCCTATTAATTTCATCTTGCTTAAAAATTGGTTGGATAAAGTGAGGACCATATGAGGACATCAAGAAGTTCGTACCTGCGTTAATTCTAGACAAAAAAGTTAGGTTAGATATGTTACATCAAAAGTATTAATTAAATTTGCACAACTTACCTCAATCCTTTCAATGTAAGTAACTTTCGCAACATTTTTAATATTATTTTATGCAAATAGAATTAAATTACAGAACTTTAAAGAATTTTACGAATACATTTTGACATTTTCTAATTTCTATTGACCGAATGATGATCCCTATTAACCAAAATTAATTCGGAAAATTTATTCCGAAAAAACATTTCTGTCAAAAGATAAATCTTTTCTAACTTCATAGCTATTATTGTTTACTACTGAATTGTCATTTTATATTTATAAACGTATTGATATGGCGCAATTAAGCGAAGAAGAAAATCAAATTCCTCCAGCCAAGAAATCAAAGTTAGAAAACATTAAAATATTTAAAAATGGAAATTACGATCGCTATTATGGCTATCGTAGGCTAGATAAATTCCGGGACGTTCGATTAGATGTATTGAAATCGCATAAAAATTTATTTGAAAACAAAACTGTTCTCGACGTTGGATGCAATGATGGCCATTTAACGCTTACCTTGGCCAAAGAGTTCGGCTGTGAATCAATAATTGGTATAGATATTGACAAAAAACTAATCGAGAAAGCAAGAAAATTATTAAAATTTCATATGAAAAATGATTTAAAATTAATGAAGTGCGATGTTAAGTTTGAACGAGGGGATTACATACTTAGGGATGAAGCTTTATTAGACTTAGAAAAAGAACAGTTTGATGTGATAACATGTTTTAGCGTTACAAAATGGATACATTTAAATTGCGGCGATGCAGGACTTAAACTTTTGTTCCGTCGTGTTTTTAAACAATTACGGTCTGGTGGTGCCTTTGTACTCGAACCGCAGGAATGGAAAGGGTACAAAAAACGAAAAAATATGTCAGAAATAACTAAAGAGAATTACAAAAATATAAGGCTGCGTCCGAATCATTTTACTGAATATCTTTTAAGCGATGAAGTTGGATTCAAACAGGCACTTCATTTAGGTGTCTCGAATCATTCTGCAAAAGGATTCCGACGTCCGATTATAGTAATTAGAAAAACCAAGTTTCATGTTTAATAGCGATTTATAATTTTGATTTCTTTGCAGATTTATATAAAAAGTGACCACTGCACACCAAATAATTTAAAATAAAAGTTTTGTAACATAAAATATATTTTACTGTATTACGGAACTGGTGATAGCATGGGCTCACCAAGTAGTCCTTTTAACACATTGTGAGCGGCCAACATTGACATTTCATTTGTAGTTCGTACTGCTGACGATCCCAAGTGTGGTACTATAATTAAATTGGGCAAAGATAATATTTTATCATCAGGTGGTAAAGGTTCTGGAGTCATAACATCTATTCCAGCCGCAAAAATTGTATTGTTTTTGAGCGCCTCGTATAAATCATCTTGATTAACAACTCCTCCTCGCGCTATGTTAATAAAAACACTAGTAGGTTTCATTTTATTGAACGCTCGCTCATTAAACATTCCTCGTGTTTCGTTGGTAAGTGGGGCGCTCATAATAACAAAATCGCTCCTTTCTAATAACTCATCAAATGTAACAAATTCAGCAGCAAATTTCGCCGCTTCCGGTTTAACACCATGTCCCGAATATAAGATTTTATTTACATCGAACCCTGCCAATCGTTTTGCTATGGTTTGTCCAATTTGTCCAAATCCAACAATACCAATTGTAGATCCGCGAATATCTTGACCAAGTAAAAATTGTGGCTGGATTTCCCACTCGCTATTCACGATTTTTAATCGACCTTCGTGAAAACGACGTGCTGCTCCAATCATGAGTCCTATTGTTAAATCAGCAACAGCATCATTTAGTATAGCAGGGGTATATCCAAGTGGAATATTGCGCCGTTTTATCTCAGGCACATCGACATAATCCAATCCAACAGTCATTACGGAAATTGATCTTAAGTCAGGTCCAGCTGCATCGAGCACCTCAGCGTTTAGTGAATCGTACGTGCCCCAAAAAATACCATGCATCCCTTTTGATTTTTCTAATATTTCGGCGCGAGTTGGGTTTGGTTCACCTTCACATAAGATCACATCGCATCTAAATTATATTTATACTATCAGTATATATTATGCGTAAAGCAAATAAATTTTGTCTTACGTTTCTCGAAGTAAGTCAATTCCTACTTTCGGTACATCCCAATGTGTGACCAAAACTTTTGGTCGATTTTGTGACTGCATTGTATTGTACTGAATAAAATATGGACATAAATTAATTACAATTATTTCTAATTGCCACTGCCAGTACCACCATAACAAATAAGGAATGTCAGTTTATTGTTGCACGTATCTAGTAAACTGTCATACTATTTTTACTCTTACGTTTATCATACGCGATTAATAAAAATTATTAATCGCGGATTGTGAACAATGCGGTTACAACCTTTATCGTGGTTGATTTTACATATGTGGACATGTATTACAGTTTATTTGACCACAAATTTTCCAAAATATATTTATATTACTCAATTGGTTATTCCAAGTTTCTTGACATTAAATAATTTATCGGCCATTCGAAACAATTATTAGTCCCATATAATCATTTGTTTCATAGTATGGTGGCCCAAACCGATGTAAAGCATAGCTTGTCTCGGTATCATGGGTGCAATGAGAAATTGTCCAAGAGTTGCAATGGACTGATTAGTTTGCGACTGTTTATTTAAAAGGAGACAGCAACTGCAGCCTTGTCTGATTGTATGCTAGCTAAACCAAATTTCGATTAAGCCTTTGGTGTACTCATACTAGTATCAAACCGTCGCCCTAAACAGAGATCATAGTATGAAACTACACTTGAATGGAACTATACTTTCAAAGTCCATGTGCAACCATATTTCAATCGGAACTGCTCTGTGCTATTAAAGTTCTAGATAAGGGCCTAAATATAGTACAAACTCCTATGTTATTGACGAATGCCATATCAAATCATTAAATAACTGATTCCAACTGGTTACAGAGTAACATTTATTTGCCACCAGGGCGCATTGAAGTTGAGGCGAATGAGACTGCTGCTGGCCTTGCTCGCGACGCTTTCATTGGACCAAAACCCTTCTATAGAATCTCTAATGAACATCTTGGAGCAGTGATACCACGCTGAAAGGATCAGGAATGTCCTCTTACTGGCACATAATTCTCAGTCTGCGCCATGCAAAAATATTTTATTCGACATTCGAAGCGAGTTCAAAACTTTTCTTACTTGTCAAACTTGAGTTGAGCCTTTAAGCCAACTTATTTACAGGTCATGTTATTTTCGGGGGTCAACTTAACGGACATTAGCGACAAATTTATATTTTTTATTCAAGTTACGTATACATACATTCCGTATTCGTTTTATTAAAATATATTGTGTGACGGTTCTGTTTAGCTGCAACTGGCGGGTTGTACAACACTGTATAATCATAGTTTATCACTATTAACAGTTTTGCAATGTAATTTGTCGTATATGCATAACTTTGTTTTTCATTTTGTACACTTTGTTGGCCCTGGGTGATTTTGAATCATGCTGATATTTGACTATTTACTTCATTTATAACTATCTATATGTATATGTGGCGTATTTTACACTATAAAACCCACCAACAATTTGGCGATTACTGATTATATTGTACATAAGCCACAGGTCATTGCTTCTTGAAACAACTATTTCAATCTAGAACAACACCAATACATACAATCAAATAAGTACACATATATACTTATATAGCATTTTTAAGTATCAGTTGTTCCTATCGTTCTCAGCCCCCTCTCATGATCAATAATATTTATGCTTAGAATTAGATTAATATATTCAATCAATCAGTATGATTATATATCTCCATATTTGTATGTGCATATTATACCCAGTTGGCCTTCAAAAAATCACAACAGAATTTCATAAGAATATATAAGAAATGTGTGTACGATACAATTAATTGTAAGAAACACAGTTCTTTTATGTATAGTTGAATATGTTCAATGTTTTCAGTTCAATTTTAAATTTCACAAAAGAAATAACTAAAAGCGACAGTAAACATGTTCAAGCTTTCTTTAAAGTACGCGGTATTACTGTACTGGATGTAAGTAAATATTTTACTGGTAGTTAAGTAGAAGCTTATGGTGTTTATTTGATTTATAGCATGTTCGTTGCTGGTGACTTTACACCAGAAAATCCTCCAAAAGTTTTGGTCACGCACTGGGATGTGCCTATAGTCGGATTGAACATTTTACGATTAAAGTAAGTAAATTGATTTTTTAAATGTGTTGTACATTTTCATGACATTCGATTGATTTTTGCTATAATCCTAGATGTAACGTTACATTGTGCGAGGGAAAACCTGCTCCTAGTCGAGCCGAAATACTAGAAAAATCAAAAGGAATGGACGGAATTTTATGGGTAAATCATGATGCCTTAAATGCTGAAGCACTCGATGCGGCTGGTCCACAGCTTAAATCAATTTCCACTATGTCAGCCGGATTAGATTACGTTGATATCGAAGAAGTAAAACGGCGTAAAATTTCACTTGGATACACACCAATTATTCTTAATGATGCGGTGGCTGATACAGCTATCGGTCTAATGATAGCAGCTGGCCGTCGTTTTCATGAAGCACGAATGAAAATATTAAATTCGGAATGGGAAGAACGTCCGCAATTTTTACTCGGACAAGATATCAAAGGATCCACCGTTGGTATAGTTGGATTTGGAAGAATCGGAGAAACAATTGCAAAACGGTTACAAGGATTTGATATTACCAAAATTATATATTCTGGTCATCGTCCGAAACCAAACGCTGATAAATATAATGCTGAATTTGTAACATTCGACGAATTGTTATCGAAAAGTGATTATGTCTTTCTCAGTGCTCCACTTACAAATGAAACACGCGGCATGTTCAATGGGGTTGCATTCGATAAAATGAAACCTACTAGTGTTTTTATTAATATCGCAAGAGGTGCTATGGTTGACCAAGAGGCGCTTTATGACGCCTTGAAAAACCATAAAATATTTGCGGCTGGTATTGATGTTATGGTTCCGGAACCATTACCAGCTGATCACAAACTATTGACTCTTCCAAATCTAAGTGAGCCTAAACATAATTCTTTTATTAAATATATAATAATTATATATTGTATTTTGTTTATTAGTTATTTTACCGCATATCGCATCGGCAACAGTGCGCACTCGAAATGATGTCTCAGTAATTGCAGCTCACAATGTCTTAAGAGGTATTGCAGGTGAACCAATGCTCTCACCAGTTCCATAATATACCGTTTGTGATATTAAAATAAACTCAATCTTATCTCAAAATATTTTTTATTGATTAATTAAATATATAAGTATGTGTGTATATGTAGTTTAAGCCACTGGCGAAAACATAGGCTCACCAGCAAGTCCACATAGTACATTTTGTGCAGCTATAACGGCCATATCGTCACGCGTCCTAATCGTGGCTGATCCTAAATGTGGTACAATAATGGCATTTGGAAGTGATAACATTTTATCGTTAGGTGGTAGTGGCTCTGGATTCATAACATCAAGCCCAGCCGCAAATATTTTCTTATTTTTTAAAGCGTTATATAATGCGTCTTGATCAACTAGTCCACCCCGGGCGACATTAACAAATACACTTGTCGGTTTCATTTTGTTGAATGCACTTTCGTTAAACATTCCTCGAGTTTCGTCGGTTAGTGGTGCACTCACTATTACGAAATCACTTTTTTGGAGTAGTTCGTCGAACGAGACAAATTCGGCACGATATTTATCAGCAGCTGGTTTCGGCCGATGACCTGAATAAATTACTTTTCCAATATCAAATCCTTGTAATCGTTTCACAATCGTTTGTCCTATTTCGCCAAACCCAACAATACCAATTGTTGCACCTTTTATATCTTGTCCGAGTAAAAATTGCGGACGAACTTCCCATTCCGAGTTTATAATTGCTAAACGACCTTCGTGATAGCGACGTGCAGCAGCAATCATTAAACCAACAGCCATATCAGCCACGGCATCGTTTAATACGGCTGGGGTATAACCGAGAGGAATATTACGCCGCTTTACTTCAGGTACATCAACGTAATCGATACCAGCTGACATGGTGCTAATTGATTTGAGTTGTGGTCCGGCAATATCTAATGCCTCGGCGTTTAGTGGAGAATGGGTGGCCCATAGTATACCATCCATTCCCTTAATTTTTTCTAAAATTTCTTCACGCGATGGTTGCGGATATCCCTCGCACAACGTCACTTCACATCTAAACGAAAATAATCTCAGTATATTTAAAATCACATCGCTTAATACTATTGAACTATATATACTTTTGTCGTAAAATGTTAACACCAGCTTCTGGAGTTTTTGGATGTGTAACCAAAACTTTTGGTCGATTTGTTTCACTCCACTCTGACATTGTTCCTTTACTTGTCTTGTCGGTTGCTGTTACTGAACTAGACTACCTATTCAGGTGTTTGCAATTCATTCAATATCACATACAAATTTACCTTAGTTTTATCTTATCACGGAAATAATTTAAAATAGATAACCAAGTGCACTTCACTTTACAGTAAGCTAATTTGACATTTTGTTGATATGTGTTGTGTTTTGGTTTAGTATGGCAACCAAAAACATGATAATATTTTTTTCTTCGTATAAACTTTAGATAACCCTCGTGTACCCACGTCAATTAATTTAAATGTTTGATCAGTTTATATGTGTAATATAGAAACATTTAGGCTGAAAATATCTATGTACATATATCGAATATATGTACATAGATATTTTCTATCTATATTGGGCCCTGTGGTTGGGGGCAAACATGTTTCGTAAATATTTCGAACGAAACATGAGATCCATAGAATACCACCACAGTATCCAGAGCTTGTCGTAGGAGGCGACTAAATCTGGTTGGATCGCTGGGCTGACGACCCGCATCCGTAAAAACAAATTAAAGTTAAAAATGTCAACAAAACTAAAAAAATCGGATACCGCCTAAATAACAATGACCCCCCGCTTAAGTACCCGGATACGAGAATGAGGATCAGCACGTGGAACGTGCAGTCACTAAGAAAACCTGGCGCGTTGGACGGCCTCATCACATGCATGAAAGAGTATCGGCTGGAACTCGTAGCGCTCCAAGAAACTCGATGGCCTAAAAGTGGAGTCCATGTGTCCCAAGGCTATACGTTGCTACACAGTGGAGATGACCTCGGAAATCTTGGAGTTGGCTTTCTCATTGGGCCGCAGGTAAAACAGGCTGTCTTGGACTTCCAGGCAGTCGATAATCGAATGTGTAAGCTTCGCTTGCACATGAAATTAGCCAACCTGTCAATTGTTTGTGTACATGCGCCCACTGAGGTAAGCCAACCCCAAGATAAAGACTCATTTTACAATAATTTGGATAATCTGATGGGCTCTATACCTGAGCACGATATCAGATTGGTGATTGGTGACTTTAATGCTAGAGCTGGCAGAAATCAGACCGACTTATGTAATAACATAGGTCCGTACTCCCGACACGATACTGCGACCGAAAATGGGGAAAGAATGATGTACTTTGCGATCGCTCATGATCTCAAAGTGGCAAGTACATTCTTTCCCCATAAAAACATCCATTTGGAAACATGGACACATCCACGTAAAACATCCCGAAGCCAAATTGACCATGTGTTGATTTCCAAAGACCGAGCTCGGGTTGTTCAAGACGTGAGATCGTATCGGTCGTCAACAAAATTCGTAGGCAGTGACCATTTTATGGTTGCTGCAAAGCTGCGATGGAAATTTTCGTACAAGTCAAGGAGGACAGGAGAATATAAAACGCGATTCTCCTGTGAAGGTCTGATAAATGAAGAAACGCAACGAAAATACCAAGATCTTGTCAGCAATAGCATCTTACGATCCAATTACCAATCTGATGATGTGAACAGTGTCTGGGAAGTATTGAAAACCTCGGTTGTCGATGCCGCCCAGCACACTCTCGGTATAGTGAAAACTAAGCCCAAAAATGATTGGTTTGATGAGGAGTGTCGTCTTGCTGTTGAGCAACGCAATATAGCCCACAATGAAGCGCAGACTCGGTTTACAATTGCAAGGAAAAACAAGGCAGTTCTTGCTAGGAGGACAGCTAAACGCATTTGTAGACAGAAGAAGCGCGAATGGTGGAAGGCCAAGGTCTTAAGAGTACAACAACTCAGCAATGAGCACAATTCGCGTGGTTTCTTTAAAGGAATCACCGAATTTCACCATACCTTAAGATCTCGGTCAACTGCCATTCGGGACCAGGATGGAAACCTCTGTGTTAACGTCGATGCGGTACTCGATACATGGCGTGAACATTTTTCTGATCTACTTAATGTTCCACATGTATCACAAGCTGTATTTGAATACCCTCAAATACAGACCGCGGAGATGTTCATTGAGGATCCATCCTATGAGGAATTCACAATGGCCATGCAGAGATTAAAGAAAAATCGTTCACCAGGGGTTGATTGCATTAATTCAGAGCTCTTGATATTCGGAGGGCTAACTTTGTGGAACTGTCTTTTCGACCTTATTCGATTGGTATGGCGAAATGAAGTTATGCCTGACGAATGGAAAGTGGCCGCGTTATGCCCAATTTTCAAAAAGGGTGATCGCATGAAATGCGAGAATTATCGCGGTATAGCTCTCCTTTGCACAGCATATAAGTTACTGTCTTACATCATCTTGGGAAGAATTACTCCTCTAGCGGAGGAAATTGTCGGTGACTACCAAGGAGGATTTCGTCCAAATCGGTCAGTCACTGATCAAGTTTTTTCGCTGCGGATGATTCTTTCTAAGTACTACGAAACATCTCGCGATGTACACCAGGTGTTCCTAGATTTCAAGCAAGCCTATGACTCGATCAATCGAGAGAGGCTATGGTATGCGCTTGAATATTTAGGAATACCACAAAAATATGTACATCTGTGTAAAATGACAGTAACGCAGTCACAATGCTGTGTCAAAGTTGAGAACAGGCTATCGAGAATTTTTGCAATCAATTCCGGTGTTCGACAAGGAGATGCGCTGTCCCCGATACTTTTTAATCTCATGTTGGAATACATCCTTCGTAAAAGTGCAACACCTCAGGACAATATCTTATTCCGACAATCCAATCAACTTCTTGCGTATGCAGATGATATCTGTGTGATTGGATTAAATGGCAACGGAGTGAAAGAGATACTTGATCCACTGGAACAGTTTTCAGCTTCCGTTGGTCTCAAAATCAATGAGTCCAAAACCAAATATCTGATCTCTGGTTTTCGAGACCAAGACGCAAGTGATTTCAGTAGTGGAAACCACACGTTTGAAGGAGTGATGAGATTCAAGTATCTTGGATCTCTCATTACTCACGATAACAGTGTGGGAGAGGATATCAAGGTTCGGCTTGCCGCTGGCAACCGGGCTTTGTATCCTCTACGTCCACTGCTCAAATCAAAATATCTTGCAAATACGGATAAGCTGAAGCTGTACAGAGTGTTGATCAGACCCGTTGTCATGTATGGATGTGAGAGTTGGACCTTGACGGATGAATACGAAAGATGGCTTCTAACATTCGAGAGAAGAATCATGCGTGTGATATATGGCCCAAAACGCGACGTTGATGGCACATACCGAGTTCTTTTCAATCACGAGATCAGGAATTTAATGCAAATTCCTGATATCGTGCATGAAATTAAAGGACAGCGAATACGCTGGCTCGGTCACGTTCTGCGTGCTGATCCGAAACGAATGATACAGCGATCTTTGAAGGGAGAACCGCCTTTCGGTAGGCGAAGAGGTCGCTGTCGGCGACGATGGCTCCACGGCGTAGAGAGCGATCTGGCATCTTCTGGTTGCTTGCAACAGTATGAAGAGCTGGCTCGTGATCGAAACTGTTGGAGCCAGATTGTTGACACGGTACGGGCCAATAATGGCCTGTAAAAACCGAAAAAAAAAAAAAAAAAAAAAAAAAAAATATATCGAATATGTAAACTCGATAACCAATAATGGTTCTTGATATAGGGGAAGTGATATAACATAATTTATGCTTGTTTGTAATTTCTAATAAGGTCTTATCTTGTATTAAATCACATTTTACAACCATACGATTAAATCACTTTGATCAATTTGAGTATATAAAATAGGGGTATGACGAAGACATTTGATCGCGACTTAAATACAAAACGACCGTTTAAGTGAATTATTAATTGCGATGGACATATTATGTTGAAGAGATATTGTAAATTAAATTAAATTAATCTTAATCTTATTAATTGTACATTAGTATTTGATGATCCATATGACGGTCGATCCATATAGGTTTTATGATCGTATGCGTAATAATAGACGATAAAATTATGCTTTGTGTAATAATTATTCGTTTAATTACAGTAATGCTATTGTTCCAAATTTGTAAATTATATATACGTTAGATGTTTACAAATCGGTTTATTTAGTAATTTCTTAATATATGCGACAGTAATTCAAGGTCGCATATAGCCGCTCTTAATTCGGATGCTTATCGTTTTCATTTAATCTATAAATTTTGTTAAATTTATTACGATCGCGCGCCATTAGTATGTATTTTTATTTATGCTTAACTAAACCCTCACTTTACTATATAGAATATGATTGGTTGCTGAAGAAGAAGAAGTTGCATACTAAATACATACTAGTTATATGTGAATACCATATATATGTACATATCTAAACAGAGGAAAGATATAAGAAGGCATATTTAATTAAAAGGGTTAAATCAATTGACCCTGAAATTTTTAATATAATTTTTATATAAAACACTGTCGAATTTAAAATTATGTTGCGTTTAAATAAAGTTTGAATCAATTAATTTGTATACATATGCGAAAACACGTGATTGTAAAAATCAAAAATGCAAAAACGATTTTAAATTTGCATTCTGCAGAATCATTATTCAAGGTTGGCTAAAATATTGTATACGGTTTTTGTCCACCAAACTATAAAAAGTGTTCACCAAAATATTTCATCACCAAATAATGTGACTCACTATTCTGGTTCAGTCATATTTGAAATTCAATTTGCCTTCATAATTGCAGTTTAACTTTCGAACCAGGCATCTTTCACTTCAACTGCTACATGACGCAGTAGCTATTAGAGTGGGAGATGACTGGCTCGAATCTCAATAGAGGGAGGATGCAAATGCAATTTTTCAACATCTGATTTATAATTTGTAACACCACCCGCGGTCGTTGGTGTTTCCTGCCCTGAATTCAAAATATTATTCAAAATTCAAAATTTCCCGGTTAATTAAATATTGGGACATTATAAAAAAAAAAAAATTTTTTATTGGGAAAAAATGCAATAAATAGGGGTGCACGTGAATGTAGCGGTCTCTTTGATTTTTGGATTTTGTTGGATGGAACATCTTTTGGGCAGCAACTAGAATATTATTCATCATGTCATATAATAATCAGTGATATAGTTTTAATTTATTTATATTAATATTAATAATTGTAAAAACAATGAAATAATAAAAATTTTTAATAAATATATATATAAAAAATAAAATTTCTTAAAAGTGAAGATGGAAATTGTTAAATTGTAAAAAAAAACAAAAAAAAACTATATATAAGTATGTGTGAAAGCACATGTTTAATCCAAAATTATAATATAATGATAATAATAATAATAAACCAAAGAAAATAATACAATATATTTATATAACAACAACAATAAAATTAATAATCATAAACAACAACAACATTTAATACAAATTAAAAAAAAAATCGAATTTCAATCCATACGAGAGGTAAATACGATTTTCAATCCATACGATATAAATGCAGATCTACAGATGAACTACAATCAACGTAGCACACCATTCCATTCATTGATAACTCAACAAAATAAAAATATTAAGTATTATTATTATTTTTTCATTAATTATTATATTTATATTTTAAGACCTAGTTTTAATAATTTAAATCAGAATATTTGCTAAGTAAAAAAACAGAAAAATCCGGATTCCTAAACAATGTTTGTTTGTATTATTAAGTTCGATTAAGTTTTTATTTGTTTTTTTTTGGTTTATCATATATCATTCAAAGTATTACTTTTATCTCAATTTTGGTAATTTCAAATTTTAATTTAATTTCTTTAATAAACCATTTATAACGAATTAGAAATCAAAAATATTTTTGTTCAATTTTTTTTTGTCTTAATATATTGATTCTTTGTTCAAAATGATCGGCTAAGGTCGATCAAAATACGGGATGATGAGTCTTACGTAAGTGTTGTCTGGTTGAGTTTCGGTACGTTACAAATATCTTAATTTATTTTTGCGGTTTATTCAAGAATCATGCACGCCTTTACAAACCCCACGACCAACCCTGAGCTTTAGTCGGCTACTAAGACCGCGTAAAGGCCTCTGCTAGATTAATTCTGTTAACGTAGTTTGACACTGCAGTTTCAATTGAAATAGCAGTTACAAATTACGTTACAGTGGCGCCCAATTATTTCGGTAAAAAAACGTTGAATATTTTCCTTTTAGTATCAATTTTTATAATTTTCATTTTAATTTAAGCATAATATCCAAATAAATTTTCTTTTCCAGTATTATGCTGTTTGATTAGATCTTGGATAATTTAAAGTTCATTTTTATTTTTAATATAAGTTGAGATAATCCTCTGCTTCCACTTTTAGTGTAGACCTCAGTAGGATTATATCAATTTGAAGCATAAATTTCTTGCAACTACAAGTAGATCTACTAATCTAATGTTAATTTCGATTTCCCATTATTGGTTTGATTTTCGAGATATATTTCATTGGTAATCTACACCCTTAATTTCCACTTTCTTCCAGTCAACTTTATTGTTCTGTTGATGAAATGGTACTTTTAATATTTAATTTATTTTGTATCTTCTCCGTATATGTAACGAATCGACTATGACAACTCCTAATCTCATCATCTCCGTGATTAATCATTTTTTTAATATAAATTTACATTAAACTCTTTATCAAATAAATATCCTACTTTGAATAATCAAAGACTAAAATTATAATTTTAGTGCATTTCGAAACATCCACAAAATTAAAACTCGTTTATTGCATTTTTTATCAATAAGTCTATATTTTATTTCATTTATTTAACATTCGCACATTTCGCTTAAACAAAATGAAAGTAACCGCGTTAAAACCAGATGAAATCGAAATTTTTTTGTTGGTCAGTCTGTGTTTGTTCGATCCTTTCCTCTAAGCGATGCTGCCAACAAATTTTCAGCTAAGCTTACGGCTAAATTTATTCCAGCCATCATAGATTCGAAAGTTGGGAATGTGGCATACCGAATCAAAACCCAAACAGGAAAATATTTGGGAACATTCCATGTTAAAGATATCCGATCATGAAATTTAAAATGTTTAATTGACTGCTTATTGGTAGGCCCGGCTTTATGAGACTTGTTCTCGGGTGTGGGTCGTCTCCACGTTTGTAACACCACCCGCGGTCGTTGGTGTTTCCTGCCCTGAATTCAAAATATTATTCAAAATTCAAAATTTCCCGGTTAATTAAATATTGGGACATTATAAAAAAAAAAAAATTTTTTATTGGGAAAAAATGCAATAAATAGGGGTGCACGTGAATGTTGCGGTCTCTTTGATTTTTGGATTTTGTTGGATGGAACATCTTTTGGGCAGCAACTAGAATATTATTCATCATGTCATATAATAATCAGTGATATAGTTTTAATTTATTTATATTAATATTAATAATTGTAAAAACAATGAAATAATAAAAATTTTTAATAAATATATATATAAAAAATAAAATTTCTTAAAAGTGAAGATGGAAATTGTTAAATTGTAAAAAAAAACAAAAAAAAAACTATATATAAGTATGTGTGAAAGCACATGTTTAATCCAAAATTATAATATAATGATAATAATAATAATAAACCAAAGAAAATAATACAATATATTTATATAACAACAACAATAAAATTAATAATCATAAACAACAACAACATTTAATACAAATTAAAAAAAAATCGAATTTCAATCCATACGAGAGGTAAATACGATTTTCAATCCATACGATATAAATGCAGATCTACAGATGAACTACAATCAACGTAGCACACCATTCCATTCATTGATAACTCAACAAAATAAAAATATTAAGTATTATTATTATTTTTTCATTAATTATTATATTTATATTTTAAGACCTAGTTTTAATAATTTAAATCAGAATATTTGCTAAGTAAAAAAACAGAAAAATCCGGATTCCTAAACAATGTTTGTTTGTATTATTAAGTTCGATTAAGTTTTTATTTGTTTTTTTTTGGTTTATCATATATCATTCAAAGTATTACTTTTATCTCAATTTTGGTAATTTCAAATTTTAATTTAATTTCTTTAATAAACCATTTATAACGAATTAGAAATCAAAAATATTTTTGTTCAATTTTTTTTTGTCTTAATATATTGATTCTTTGTTCAAAATGATCGGCTAAGGTCGATCAAAATACGGGATGATGAGTCTTACGTAAGTGTTGTCTGGTTGAGTTTCGGTACGTTACAAATATCTTAATTTATTTTTGCGGTTTATTCAAGAATCATGCACGCCTTTACAAACCCCACGACCAACCCTGAGCTTTAGTCGGCTACTAAGACGCGTAAAGGCCTCTGCTAGATTAATTCTGTTAACGTAGTTTGACACTGCAGTTTCAATTGAAATAGCAGTTACAAATTACGTTACAAATTGGTGGTGCGAATGAACTCATTTATTACTGGCTGTTGGGGTGCTGAATTTATGGACCGTTCCATCTACCATGTCAGTACTATAGGAATGTTAACCACTCAAGTTAAAAAGATTGGAAAGATTATACACAAACAAACCTTCAAAGGTTTCTGGCTGCAATATTTGATCTCTAAAAAATTCAGCTTTAGTTTAGCTTTTATTTGTTTATCCTTCCAAATTGTGACTGTCTCAGGTTTTTCAAAGGTGATACTCTTCTACTTTTCCACTGTGTGATAATTAATTAAGGATTTCATTTTTTGCTCTTCGAGGCTTAAACGGTTTTGTATCATCAGTTGCCACAGAACGATATACTAAAAACATCTTTCGTTTATCCCATGAATTCTTCATTTCAAAATCTCTCCTCTATTGAGATTTGTATTTGATATTCTCTATTTTTTTCTCGTTAGTAATATGCTTGGGTAATCTTTATTTAAATTTTAATAATAAGAAAGATTCAATAGGACAGTATTTAGAATTAAACGTGTATTCGGTCGTTTTTCTAAAAGTCAGATTAAAAAAAACGTGGTTGGAGCATTGATAAATAACAGTAGCATTATACCAAAAAATTAATCAAAAATAAAATTTCAAAATTGGGAAATGTATCCTTTTAACTTGAACGATCTCAAAACAAATTACATTTCAAAGAGTAATGGTATATGACTGCTATACCAGTTTGATGAGCTTTGGCGTATAAATGGTAAATGTTCTGCAGAATTAAAGGAGAAAGTACTACCATTAGTTACGCCAGGACGGGTGACACGAGGCACGGTCAATGCTTCCGTTGAAATATAAAATGCACAAGTTTAAGGCAGATATCAACCTTTACTTGAAGGATCGCGCGTTGGGTGCAGGAGTTCTGACAGTTACAAGGAGCTAGGACAGTCTAAAAGACCGCCATGCACCCAAATAAAACTAAACGAAAAAAAAAAATAATAATTAAGTCATTTGTGTCATTTGCATAGTCATAGCATTTGTAAGTCCTCAAAACTAAAAATTCTGTACCTAAAATTTTTTTTGACAATTATGTCTTCTTGAATCTATCAGTCTTGTGATGTTGTCAAATCGGTTTATTTAAAAAATCTCTCCACTACATTTTGTTACTATTGAAACGTATGAGTATGTTAATTAGTGGAGCACTAAAACATTCAAACAAAAAGTATGCATGTTTAATACTTCAGCATTTTTTTTTAATAGCATGGCCAGTACCGTAACTGCCCAATCGCTTCGTGTATAAAATCAAATCAAAGTTACTATTCAATTTATAAATAAGCAATATATTAGATATTTATTTATTTATTCTAATTATTTTAATTGGATTTTTTGACTTTTAACTCAACAAACTCGTTGATTCATCGTAATTAATATGTTTACTGATGTCATATGCAATAGATATTATCGAACGATTAGATAGTCTTTGTTGTCATACAGTTGGAATATTCTTAGAGCAACCTTGATAATCGAATTCCTCTGTAGAGCCTGTTCATATTCATATCGAGCAGTGTTACAGCTTCTTCAAAATAGTAATTTGAAGATCAAATTGTGTCCTAATAGTATTTGTGCTGTGTAAGTGACAACAAAATGACACAAGAATGTTGGTTGATCTCAAAAAACGAAAACTTCTAAAATCAGTGTTCAGTGAAAAATTGTTTTCGAGGTATTCGACCATTTTATGGTGTTCATATTCGTCCAAACGCACTATTCGCGAAACAATCAAAATATTTCGAACCACTTTTTCATTATTAGATATTGATCACCACCCGATTAGAGTGCGTACAAGTCGATCTAATTTGAATATTGCTGCTGTAGCTGAAAGTGTACATGAAGATCGCAATCAATTAATTCGTCGTCGTTATCAAGCTCAGGCTCTTTCATATGGTACATTGTGGCATATTTTGAAGAAAGATCTTAGGTTGAAGGCATACAAAATACAGCTTGTTCAAGAATTAAAGCCGGTTGACTTTCATCGATTTGATTAATGGACATTTGAACAGTTCCAAATTGATCCATTTTTTTAATCGAAATTTTTTTGTTCAAATTTGTTCAACGATGAAGCCCATTTTCGGCTAAATGGATACATCAACAGATGAGATTCTAATGCATCTTGACAAAAGGCACTGTTTGGTGTGGTTTATGGGTGACATCTTCGGACAGTATTTCTAATGCTGAAGGACAGCATGTAAACGTCAACGATGCAAACTACAAATCAATGCATTTTATTGCCAAAAATTCAAGATATTAGTGTAGCAGATTTGTGGTTACAACAGGATGGTGCAATAGGCTAAACCATCGATTTATTGAAAGAGAAATTTAATGAGAACTTCATATCAAGAAAGCGACCCGTGGAACGAACTGCAAGACCTGGTGATCTGACTCCACTATATACATTTTTATAGGGGTATCTGAAATCACTTGTTTTCAGATACCCCCATAATTTAATAAATTAAATTATAAAATGAGGCCATCCATAAACTACGTCACGCTCTTCAGGGAGGGAGCGGGTATAGGCAGATGTGACGTTGTGGGATGTTGGACGGTAGAGGTTTTATAAAAAACCCGGAAGTTCATCAAGCTTTGAAAACTAGAGCATTTTTAAAGATCGAGAATTGAAGAGGACCAGCTACAGTTACTACAGACTTTTATACATATAGCTATGCATGTATCGGCAGCCCATACGAACACTTAATGAAATATCGATGTTATTAAAAAGTAACGGGTTTAATATTAGTAGATCCGGGTTGTGTCTTTGACTACTACCAAAACGGAGCTCATCTTTTGAAGGAAAACGCCATGTTCAAACCGTCCCAGTTCAGCTGATCAGGGCTAAAAATCATAAACATTCAAAATATATCGACGGTTCGTTTTGCCGATCAATAATTAGCTGTCACAGGCCCTTAGTCTGCTGAAGTTTGCTTCATAAGCTAAGATGACAATACTCGGGTACCATTAGGTCTTTCTGCAACTAATAAACAACGCTCTCTTTAAATCATCGGTTCATCATTTTTAAAACATAACGTTGATGCAGTATTGATTGCCATCAACCAGGGCGCAGTGCAGTCAACTGTGCTGAAGGATAGATCGCACTGCTTAGTAATTACTTAAGTGGACTATAATATTATCATTTGTCACATATTTTTAATAGGGTTTATACAGTTTCAGTTTGATGACAAAGTACGAAGAGGGTGTAAAACCATTCAAAAATAGTGTGACGTAGTTTATGGATGGTCTCAAAAATAAAGAATCATAGAATTAAAAATCATAGATCATCTTACAGCCAGTCGCGAATATTTATTTTCAAACATTAAATGTCATACAATTTTTAATTATCAATTTAATTTGAATGCGATTTATTTCAAAAAAACTTCTGGAAGTTCGTATTGGATCACTCTTTATATTCAACAATGGAATTGATGGTATTAATTCATAGCCCTTGATAATCGCTTAAAATTCTCGTTTGTACAGCTTACAAATAACTATATTTCACATTATTTGGAAAGATAGACTCCAAAATTTTCAGTGAAGTCACTATATAATCGATCAGTCATCATATTATTCACTGACGATGATTCTTTCTTATAGTATTCATTTCAAACAACTCATGGTGTACCTCCAGGTACTATAGATATAGTGGTACTTGAGGAAAGGATGAGAATCCTTTCCTCAAGTACCAAATATCTATAGTGCCTGGAGGGAAATTGAATTTCTTATTACTCAAACTAGCAGTCTGGTTGTTTGCGACAGTGTGAAGAATTAGATTCGTGGTTGTGAACTGAGTGATTCGTTAATGGAAAATGTTAAAGTTTTGGTGGACATAAAATATTTAGATGAGTTATATTTTATACAACGTATCATAGTATTTGTTTGGTGGAAAGGTTATCTTATATAGACATTATTTCTTCATTGTCTTTTACTACATCGTACTTGAACTAATTATACATCTTGATTTATGTAATAAAGTCATTAAATAAAGTGAAATTTATTAAAATATGAACTTCTTACCCTAAATATTTGCTATAGTGTATATAGTTTTGCTGTGTATTTCCTATTTTATTGCTATTTATATAACATACGATATATTTATTTACATAAGTATATAACGAATATGATTTGTACCAGCATGTGTAAATGTGTGTATATATACATCAGATTCTAATTTTATTTAATAGTTGAAAATAATAAACGAAAAACTAAATTTGAGTTTATAAATAAAACTGTATGAATGATTCTTAAAACTACACAACGTATTAAACTGACCTTTCCCGCGCAATTATGTCTTATTCCATTCGATTTTGTATTTGTATCGTTTTGTTTGTAAATCAAGTGTTATGACCACTTTCACTTAGTATGACTTTTCTTTTTGCACCGGAAAATCATTTTTGCTTCTTGCTTTGGGAATAAAAAATTTAACGAATTACAAGTGAAATTATACAACTTAATTGCTTCGGGTGTATTTTATGTCGTTTATAAATTAAAAACGAAAGTTTATTTTTACTGTACATATAAACATAAAATAATTGATCTGATGTTGAAGATGTTGGGCAATTAAATTAAGAGCTGTAAACTATAAGCTATTAGATCGATAGACATTTCATCATACACTCAACGAAATTTCATCAATGCTTGTGAGAACAATAGTGATATTTTGATTATCCACAGACAATATGTGTTACTGTGTTTAATTGCTTGTTACATCTTGAACAATATAGTTTTTTTTAGGTATGAAACCTTCGTTGTGTTTATTGTCTATATGATTTTTAACAAAAAAATTGTTTATTTCATACATCTTAAACATCGTTTCATTGTCGTAAAATTAAAATTACAGACATCAGTTATACACAAATTACCGGATATAATTTCGTCGATTGTATGTTCCTGTTCAGCATCGGCACAGTCGTTACTATGTCCTGTATTTCCAACTTTTAGAGAATAGGACATCTACTAGGCTGGACCATCTTTATTCTGTTGGGGGCTACAACTTTTATTTCTTCACATGATTCAACAAGTTGTTTCGCTTCAGCTATAAGTCTTCTATGTTATCCTGGTCTTAGCTGTAGATGAATCTCGTTTAATCAACGGTTATACAGTTTGGTCCAAAAACCTTACTGTACTTCAGATATTCAATTGCATTGAGGACGGTGGTTGACCAGGCGATTTTCGGTGCTGTTGTGTCTTTTATGAAATATTCTTTCCATCTCTTTAACTGTGATCTATCCGACCATAGTCTGTCATCAAAACACCGATCTAGTGCTTGCATATTTAGAATGTATTCCGCATATTTCATCCGATCATATACCTTGCCGTCTACTTTACTTGAAGTGGTGTTTTTTCATATCTGCGTTTCATCTCTGCTGTATATTTTATTAGTACATTTGTAGCCTAAGTTGACAGCGTTCCTCAATATTTTTCCATGCATTATTACTAATCCAAGTTCCGATTATATTCTTGGTAGGCTAATACTTCCTTGGCAGTCTTGCTGTAGGCAGCTTTACTTTGAATTCATTTTTTTCTACATTGATGGCTTCATTTCTATGGAGATTGAGTTGGAGCGTTTCATTGAAGATGTTTCTTATTTCCATATCCTTCAATCGCAGCTGATTTGAAATTTTCTGCAGTTTTGGTTGAGACATATCACATTTGTTGTTATTAAGCCTACGCCTTGTTCATGTGTGTCGTCTCTACTAGATTATATTCCCTTGTCATATATAAAGACTATCGAGATATAAAGACGAGCAAAGCCTAAAACAATAGACAAAGTGCTCTTTGTAAAACGTATTTAAGTTTAAAATTACTGTTTCTGTGCTTTTAATTCTGTGTTGTAGAGTATCATTCGGTCACAATCAGGTTTCGTATCGTTCCATATAGCATACCAATTGGTGAATCACTTGAACAATACCAACCAATTCATTCGCATTCCTATATTATTGTTCTAATTTAATTAATAAACTTGTTAATTATTTATAACTTCAAAATATGTTGAATGAATCTGAAAATACATCAATAATTTGTTTCTGGTCTCAGCTGTATAATCATGTAATTACAGACAGAGTTAATATTGATTACCTCGAGTGACTAAACGTTACACAATATCGCAATTAATTATTAAATTACCGAAAGTGTAACTTATCATAAACCAATGTATAAACACTAATTATCATAAACATTTAAATTAATTATTCATGTTAACGATTAGTGAGTTCGCTATTACCACAAATTTTGATTTATTTGTTAATAGCAGTGAATACACCGCACAATTATGTGTATACTCACTCGTATATGAATAATTAATGTTATCGGTTTTATGACCAAATATGATATACATAAATACTTTATTATGATAGTTGGAGAAACCATAAAATTCTATTTATTCATACACAATTATCTTCATAACCCTGGTAAGTATAATGTTGTGAATACAAACACAGTGGTTTTCCGGAACACGAAACAAAAACAAAGTTAAAAATTATATAGGCTATAAATCAAAAAAAAATTGACAAATGAATTTCTAATCCAGGTCATTTGAAAATATACTCGTACACATATCTACTTACCAATTTGAATTAAAAAATGTCTTCGTAGTAAGTCTAATTAAAGTTAATTGTTTTGATTACTTGAGACAAATTTTTATTACATAATCAAATTTATTTGCGAGGAAATTCAAGTAGCAATCTCAAATTATGGAGGGTTCTCAAACTATAATGCGGTTCTTCCCCAATTGCGCTGTGTATTTGGCTTGATACGTACATATGAGTTGTGATGTACGTGAAAAAATTCTTAGAAATCAACTATATCGTTTTATATATTGTATTTAAATTAAAAATATGTTTATTATTACACACCAATATGGATATAGTCGGGCGCCAAATTATTGGTTCTTGCAAAAATTTGGTTTTAAATTGACCGCAACGCAACAATAAATTATTGATTTGTAGAAATGATTTTCAGGTTTTGTAAAGTATCGTGCATTTTGCTGATCTAATCTTACTATTCACACCTATTAAAACTTGGGGTGGCGCAAAAGTTCGTCTTCATATAATTATACTCGTATATTGATAATAACTTTCATAAAGCCAACTTGCCCAGACAAGTAGTTAGCACCATTGAACAAGAATACTCATCATTAATTTTTTCATTGTGTACTTCAACCGAAATTTGTTTAATGATCACCACTATTTACAAAACTCAAATTATAACTTAAAAGAAAGTTGTACAAATTTCATGTGAAAGGAGCTGAACATTTATTGTTAGTCATGTTTTAGTATACATTTAATGGTTTTAGCTCGATAATAATGCAGTAGAGATAAATGCGTTGCTCTGAAAATAATTAAAGACTTGTAAACTGGCAGACTTTCTAAACTAATGTTTATTCGAAGTTTTATTAAATGGAATGCAACAATTTCAAAGTTTTACAAAGAGTTTATTCAATGGAATTTCTTACCACCAAGTTTAGTTTCAGTGGTATGATGTTGTGTCATGGCTCCATTTTCTTCTGCCTCTTGAAATTTCTAAAACGGAAAATAAATATATGATTGTAAAAAAGTTGAAATCAGTGCCAATAAGAAAAAACAAAAATCTAGAAATTTTCGGTTAGAAATTTTATATTAAGAAATCTATAGTAATTTTGTCTTACAGTGGAGGGAAATGTAGAAATTATGAGTTTGGTTATCTTATGACATCAATAATCGTGCTAGTCTTCACTATACACTTTTACCGCTTCGTTGGTTAGTACACGATTTGTCCGATACAGTGATTTAGCACATTTAGCAACATCTCTCGCTCTTCAGAACTAAAATCCAAAATAAAAATATTGCATGATCTTAGGTTTGATTCAAACCACCTTCGTTTTTGACCACTATATATATATGTGTACTTAACCATTAACTCTCACGACATTTACTGTTAATATGAATATTCATTACGATACTACGATTAAGTTTTTCACTACCGATTTTATTAGAGGTCTTAAAATTAGTGATTGTAAAATGCACAAGTTTAAGGCAGCTATCAACCTTTACTTGAATGACCGCGCGTTGGGTGCAGGAGCTCTGACAGTTACAAGGAGCTAGGACTGTCTAAAAGTCCGCCCTGCACCCAATTAAAGCTTAATATAAAAAAAAAAAAAAAAAAAAAAGACTCCAGTTTTTTACTGTATCTAGCATCTTAACAACTAAACATTATTTTATCTTATCGTGAAATAATCAAGAGTTCTTGGATTGAAGAGAATTGAAAACTCGGGAAAAAGGATTTAGATTCATTTTGAAATTACTTTTGTTGCAAAGGATTCTTCCAGTATTCGGATTTCTTCGTTTGTAAATTTCAGCATTCCACCAGTAGCCTCTCCCAAAGAAATTTTCATTTTGCACAGTATACGAAAATGCATAGTGTTATGGTTTTATTTCCGGTTTGATTATTTATGTTTCAAGCTTGTCAAATTTCTTATTTACAATATAGGCCTTCGAAAATTAGATCATTGGAAACTCAATAATATTGGTAAAATGAGAGTGGTATATGAACAGAAAGAAGCATCAACTATCTTTTGTAGCATCAATCCTATATGTGTAAATGATCTTGATACAAGAAATATTGCGAAGGTACATTACGTTACTGCAAAACTGGTGATGAAACAAAGCATTTGTTTTCATGCACAAAAGTCTACCATAGTTTATATCTTAATTTGTACAACAATCGTAAATAGAGCGGATTAGTTCGGGAGGAAAATTCGCTTAAGAATTTTGCAGGGTTAGAAATCACAGGCCTGTTTCATATACATGATTATGTGAAATGAAACAATCGGGGTCTATATAAATATCAAAAGTTACGTTCCACAGTATGTCCAGCGCTGTAATATCGATATCGTTATTGCAGCAGGACTAATTCTTAAGGTTATTCTCAAAAATGGTAAACTAAATGGAAAGAAAATAACTTAATGTATATGGTATCGTTTACAAAAAAGGAAAAGTTAATAATTAATATCACGAAGGAAACCTGTACAAATGAATATTCGATGGATCCCTTAAGCCGTTGGACTTGTATTCCAATTAAAATCTACTACTACCATCTACTCACGGATGATGTGAAGATTTTAGGAGTTAATTGAATTCTTTAAACAGACACTTACACAAAACAGATTAATATTAGATACTAATCTATTTTATCCTCGAATTTGTCATTGTCTATTACTTTTGTTTCTAAACTTTGGTAACATTTTTGTAATATAAAGGGTTTTCCAATAAGAGGTTTCATTTTGATATCTAAAAAAACACCATATCCTTTTCATGAAAGTTTTTCATGATTAATTCGCATATTTGCATTATGTTCTCGATAACTTCACGAATTCTTTCTTTAAGCTCTTAAATCGATTGTGGATCATTGGCATAGACCTTTACATTCACGTGGCCCCAAAGAAACAAGTCTAAATTTGTACAATCACAAACTCTCGGTGGTCAATGTTGATCACCTCTTCGAGAAATAACACAGTCAGGAAACTTTTCTGCAAAATAAAGGTTTCGTTGCTTGTGTGGCATGTAGTGCCGTCTTGCTGAAAACAGATGTCATCCACAACAATATCTTCCTATTCCGGCTATAAAAAATTATTAATCATAGATCGGTAGCGCAATCCATTCACCGTAACAGTTGCACCAACCCTCCTTTTTTGAAAAACTAAGGTCTAACTAAGGTCTAAGCTGGCCCAAAAACCGCATGGGGGAGGGTTTTCAACAATTATTCTTGGATTTTCTGAGCTACAAATGCAACAATTCTGCATATTAAAGTATGCCTTCGAGGTGAAAATGGGCCTCATAACTGAAAATCGTTTTTCGATTAAAATCCAGATCAAATCTCTCAATCAGCGAAGATACGACGTTTATGGAGATAGAATGGTTTGAGTTCTCTTGTTAACTAAACTTTAAAAGCCTTAAAATCTAAGTATACAGTTTTCTTCAACACTAAGGCTACAGCAGCAATATTTTCAGTTGTTCCTTAGTGGTGCACACGGTTTCGATTCTTCAAATCATTAACTTGCCCCAATAGCTCAAATTTTTCTACTAGTTTCACTATTGCCGGCCGAGAAGGTTCCTTTAGACGCCCAAAAAGTGCTTTAGTTTGGCAAACTGTATGACTGAATTGTGGCAACATTTCCACCTGTGAATTTTTTACAATTTGTTTGTATTGTTGAAGCGTGCATCTTACCATTTTCATCAATGGCGTAGCTTTCACTTGTCAAGTGTCAAAAATGTCAGCTTCAAAATTGACAGCTGCCCAAATAGCAGGCCATTCAAAATGAAACCTCTTATTGGAAATCCCTTTATATGAACTTCACGGTACCTCATTTAACTGAATGGCCTCTTTTAATACATTCCTGATGGTTATACTCATTTGGGTCACCAAATAATACTAGTTTTCATTTAATAGTGAACCCATTAAAAAGATTTTAGTTTAATCGCAATAACGAACTAGTGCGAATAGTTAAAATAGTGTGACGATTTTACAATATTCATGTGCCATTTCCAAACAACATATATATATGTATGCATCGTGTCGTTTACTCGTAAATCCACAACAATTTGTTAGTTATTTACTACAATACAACATAAAATCTTAAATACTATCGTTTCATCGTTACATCGTGAACTATTTTTAGTTCTCCAAAAACGCTATTTCCCGCACTGTATACATACACAGTACACGATTATCGTATGAAACGCGCGTGGTCTCACTCAAAATTTTTTCCGTTTGTTTTGTTAAACGAAACTTACAAAACAAAAACTATAATTTTTTTTAAGAAACTTTAGTTGCTCGTTAGACAACCTCCAGTGAAGTCGTGGATACAAAATATAAAAAGTTGTGACAAAAAGTGTTAAGCTAAAAAGTGAATTTTATTTAAATATTAGTGAAATATAACACAATATGGCTAAATTTATGCTAATTTCGGCGATCGTAGTTTTGGCAGCCCTCATTAAAGAAGGTAAATAGTTTAATAAAATTCAAAGTTTAAACGAAATACCTCCATACAATGAAAAGTGAAATTTTGATTATGTATATAGTTGGAATGTATGTACATATGTATAGTTGAGTTAGTTTAACGCGCGGAAAGTTGTAATTTTTTTTGGGCGATCTCTTCGCGATCTCGCATACATACCAAAATGGTTAATTATGTTTTGTGCTTATATATGTTTAATGTTAATGTTTTATTTTGTGGAGATCTGAGTGAACAATATAAAAATTAGAAAACTTGATTATTTATTACGACGTAGTCAATTTGGTTTTTTTGTGTCTTGTATATAAGTAGACTCCCCAAATCGTAAGATTAGCTATATGTAAACTGTGTGCGTGTATATACAATGTTAAAATTTGTAGTATGAGAGGAAACTTTTAAAGTTCCCTTCTAATTTATATATATTAACTCATCGGTAATTAATAATACTAAATTCGTGTTTTTTTATTCCACCCAACAGATAGATATACAAACGAGTTAATTTATGTTAATCAAGTCACTCTATTCTGCTACCAATTTTTATGTAACACACATAATCGCGTTATGAATACGTAAAAACCCTCTTATTAGCCAGAATATAGTAAAATCCAGGTCAAAGGTGTGTATGCGTCCCATGTCGCATAAATCAACTTCTCGTTAAATTTCGACACTTCCGTTGAATTGTATATATCACATATGGTAGTGGTTCGCACCCTTTAATTAACATCCCAATGTATATTTATCGATTTGTAAACAAAAATTTCAAGAAAATTAGTTTTTGGGATGATTGATATACTATATATTACAACTATGTTATGTGAGAGGAACTATTTATAAAGAGGTGATCTAGTTTTTGATCTACGATGTGTTCAACAATGTATTTATAAATAAATAATATTTTCTTGAGAAAAATGAGGCGATTTAATTGTTTTTTTTTATTCGTTTGATTCGAAAGTCGGTTCTGAGTAGAAAAGCCAAAATAACAATTATATGTGTTACATGATCGTAATTTAGTCATCTCTAAACTATTTTGTTATCATTAGGTATTCATATATTTATCTACAAATGCACAACCTTCACATACATTAATTAGATGTACTGCACGTACATATATTTTACAATATTCCAACCCCTCCCAGAATTTACATTTGTTAAATAAATTCAATATTATATATATATATATATATATATATATATATATATATATATATATATATATATATATATATATATATATATATATACAGCGAGCACGAATCTCCTCTAGTAACCTTCTAATCAAATTATAAATTATAGTTTATCTAAATGCAACCGATCATTCGAACTATATGTAATTAAATTAATTGTTTTATAGCATATAAATGTGTAAATGCGGGATGTTTTCCGAGATGTAGTAACCAAACAGTATACGAGTATATACATGTTCTCGATAAAGTAGATCAAATAAATATCGAGATGTGATGTGTACATATATGTATGTATACAAGATTCATTCGACTGGTATGTTATAGCGTGGGTGCGCGTAGTACACGGATTTCATGGCCAATTTTATTACTAAACAATTTACGAGAATAAATTACATCATCTTGTATACAAATCGCATAGACTTACGGACGCCTTACTTTTTGCCAATATACCGTATAATAAATTTTCGAATTTTATTTGATTTTTGAATGATACCAAAGTTAACAGAAAATAAAAATGTTTTGTCGATATTTCAACTTGCGTTTATATATATTTAAGATATCTGGTTTTTAAGAGTCGCGATATATCGATATATTCTAATTTTATTCGTATACTGTATTATAATATGAATAATAATTTAGAATACTAATGAGGATAGATTTATACGCGAGGTTAAATTTAGTGTGCACTTGACAAATGTCACGACATCATATTTTCTAATGGGCTCAACGATAAATTTAGTCATCGGGCAAATATTGAGACACAGTCAGATGTCTTTATAAGAATGAAATTAGTGATGAATGAATTGAATGAACGAGATCTTTGTAATATATTATAACAAACTTATAACAAACTTGATTGTATATTACTAAATTAAACAGCAGTTCTTTGTTTAGTACGAATCGGACAATAGTCCTATTTATTTTAGAAAACACTTCCTCCAAACGAGTTGGGGTTTAATTGCGTAACTTGTGATCTTGAATAATATTAAGTGTTCGATTACATCATGATAATGATTGATTATTACCTGCCCGGATCCATTTTTGTTTAGTTTAGTTATTTATACATTTCCTAATTTTCAACGGAATCAAAACCATACCTGAAGCTATCGGCTATTACATTATCATTTTCTACACACTGAAATATCCTGACAATCTGAGGAAGTTTATTTTTCCTAGGCATAATATAGCTCACGGGCAGTCAGAGATATGCAAGGTATTGAAATAGTATATCGATATAAAAATAACTGAAGAAGCTACACAAAATGTCTAGAGAAGGAACTTCTAAGCAAAAACATTTGTAGATTCATAGATAATATTCGGCACATGGTTTCAAAACTCTACGATTGACATTATATGGCTGTCATCATTAGGTTTAGTAGGAAGATAAAATTTCATTATGGTGATCATTTATAAGTGCAATTTTTTACGAGCATTGTACCGCAGTTCGGTTTGTCAGTAGTTCTTCGTTTGGACACGTTCGATGTTCTGCACACAATTTTGATCAATTTTAGTGTTTGATTGTTATGCCCATCAGCGTTAGATTGTGAAGGCTATGTTGTTAGGACTTTGATAAATGTCCAATATTTGTATATAGTATTCTGGATTCATTTAACTACTTTTTTTACCATTACCTTCATATATATACCAAAAAACGTTTTGAGAAACTGCCAGTCACTATGAGTATTATATTTTCGCAAAATTAGTATTGCGTGATTAGACTGTGTGATAGAATTCATAATAATATGGAGTTCACAAAGATTGAACTTAAAAATAATATGATCTTTACAAAGATTAAGAAACGTTGAATTAAAATATTCCAACAAGAGGCGGAATTTCCTTAAGGTAGTCGTTGAAGTAAATAGCAACACCATAGCCACGCCGTTCATTTTCGATCTGGCTTAGAGGTAAGGTATTATGTTCAAAATGAACAACATGAAGGGGTTAATATTAGCGTCCTATTCAGTTTATACCCAACTGTGCTACGACTGAGAAATAAGAAACATGTAGGTTAAAGTTGCTGAAATTAAGACACAAATTAAAATTATTTTTGTTGTGCAGGCCAATTAAAGTCTAATAAGGCCAAGCAACAATTATACAAAAACTAGTTTGTATTATTTGCATCTAATTTAAATGCAAATAACAATTATTTACACATTAAATGAATATTAGTGTGTAGTTGATATTTAATTGGCAATCTCATCATTTCGAAGAAGCTGAATCCAGAACCTCATATGTCATTCTAATTAGAAATTCTAATAAATAAAATTAATGCCGTTTGAATTATTAATAATATTGTGTGTTTTGCGCTGCTTAATAAAATGCAAATTAGTTAATTTAACAAGTTTTAAAATATATTTAACGATCGTTTGGTAGAGATCAAGTTTTTGTTCTTAATATTCTGTATATATATTTTGTAACGATTTAAGAACATGTTTTTTGGTCGTCTTTTTTTTGTGGCATGGTCTTAAGATTTGTTTATTGAACTTAACAGTATATATATGTTTATAATATGTTTTTTTATCAAATCGAACGAAAATGACATACTGTCTGATTATATCAACGAATATTAAAATTTTTGTCAGGCATGCAAGACATTTTGAATTTAATTAACCAAACTACAACTATATATAATTCAAATAATTAGGCACAGAACAATAGAAACGATTACTACAAAGATCACCTTGAAATCTTTACGTGTACGATTATATGATGTACGAGTAAATAACAAATGAATCAGTTGTAAATTAAATTATATAAAAATTATTAATTTATGAGCATTGTTGTTTACGTCGACAATATGTAACAAGCTTAAGTCTAAAAAATCGCACAAAGACGCAATAATCGATTTCGGTTGTTAAGTATATGATTACATTAATAAATAGAAAGTTATATAGTTAGCAAATATGAACTCGTGTATTATTAGCTATCGTACGATTCTTACAAAACGTGCAGTGAAAAATTATGACTTTCACTTATATTTTCCATTACATGCATGATACAACCAAATAAATGATCTGCGATGAAATCAGAATCGGAAATTCCAAAAATGTCGAGATTCAAGGCTATAACAAATGCTGGGACAGGTTCAATTTGCATATTATATACAATATATATACCAGTATTGTGAGTCGAAGAAGCGTCCGGATGTCTGTGCGAGATCAATAAAATGAATTAATTAAAATATCGATCGCGTGGTGCTAATAGAATTTTAAGTATATTTTATATACTCGTTTTTTATGAATATTTGTCGAAAATGTATTATATCTAAATTATATTTTGGATCAGTTTGCAAAACAAAGAGATCATCATTATATTGGGATTATCATCGCTTAGCTATAAAGATGATAACGATATATGTATAGTAATTCAAATCGCCCACACTCTGTATTATATACGATACGTGTGCCCATAATCCGGTTTGTTTTCTCACATAAATGAGATTTCCAGCAAAAATTACGATGAAATCGTGAATGGTTTATGTAAACAATTCACCTTAGATATAAGATTATGAATCGAGATATTAAAATGAATCAAGAAATTTCTGAATTTACAAACACTATCTCGATAATGAAAGTAGTTAAAGCCAGTCGGTGAGATGAGATGACCAATATTGTAATATAAATGGCGAGCTTGAGAATTTGGTATTTTCTGATCAAAAAATTGTTTACGATTCACCAATATGTAAACAAATAAAACGATCGTGTATGGTTAGAGTGCAAATCAACAATTTAGAAATAGAAACGCCTGCGACTGTGGTTCAACAAGACTAAAGTCTGTGAAACTAAACGTTTTTTACAAGAAAAAGTTCTCGTCAAGATTGAGGTGTGCGAAGCCTTCTCCAACAAACTCGATGTTATCATCCATTAAATATGAAATGTTTTTACAATATACTGAAATTTTAAAATGAAAATTGACATGTACAGTATTTTTAATCTGTAATGCATATTATTCCGTCATTCCAAATTTTAAATGTTTACAAATGAGTGTTCAGATTTCAAGTTGGCTTCGGAATCCACATTGATGTTCTGTTATTAGTTGCCGCTCCGCCAATAAATAACTTAAAGTTATCTATAAGGAAAATCGCGTCGATATCATATGCCAACATGATATAATTCCGGAGAAGATTAAAAGATGGCACTAGTAGTAGTTGAACGAAATGAATGAATTTCTTAACTGCAGTTTTTTATATTCAACGAATTATTAGCGAAACCAAAAATGAAATTCAAAAAAAATAATTTAATTTTATAATCGAAATTGGAAATTTTTGAAGGAAATGGGCTTATATTCATAAATAATAAAAAATAAATAAAACATTTTTTTTTTAATTATTTCATTTCATTAAAAAATTATTTTGCGTGCCATCTATTGTTCTCATTAAAACGTATTGGTATGCCATCTAGAAATCTTCTCCGAAACTTATATTTAACGAAATCATGCTGTCGTTGACATTTACTATGAAAATTGACACGATTTCCCTTATAGTATTATAAGTTATTTGAATACTGGTTTAATTTATAATTTTTTTAAAAAAATTTCGAAATTTTTAAAAGCTCATTGGGTGTACAATTTCCTGACTTTTGTATC
Source organism: Tipula lateralis (assembly GCA_963932295.1). Classification (NCBI taxonomy): domain Eukaryota; kingdom Metazoa; phylum Arthropoda; class Insecta; order Diptera; family Tipulidae; genus Tipula; species Tipula lateralis. Next base: position 191,811,628 of record OZ010736.1, on the reverse strand, counting down.
ATTTATAAACAGGGCGCAGGATTACGTTTACCTGGTCATAATTTTAACATTTTTGGCTTGAATGGTTTCTTGCTTTAACACCCTGTACTTTGGGATCCGTTCGCAACTGAATATTTTAAAATGACATTGTTAAAAACGGCATATTCCAAAACGGCGTAAGGTTCAAAATGACATTTTTTAAAGCGGCATTTTTCAAAACGGTATAAAGTTCAAAATGGCATCTTTCAACAAGATGCCGTTTTGTACCTTATGTCGTTTTGAAAAATGTCATTTTGAAATATGCTATTTTGAAAAATGACATTTTAAAATATGTCAGAGTAACCCGGATCCCTTAGACACAAACTCGATGTTATCATCCATCAAATATGAAATGTTTTTACAATATATATTGACGTTTTAAAATGAAAATTGGCATGTACAGTATGTTTAATCTGTAACACTTCGAGTGTCGACCTCTGTACATACATATTATTCCATCATCCCCAATTTTAAATGTTTTTGCTGCTTCTAAAAATACAGGAAAATGATATTATTTTTTACAAATGAGTGTTCAAATTTCATGTTTGCTTCGGAATCCACATTGATGTTCTGATGTTAGTTGTCGCTCCGCTAATACTGGTTTAAGTTAAGTTAATTAAAAGTAGGCTTATTGGGTGTACAATTTCCGGACTTTTGTATCATTTATAAACAGTGCGCGTGATTACATTTATCTGGTCATAATTTTAACATTTGGGGCTTAAACTGAGATATTTTGCTTCAACACCCTGTACTAGTAGCTCAATAGGTGGATTTGTGGACACCCACAGGATCTGTTCCAACATCAATGTATGATTTAAGGATGTTTTCTCGCAGTGTTAACTGTTGAGGAAAACACGAATACATATGATGAATTAAGAACTATCCTAACCTAACCAACTAATAATAACTTACAAATTCCAATGTAAGAATGAAAATGTTTTTATGTGGTTAGATTATGTGGTTATAGATAATGACTTGATTGCGTATTACTGCCCTAGCGTTTCTGTAACTAATTTGCCATTTTCTTCTAACCCAGTTTGAGATGTAGACAGGGTCCGCATATAACTCTGGAATATAATATGTTTTCTAATATCTATTTGGTATTCTGTTGAAGATATGCTAGAATTATGATAACATACCTAGGGTCACCGTATTGACATTGGCTTATACTTCTCCTATCATATCATATACCACAATGCGTGATTTAATCAAACAACATTTAAGTTGCTGAGCAAATGTTAAACAATGCATTTTCTGGTGTCCTTGCTTCAATACGGATTAGGTGGGAGTACTTTATAAATATTATAACTTGCTCCAACACCGTATTATGGGATAATAAGGGTCATCCAAAAAACGCGCCTACATGTTTCTTTTAAATAAAACACAAACTATTTGCAATTTTTTCAAGCTGTTTTTTTTATTTAAAGTATGATCCATTACAATTATACGTGGAATAGAATATCATTCAAGTGTCCACCACGACTGCGTCTGCAGGCATCAATCCGAATATCAAAATTTTCAATGACTTTCCGACACGTTGCTGGTGTTATTTCACGAATTGCAACTTGAATGTTGTTCTTTAGATCATTAATTGTTTGTGGCTTGTTAGCATACACTTGACTTTTCAAAAAACCCCACAAAAAAAATCTAATGGTGTTAGATCACATGACCTTGGAGGCCAATTGAAATCTGAATTTCGTGAAATTACACGTTGAGGAAATTTTGATTGCAAAAACGTAATGTTTTGTCGAGTTGTGTGGCATGTAGCACCGTCTTGCTGGAAATAGACGTCAGACACATCAATATGACTCAACTGTGTCCATAAAGAGTCTCTCAAAATTGATTGGTATCGCTCAGCATTCACAGTAACAGCATTTCCAGCATCATTTTCGAAGAAGAATGGCCCAATGATTCCATTTGCCCAAAATGCACACCCAACAGTAACTTTTGGTGGGTGTAGAGATTTTTCATGAATAACACGAGGATTTTCATCACCCCAGATACGACAATTTTGCTTATTGACGAATCCATTCATTGTGAAATGAGCTTCATCACTAAACAAAATTTTGCTTGAAAACAATGGATCTGTCGTTCGTTGTTCAATAATCCAACTAGCGAAATTACGACGTTGTAAATGGTTTCTTTCTTTCAATTTCTGGGTTAATTGAATTTTGTAAGCGTGTAAATGCAAATCTTTATGCAAAATCCTCCATAAGGAGCCATAAGATCTGCCCAATTCTTGCGAACGACGCGAAATTGATGTTGTCGGTTCATTTGCTACATTTTCACTAACAGCAGCAATATTTTCATTTGTGCGTACAGTTTTTGGTCTTCCACTTTTTGGTTTATCAGTAACACAACCAGTTTCATCGAATTTTTTCACTAATCTTTGAATTGAAGATTGATTTGGCCGATTATTTACACCAAAAAAATCACGAATTTTGCGATGGGTATTTTTCAAAGAACGCCCATTTTCATAATAAGTTTTAATGATGTAAACGCGTTGTTGCAATGTGTACCTGTCCATGGTTAAAACTGTACTACCTTCTAATAAAACAAAATGGCTTATGTCATTTGAAAAGATGTCACGTGTAAAAATTATATACTGCTGACATCTAGGCGCACATTTGGATGACCCTTTAATATTTTAGAATTGTCTGGTTATAATACTTTCTTGGATTTTACATACGGTTCTCAACTATTATTTCTGAATGATCAGACGATATATACATAGAAATTGGTTGATTACAATGCCCTTCGAATGTAAACTCTATCTATCCCATCCACTACTACTTATCCCGGCTGCGAAGCTTCAAGAATAAAACATTAACTCGTTAACATAAGCAATTATTTCCCCACGCTAAAAACTGAATGAATATTTTTAGTTCCAAAACCCAGTATTTTAAAGGTTTTGAAGATTTATCTAGCATGCTCAAAAATATATCAACCATGTCAAGGTTTACTACATAAGATTTTCATCTGAAATTTTCTTTAAAAATAAATCACTATCACAGTTGCGACTATAAACAATGTTTTAATGGCGTTCTAAAATATATATTAAGTACGAATGAGTCTGTGTGTATGTATAGAAGTCAAAGGTGTTATTAAGCATTTTGAAACAATAATAAACACAAAAAATTCGTCATGATCACTTAAATTTAATTTTATATAGAAAGACATTATGTAATTCAGTCAGTGACTAACATTTATGTATATATTATATTTGTCTCAATTGCTATAATTTAATAATTATGATAAATTTAACAATGGTGCCAAAACGAATTTAACTTGTCGACCAAATTAATTACGGAATTTGTTTGTTTATACACTAACTATTAATTAAACTGTAATCTATTTCGTCCAGCGTCACTGTGCTTCAATAAACATGTAGGCGGGTTCGCGTAGAAATGTGATCTCGTATAGTATACCATACCGTGTATTTACAAATAACACGAAATACATATGTGCACTTAACTATTTATTATTTACAAATTACAATAAACGTATATACACATAAATGTAAACTGTGTCCGCAAGTGTGAGTACATAGTCGATTTGTTGTTTTCGTTTTCTTTAAAATTACATCATCAAACAGGTTTTATTGTGTGTCTTAGAAGGTAAACTTACTATATACATATTACTGTATAGATTTATTACTATTGAAAACCAATATTTTGGTTGATTTATATCTCGACACTGTGCGTAAATATGCGCGGTTAATGAATACCGAAAAAACGTTTTGAATATCATAAACTTGTTTTGGCGAGTTACGTAAGCTCTTAATTTAGTCATATATACGTATGTTCAGTTTTTGAGTACGTTTGAAAGCTGATATGTATATATACTCATTTTGAGCTTCCAAAGTCAAATGATCGAGAACTTATAATTTTAATCATGAGATTTATAGTTACAATTTGTCTTGATCTTATGATGTAATTTGTGTCATTGCTGTTTGGTACAACTATAATAGTTTTTATTTAAATAACTTTGTGCAACCCACTGGGGCCCCTTTTATTGGTAGCTCTGTGGCAATTTGTTATTAATATACTAACGAGGCATCTGTACTACCCATTTTATATATTGGTAAAATCTAATTTAAAGACAAAATCGTTGTCTAAAGTTCTGAACTCTTAACAAGAAGCAGTGGCGTATCGAAACATTTGGTAACAAAATATCGGAGGGGGTTAAAAAATAAATTATAAAATCCAAGTATAAATTAAATTAAATGTTTAATATACATTTTTTTATAAATGATATGCAAGTTCGTATAACATTTAAACCTTACTCACTTATTGTATATTATTTGCACAAATTCATTTTGAGTAACTGCAGAATTGAAAACGAAGTTCAACAGAGACTTACTTGGTGTAAATCAAATTGATATAAATTGATGTAAATAAAATTGTAATTTGATATACCAAAACCAACATCTGTGATTGAATTCGGCCTTAACTCGTGGTGCTTAATCTATGAAGGCGTAGTATAAACATATGTATATCTTTGACTTTGAATAATGTAGTAAATCACTATGGTTGGCTAATAAGAGATGGACACACGTACCATCTATTTTTAGTCAACCATAGTGATTTACTACATTATTTTGGAAACGTAATATGAGGTTGATGATTGCTAACTTTAATGGTTACGTCATATGGACTTCTTTTATAGCAAAGTTAAGTATGCTCCAACAAGAGACTGCATCTGACAATGAAAAATGTATGATGACCCCAGATACAGTTAATTATGTATGGATTATGATAACCGAAGATTCTTATCAGTTGTTACTCCTCGGGTTTTATGATCTTGTTCAAATTTGCTTCTATCTCAATCATTTGATCCATTTGAAGATTAATTCTTTTTATTGAATATTATTATCACAAATTTTGTAAGCAGTCTTTGAATGGTATATGTGCATAAATACACACACAAGAAAATACTAGACCCATCGGTATTATTTTTATACTATTTGGAACGATTTAGCCCTGTGGGTGGGGGCAACCATGTTTCGTAAATATTTCGAACGAAACATGAGATCCATAGAATACCACCACAGTATCCAGAGCTTGTCGTAGGAGGCGACTAAATCTGGTTGGATCGCTGGGCTGACGACCCGCATCCGTAAAAAACAATAACAGTTAAAAATGTCAACAAAAACAAAAAAATCGGATACCGCCTAAATAACAATGACCCCCCGCTTAAGTACCCGGATACGAGATTGAGGATCAGCACGTGGAACGTGCAGTCACTAAGAAAACCTGGCGCGTTGGACGGCCTTATCACATGTATGAAGGAGTATCGGCTGGAACTCGTAGCGCTCCAAGAAACTCGATGGCCTAAAAGTGGAGTCCATGTGTCCCAAGGCTATACGTTGCTACACAGTGGAGATGACCTCGGAAATCTTGGAGTTGGCTTTCTCATTGGGCCGCAGGTAAAAAAGGCTGTGTTGGACTTCCAAGCAGTCGATAATCGAATGTGTAAGCTTCGCTTGCACATGAGATTAGCCAACCTGTCAATTGTATGTGTACATGCGCCCACTGATGTAAGCCAACCCCAAGATAAAGACTCATTTTACAATAATTTGGATAATCTGATGGGCTCTATACCTGAGCACGATATCAGATTGGTGATTGGTGACTTTAATGCTAGAGCTGGCAGAAATCAGACCGACTTATGTAACAACATAGGTCCGTACTCCCGACACGAAACTGCGACCGAAAATGGGGAAAGAATGATGTACTTTGCGATCGCACATGATCTCCAAGTGGCAAGTACATTCTTTCCCCACAAAAACATCCATTTGGAAACCTGGACACATCCACGTAAAACATCCCGAAGCCAAATTGACCATGTGTTGATTTCAAAAGACCGGGCTCGGGTTGTTCAAGACGTGAGATCGTATCGGTCGTCAACAAAATTCGTAGGCAGTGACCATTTTATGGTTGCTGCAAAGCTACGATGGAAATTTTCGTACAAGTCAAGGAGGACAGGAGAATATAAAACGCGATTCTCCTGTGAAGGTCTGATAAATGAAGAAACGCAACGAAAATATCAAGATCTTGTCAGCAATAGCATTTTAGGATCCAACTACCAATCTGATGATGTGAACAGTGTCTGGGAAGTATTGAAAACCTCGGTTGTCGATGCTGCCCAGCACACTCTCGGTATAGTGAAAACTAAGCCCAAAAATGATTGGTTTGATGAGGAGTGTCGTCTTGCTGTTGAGCAACGCAATATAGCCCACAATGAAGCGCAGACTCGGTTTACAATTGCAAGGAAAAACAAGGCAGTTCTTGCTAGGAGGACAGCTAAACGCATTTGTAGACAGAAGAAGCGCGAATGGTGGAAGGCCAAGGTCTTAAGAGTACAACAACTCAGCAATGAGCACAACTCGCGTGGTTTCTTTAAAGGAATCACCGAATTGCACCATACCTTAAGATCTCGGTCAACTGCCATTCGGGACCAGGATGGAAACCTCTGTGTTAACGTCGATGCGGTACTCGATACATGGCGTGAACATTTTTCTGATCTACTTAATGTTCCACATGTATCACAAGCTGTATTTGAATACCCTCAAATACAGACCGCGGAGATGTTCATTGAGGATCCATCCTATGAGGAATTCACAATGGCCATGCAGAGATTAAAGAAAAATCGTTCACCAGGGGTTGATTGCATTAATTCAGAGCTCTTGATATTCGGAGGGCTAACTTTGTGGAACTGTCTTTTCGACCTTGTTCGATTGGTATGGCGAAATGAAGTTATGCCTGATGAATGGAAAGTGGCCGCGTTATGCCCAATATTCAAAAAGGGTGATCGCATGAAATGCGAGAACTATCGCGGTATAGCTCTCCTTTGCACAGCATACAAGTTACTGTCTTACATAATCTTGGGAAGAATTACTCCTCTAGCGGAGGAAATTGTCGGTGACTACCAAGGAGGATTCCGTCCAAATCGGTCAGTCACTGATCAAGTTTTTTCGCTACGGATGATTCTTTCCAAGTACTACGAAACATCTCGCGATGTACACCAGGTATTCCTAGATTTCAAGCAAGCCTATGACTCGATCAATCGAGAGAGGCTATGGTATGCGCTTGAATATTTAGGAATACCAAAAAAATATGTACATCTGTGTAAAATGACAGTAACGCAGTCACAATGCTGTGTTAAAGTTGAGAACAGGCTATCGAGAACTTTTGCAATCAATTCCGGTGTTCGACAAGGAGATGCGCTGTCCCCGATACTTTTTAATCTCATGTTGGAATACATCCTTCGTAAAAGTGAAACACCTCAGGACAATATCTTATTCCGACAATCCAATCAACTTCTTGCTTATGCAGATGATATCTGTGTGATTGGATTAACTGGCAACGGAGTGAAAGAGATACTTGATCCACTGGAACAGTGTTCAGCTTCTGTTGGTCTCAAAATCAACGAGTCAAAAACCAAATATCTAATCTCGGGTTTTAGAGACCAAGACGCAATTGATTTCAGTAGTGGAAACCACACGTTTGAAGGAGTGATGAGATTCAAGTATCTTGGATCTCTCATCACTCACGATAATAGTGTGGGCGAGGATATCAAGGTCCGCCTTGCCGCTGGCAATCGGGCTTTGTATCCTCTACGTCCACTGCTGAAATCAAAATATCTTGCAAATACGGATAAGCTGAAACTGTACAGAGTGTTGATCAGACCCGTTGTCATGTATGGATGTGAGAGTTGGACCTTGACGGATGAGTACGAAAGATGGCTTCTAACATTCGAGAGAAGAATCATGCGTGTGATATATGGTCCAGGACGCGACGTCGATGGCACTTACCGAGTTCTTTTCAATCACGAGATCAGGAATTTAATGCAAATTCCTGATATCGTGCATGAAATCAAAGGACAGCGAATACGCTGGCTCGGTCACGTTCTGCGTGCTGATCCGAACCGAATGATACAGCGATCTTTAAAGGGAGAACCGCCTTTCGGTAGGCGAAGAGGTCGCTGTCGGCGACGATGGCTCCACGGCGTAGAGAGCGATCTGGCATCTTCCAACTGCTTGCAACAGTATGAAGATCTGGCTCGTGATCGAAACCGTTGGAGTCAGATTGTTGACACGGTACGGGCCAATAATGGCCTGTAAAAACCGCAAAAAAAAAAAAAAAAAAAAAAAAAAAAAAAAAAATTTGGAACGATTTCTTAGAAATACGATAAAAAGTACATAAAAGCTTTGAGTAGAAGTTTATAGTCTTTTTATGTTCTTTTTAGCAACCAATTTAGAATTTATACAAAACAAACGAAATAGCAAATTATATGGGTGAGGTAAGAGGAAAGTGGCAGATTTATAATTAAATTAGGCAAAAAATGTTGGAACCTTCCAAAAAATAAATCTGTAAATCTTGTCTCCATTATGTGATGGATCCAAATTTTCTTAATCAATCTCGATTATTTTTAAAACTTTTATTATTTGCACATTAGTGCTTTGGACAAGTGGATAATCGAATGTATTGGACTGTAGATCCTATCTCATTATTCCGGTAAAGCCTTGCTCGGTTTCTAAATTTAAAAGTGAGTTTAATCGAAAATATTTATATCAACACAGTGATTTGATACCCTTTACAATATTTGCTCTGTGTACACTAAGTAAGTTTACTCTTTCGGCTTGAAACAAAAAATCATCCCGCATGTATAAATAAAAAGCTTTACGTAAATAATCTAAAATGCTCCATGTGAATATCTCGATCTATTTTTATGATTCGCGGAAACAATTAACATGTTGTTTTGAATACAGACGCCTTTTCCAAAGTTCAGAGCTTGTTATCTATTTATTTATTTTGTTTATATTCGCAAAGCAATAATAAAACTTGTGTGAAGGTAATATTAAGGCTTGTAATGGTAATCTTTCTATTGTATAAGAGGATGGAGTGTAAAGACTGGTAAAATAGCAAAATCTCAGATGTCATGTGTCAAAAAAGATTGATAAATATTATGGGGACTCTTTACCATCGATTGAAACGTTTTACAGTATCAATCTTTACTTGAAGGATCGCGCCAACAGCTCTGTCAGTTACAAGGAGGTAGGACAGTCTAAAAGTCCGCTCTGCACCCAATTTAAGCTAAACCTAAAAAAATGAGGTTCACTGATTTTCGTTGTGATCGTAAAACACAACTGATGCCAAAAGTTCAGGATGGTCAAATGAAGTAACCACACCAAAAACGGTTGACAAAATCGATGATATGGTATATTGCAATACCGCAGACTGAATTTGCGCGAGATAACTGAGACAGTAGACATCTCAAATGTACGTGTGCACAGTACATTACACAATCATTTCAATATGAAAAACCAATTTTATCGATCAACAAACTCATGATCACAGTTTTTTGGGACGCACGCGGCATGATCCATATCGATTCCCTTCAAAAAGAGAAAACAGTCAGCGGTGAATAGTACTTGCTAGACCGTTTCAACGACATTTTTAAAACAATCGCATTTGGCGAAGAAAAGAGTGCGCATATGTGTGTATAGTTGCCATATCTATGAATTATGCTTCGAATTGCTTCCCCATCCGCCATATTCTCCAGACTTAGCCCCATGCGAGTATTTTCTGTTTCTGAAATTGAAGTGACTCGGTGGAAAGAGGTTCTGCTATTCTGAAGGGTTGGAGCACTCGCTCTATTCAGAAGGAATCAAAAATTGGAAAAACGTTGGACTAAGCTTATTGAGATATCAAGCAACTGTTTTGAAAAAAAAAAAATTTTTGGTGGAAAATATTATTCCTTGTTTAATATTTACCAAACTTCTCAATCCGTTCTCGTATACATAACTGAAAGCATTCTGTTTACCTAATTATTATATTCATTTGTGAAGTACTCTTAAGATAAACGTGTTTCGTAATATTAGTTCAACCGCTATTCAAAGTATTACGTCCGTTGAGAAAAAAGCAAACAAAATTTACAACTGTCGTAAAATTATCCAGAAATTCTTGTTGAAATCTTGACCTAATAGTTGTAGTTATGTACATATTTTTACTTATTCAATTATAAAAATTCAACAAATATTTAATTAAGACATATTATGTATCTTAGTTTACGAAAGAAGGTATAATTTAAACATCCATTATACATTATTAATGTCTAAATTTTGTTTATTTATAGGATCTGGTTTGAAATGTTGGAGGTGTTCATCCGACTTGTCAACAGCCGCGTTTTGTGCCGATCCATTCGACCCAACGCTGATTCAGGATGAAAAACAACGAAAATGGGCGTATGTTGACTGCAATGTACCACCAGTACCATACACACCAAATGCACCACCGCAAAAGGCTGTTTGCAAGAAAGTTAAGCAAATTTGTAAGTATATACATCGATCGACCGGGTATAAAGATTACTTTCGGTTAGTTAATATATTCATTGGGACATCAATACGATAATTTTATATATATAGTATAGACTAATTGCTGGTTATGTAAAGACGGAAGTCTTGCTTTATTCGGAACGATTATGCTAGAACTCGGCTTATCATTTTAAATAATAATTCAATTCGATTCCGGATACAATTAATACATTATGTACACCGACTCACATGAGTAATTACAACTAACAATAGGCCTAAGTAGGTTACAAACATATTTTATTATGTAAATTTAATCATTTACGAGTACGAGTACGTATGTATTATATGTATATAGTATTTGGCGCGAAAGCATAAACATTCAATGTGTAGTTTACAATAAATTACGAACTACAATGTAACGTTTTGAGATAACAATCGAACAATCGATTTTAATATTCTTGTATTGTAATTTTATTTTTTAGTGAACAACCGTGAAATTGTATCACGTTCGTGCGTCTTTGAAGATTTCAATACACCACCAAATCAGTGTTCAACCGATTCACTGGTCGCCTATGCCAAAACAGAATTCTGTGAAACATGCTCGACCGATGGATGCAACAGTGCCGGATCATTTGCGCCCGTTGCCTTTTTGATTGTCGTATCGGCATCGATCGCAAAATTATTATCGTTATAAATCGTTATCGCGATTATTTAAATTTTAATTCTAATTAGTGTAGAAATGTAATTAATTATATATTTTAATTTTATCATTATTAATTAAATAAAATACAAAATAAAACACGAGAGTATTTTTAGTTTTAATTTGTACTTACAATATACAATAATCAATTGTATTGCTTATTTTTAATGTTCACTAAGTTTTGTAAAATCGAAACGGTTACCAGTTTTGTAGTTACTAAATTTTAATTTTGTGAAGGAAATAATAAAATTGTAAATAAAATGTTGGTGTTTCAAACATATTTATTCATGAATTTACTTTTAGGTACCCCATTGGCTTAATTCATTGATATGAGCGTATAGTTTAACCCTTAACTATACCACCAAGCTTAAATCCATACATTGTATTGTAAAGTAATTCTACTGGTGCAATCTTTATACATATATAAGAGGATCAACTCTACTTGGTACAAAGTCTTTAGTGCCAATCACAGGCTCCTTGATGCCATACAATAGTCCGTTTGGGAATGCAACCCCAAATTATCATTGTGGAAAGAAAACTTCGTTATTTACCCAATAGAAGTAAGAGAACTAGTGCAACATAAAACCATCTTAAACAATTTATGCATCACACTTAAGGCACTCATAAAAGCAGTGAAAAATTAAATAAATTGGAAAATACGTTGGTTCTTTAGCTCCAACTAATGATACAAACTGTTCCCTCTGGAAAGAAACAAAAGGATTAAAATAACAATTTAAAACAGATCCCTCCAACCAAAAAAAATCATTGGGAAATAGATTAGAAGTGCAAAAGACAAGGTTCACCTATTTGCTGAATATCTGGAAGAAAAATTTCAACTTCTAGGTCGGCAGACCAGTTACGAAAACACTGCTGATTCGAAATTTAGAACATAAAAGCAAATAAAGCTCTTGGTTACGATATGACCCGTAAATTATTGAATATTGTCAATGCGATACTCAGGAAAAAATATGTACCAATGGTGTAGAAAGTAGCAGAAGTAATTTTTCTAATGATTCCAAAACCGGGAGAACCATCGAATGATAGAAAATCTTACCGACTAGTTTCACTTTTACCAACACTAGCAAAATTTTTTGAGATCCTATTGCTCAAAAGATTGACTAGAACCATAGAACAAAGAAACCTTTCAGGCAGGCTTTCAGATGTCATTGAGAATACATTAGAAAGGAAAAAGGTTTGCTTTAGTATTTTCTTAGATGTGGCGCAGGCCTGCGACAAGGTGTGTAATTGTGTAAGGTGTACTCTATGTAGTTTGAAGAGTAGCCTGGTTTACTATTCAAACTACATAGAGATTTATCAAAACAATATTATACGATTTTAAAGACATACATAGAAAATCGCCAATTTCGGATGAACTATGAAGAAGTTTCTTCCGAGATAAAAAATTTGCTCTACACCAGAGATTTATCTCAATTAAACGAAGTTTTTTGAGTTGAGTGGCAGCTAACGCATACTTAGACCGTAGAACCATATAGTACTGACACGGACGATGAGATGGCCTATGGATTCTAAACTCAACAGGGAGTCCAGATTTGTTCATTCACACCACGGATCGACTCGCCCAAACGATCGATGTTGAAAAATCTCTTTTTCCATTCTGCCTCGACCGGAATCCGAAACCGGTATCTTCCACTATATTTGCCGCAGCTTTAACCACTGCACCACCTGGGCGTTTATTACACGAAGTTATCGTTGCAACATTTGCTGATGCTGCTGCAGTTCTCTCAGTAGGAGACAGTATCGAGGAATCGACAAAGAAACTACAAGAAGCATTTGACAAAATTTTAAAGTGGATATATGTGTGGCGTATCGGGCTCAATAAATCAAATCTCAATAAATAAATCATCAACGGTCAGCAGAACCCGTATGAAAATAACGCTAAAGATCTAGGGATGACCTTAGATACCAGTATCGGATGGAAAGAGCACGTTAAAAAGAAAAAAATTGAACGTAATATCAAATATCGAAAATTGTATTTTCTGTTTGGAAAAAAATTCGGAATTGCCAAACGAAAATAAATTTCTATTATATCATCGGGTGGTAAAGCCTGTATGGACTTACGGAATACAGCTCTGGTGTTGCACAAAGAAAACCAACACCAAACTAATACAAAATTTTCAAAACAAAGTACTACGACGTATATAGTTAACACTCATATCCACAACGTATTTATCAACACGTAAACGAAGAACTTCGTTATATTGGACATTTCACATGGAGTAAGATGATTGCAGAAAACGAAACCAGTTGGTTTAATGGATTAAGGACACTAGTGCAAAGACTAGTTCAGTAAATTCCCTATAAACGGAGCTGACCAATGGGCCTCTCCACATTCACAAGTAACTGAAATCTATAAACGGAGCTGGCTAATGAACCTCTTGACATCAACAGGTGACTAAATATGAATAGGAAAAGAAAATTACTAGATCAATTAATTTTATTCAGTTGTAATAGTTAAAATAATAATCAAAAAATTAGATGACCTTTAGATGTCTTTAGATGTTAATAATGGTTGTATCTTACAGTATGTTTCAGTTTCGCTCACGTGTCTCCAAAATTTCATAATTATTATTGAACTATTGATGTTGTGCTGCTAGTTAAGAGCGTTGAAGTGTTTACATTAGGATGAGTGTTATCCGTGATAATTTTATAATACTAGGCTCCTATATTAGAATATCTATTAGATCTATTAGAAATGGATTTCCTATTATCAGAAAGCTTGATTTTCTTATATCAGATTTTTATTTTGATTCCATTTACTTGGCTCATTCGCCACATTAGGTTCTAGGTTATCTAGGTGAGCAGTTAATTATTAAAATATTATCTCCAAAAATTTTAAATTATAATTATTTGTTTGTTCTATTTCAATTACAGTGTCAAGTAATCATATCCATATAATGTTTCTTCGTTATATACTATCAAGTCCTATTTTGGCTAAATCTATGGCTATTCATCTATTATTTGTATATATTTGCTTAATCTGCAGTTAAGATTTAGTCAGCAGTGTTCTTCTGTCAATCCTGAATGGAAAAAAGTTTTATATCAAATTGTCCCCGTATCGTAGTGTCACACCCCATATAAAGAAATCCGCATATGGATATAAATACGGAAAAATGTTTGATATCCGATATCGATCATCTAAATAATTAAATGATTATATATTTCGTAAAACATCGATCAATTAAAATAACTGTTTTAAAATCGGTTTTATCGCAAAGTTACTCATAGATAAGAAAATCAAATTTTTATGATATTTTATTGATTGTTATCAACGCTTCCATTTATCATCCAATAAATTATTGATTTAAAATATAAAACGTGAATGTTGAGTTATCACAGTCAAATTTTAATGTTCGACAAGCTCGGTTGATTTTGTGGTTCTGTAAATTCTGTAAAAGTTAAAAAGTTAAATAAAAGCAAATTCTGTAAAAGTTGGCAAGTGGCGAAAGCTTATTTTAACTGCTATAATAATAACTATATAATAAAGAAAGTAAGTGAAAAAAATAGCAAGTGATCTACGGGAATTGGTTTGCGGAAAGCTGTCAGTAGTTATCTGGAGTTTTAATAACGTAGCAGCCAAATTGTATGTGAAGGAATTCACTTTGCAAATTGTCTTTAACTCTTTTATCTGATAACAAAATCCTATTTTACAACATGATATATGATGGTTTAAGTTTATAACGGTTGTGACACACACCTTATTAATCTCATCTATTTATTAAATACCGAAAAATTAATTTACTGGTATAATGGCAGCTTCGAGGTGGAATAAGTTTACTCTATTGATGTGGAAAAATTGGTTGCTCACTTGGCGCCACAAACTTTCGTCCATTATTGAAATCATTATACCACTTGGATTTTGTGCTATTCTAGTACTAATACGAAGTTTAGTAGAGCCAGAACATGTTCGAGATCCAACAATATGGGAACCAGTAGGATTAACTCAAATAGACAGGTAAGCCTACTTGTTATATATGTTGAAACAGGTAATTTAACTTTTCTTTATAAATCAAATCAATGGTGAAAAATTATTGATATCCCGGAAAGTTATATGGTTTGTGAAACTTAAAAGCTTTTTTGAATTGAAGCCCCGACTAGCCGTCTAGTATTCACGTGTTGTTTATTGTATTCAGCAGGTGCTCTAAAAACACACGATCAATACTCTTAAAATTTCTTGAGATTAGAATTCTTTTCTTGTAAAATTCGAGCTTTGACAATGTACCCCAAAACAGTTGAAGCGTCTGTACTTCAAAGTCCTGTCCCTAAAACCAATGGCAAAGATTATAATCAAATAGATCGATAATTTAAAAATTGAGTGATTAAATTTTTTATGAAATTGTTATAAAAAGCTTATCTGGTTTTTTATCAGGTGTGACTAGTTTCAAAGTATTCAAACACGTGTCGCAAACACAGCATAAGGATCAGTTTTATCAAAATTTTAAAATTATCTTTACCCATTGACTCACTACTACATAATGACGTTTTATTTGAAACTCGTTCGACCATTCAATTTATTATGCGGAAGTCTCGATTGGTGATTAGTCACCATTTTAAATCACCTAAAACTCATTAAATTTTGTAAATTTTATTTCAATTTCAGTGATTTTCGGTTGGTCAACGATGGCGTAAATTTTAGCTTAAGCTTCACACCTCCAAATCCACTTTTGTATCAATTAGTAAATGCAACAGTAAATCAACTCAACCTAGAAACCATAATCGAAGAAGAGAATGCTGATGCCCTTGCACAAGGAATGTTTCTGAACAATTATTTAGCAGGAATCGAATTTGATGAATCATATCACAATATTACTGAGTGGCCGGAACAATTGATCTACACTATTCGGTTTCCGTCTGAACTTCGATTAGATGGTTCTAATGGAAATCCAATAACATTTAATTGGCGAACCAATTTACTATTTCCAGTGTTTCAGATGAATCATCCTCGGGAAAGATATTCGAATTATGGTGGAACACAACCGGGATATTTTCGCGAAGGATTTATACAAATTCAGCATTTAATCGCTAAAACGTATATCGAGATGAAAAGTGGCGGAGCATCTATTCCGGAAATTCAATTGAGACGATTTCCATATCCACCCTATATTTTAGATGTATTATTGCGTGGCCTTGAAAGTTTCGTGTCCTTAATCATACTACTAAGCTTTGTGTATCCGTTTATTAATCTTGTGAAAACTATTACAAACGAGAAAGAGAAACAACTTAAAGAAGCGATGAAAATTATGGGATTATCGAACTGGCTGCATTGGACCGCATGGTTCGTCAAATCGATGATCTTTATGCTGATCATAATAAGTCTAATTGTTATGATGTTGAACGTTCCGTGGTACGGTTCAGAAGTTTCTGTATTTACATATTCACATTGGTCGGCAATATGGATTTTAATGTTCGTCTTTAGTATGACCACGATCACGTTTTGTTTCATGGTCAGCGTTTTCTTTTCGAAAGCCAACACTGCATCAGCCTTGGCGGGATTACTTTGGTTTCTATTCTACACACCATTTGCATTTACTGTGCAAAATTATGAAACACTATCATTTGCTGGTAAAATATTAGTCTGTTTATTTTCTAATACCGCAATGGCATACGCCTTCCGAGTAATATTGCGTTTCGAGGGAACCAGCGAAGGACTGCAGTGGCATAATATGTGGACTCCAGTCGCACCCGATGATGACTTAACATTCGGCGTCATTATAATAATGCTATTGGCAGACGGAATCTTATACCTGTTAATTGCATTGTACGTCGAACAAATAATTCCTGGAGATTTTGGAGTGCCACAAAAATTTTATTTTCCATTCACGAAAAGCTTCTGGTGTGGTCCTACGGTTGAGGACGACATAATGAAAACGGACAATATTACAGATGATTGTTTAGAACCAGAACCTGTTGATAAATATGCTGGAATTCAAATAAAAAATTTACGTAAAATTTATTCGAATAAAAAAGTTGCCGTTAAAGGATTAACTCTTAACATGTATGAAGATCATATAACAGTCTTGTTGGGACATAATGGAGCTGGAAAAACTACGACCATGTCCATGTTAACTGGAATGTTTCCTCCAACATCGGGAACAGCCATAATTAACGGGAAGGATATATTGACCGATTTATCAGGAGTGCGCAGTTCATTGGGGCTCTGTCCACAATACAATATACTTTTTGATGAACTAACCGTACGCGAACATATCATTTTCTTCAGTCAGTTGAAAGGATTGAATAAAATTGAAATTAACGAGGAAGTGATAAAATATGTAAGTTTATTGGAATTACAACCAAAAATCGATAGACCATCGTCGACACTATCAGGTGGTATGCAGCGAAAGTTATCGGTGGGCGTTGCACTTTGTGGAAATTCAAAGGTTGTATTATTCGATGAGCCAACGTCCGGGATGGATCCAGCTGCTCGTCGTGCACTGTGGGATTTACTGCAGAAAGAGAAGAAAGGGCGAACAATATTACTATCGACACATTTCATGGATGAAGCAGATATTTTAGGTGATCGAATTGCTATCATGTCCGATGGTGAACTTAAAGCATCTGGATCATCATTTTTCTTAAAGAAACGATTTGGAATTGGTTATCATTTGATATGTGTCAAAGGCCCTACCACCAATGTGGATGGTATAAATGAGTTGCTCCAGAAATATATTCCAGGCATTAAATGTCATACAAACGTCGGATCGGAACTGTCATACGAATTGTCTGAAGAATACATTAATAAATTTGAAGTGATGTTTCGAGATTTAGAAAATAATTCAGAGAGACTAGGATTGATTGGTTATGGAGTATCACCGACTACTCTGGAAGAAGTATTTATGAAAATAGGAACTGATCTTCAGAAATCTGTTGAAGAAGATGATAATACTAGTATAAATATTTATGATCAGATAAATCCGAATAACGACATGGAAAACGGTTCAGTCGTATCGGACAGTGTACCACTACTAGGAGGTGGACAGTTAATATGTAACCAGTTAATAGCCATGTTCGAGAAAAAAATGTGGTATACTTTCAACAATTGGGTATTATTGATAATTCAAGTGCTCATGCCGATGGTTTTCATTATATTGACTATATTAATAGTACGTGCTTTTTCACCCGGTGATGAATTACCTCCTATGGAAATTTCGCTTTTGCCGTATCCCAATACAATTACATTGCTGGAACGGGAAGTTGTTCATAATACCGAGACTGAACTGAAATATTCATTAGCCGATCGTTATGAAAGTCTATTTCACGAACTTCCTAACACTCATCAAGTTTCGATAACATCACGGAGTATGATTGACAATATTCTCGAATTAAGTGAACGATATTTAACCCGTGTAAATGCTCGTTACATGATTGGTGCGACAATAACAGCCGTGTCAAATATAACCGGTTGGTTTAATAATCAAGCATTCCATACAGCACCTCTCACTCTAAATAAACTACACAATGCTCTTGCCAAAGAAATGGTGAACGAAACATGCCAAATCACCGTGATAAATCGACCGTTTCCTTATAGTGTTGAGTCACGAATGTTAATGATTCAAGCGGGAAATAATATAGGATTTCAACTAGTTTACAATATCGGGTTTGCTTTGTCGCTAGTTTCGGCATTTTATATCGTATTTTACATAAAAGAGCGTGTCAATAAGGCGAAACTGCTGCAATTAGTTAGTGGAGCAAATGTGTTGATCTTTTGGTTGACCGCCTTTATATGGGACTTTGCAACATTTCTTGTTACCACAATCTTCTCAATAGCAACTTTGGCCGCATTTCAAGAACCAGGATTTGCTACAATCGATGAACTTGGTCGTGTATTCGTTATTTGGATATGTTTTGGTTTCTGCTTCTTACCGATCACCTATCTAATGTCCATGATGTTCACAATACCATCGACAGGATTTGTGCGATATACGATTTATAACTTATTCACGGGATTAGGTTTTTTTACAACCGTTTTTATCATGCAAATTCCGACATTGGATCTCAATAATGTTGCTGATGGACTGACATGGCCATTTTTATTGTTTCCACATTTCGCACTCTGCGAGGGACTTAACAATTTAAATGTGATTGCTTCGGGTAGACGAATTTGTGATAATTTTGATTTCGATCCTAATCGTATTTGCGAGATAAATCCGGTGTGTTGCAGTACGTATACAATATATATATATATATATATATATATATATATATATATATATATATATATATATATATATATATATATATATATATATATATATTTATATTTATATATATATATATATATATATATATATATATATATATATATATATATATATATATATATATATTTATATATATATATATATATATATATATATATATATATATATATATATATATATATATATATATATATATATATATATATATATATATATATAATCACCTGTAGTGCATATAACTATAATTTATAAAATTTTACAGTTGATAACTATTTTCAATGGGAAGCGCCAGGTATTGGCCGAAATATAACATTTATGATGGCATCAGGTTTGGGCACAATCCTCCTCCTGATGGTGATAGAATTTCAAATTATTGCGTCATTGATATACAAGATCCGTGGTTGCTGTCGCCGTCGGAGGAAAAATATTCCTGACCTGGTTTTAAATGAAGCCGAAATGGATTCGGATGTACTAGCTGAACGCAATGCAATTAATCAACTGACGAAAAGTGAAATTTTGGAACGAAATTTGGTGATGCAAAATGTAACGAAGTTTTATGGTAATTTTTTGGCTGTAAATCAAATTTCGATTGGGGTGCATCAGTAAGTTGGGGCCCAAATTTTTGTACCATTTACATACTATAGAACATTTGCTTTTTACAGTTCGGAATGTTTTGGATTATTAGGTGTGAATGGAGCCGGTAAGACAACCACGTTTAAAATGTTGACAGGAGACGAGTCAATATCGTATGGAGAGGCGTTTGTCGCTGGCATAAGTATAAAGACTAATATGAATCGAGTTAACGAGATAATTGGGTACTGTCCTCAGTTCGATGCCTTAATAGAAGATTTAACTGGTCGAGAAACATTACGAATTTATTGTCTGTTGCGTGGTGTACCAAACAATCGTATAAAAGGTGTTTCGTTAAAGTTGGCGCATGACTTACATTTTATGAAGCATATCGATAAGAAGGTAAAGCAGTATAGTGGCGGTAATAAGAGAAAATTAAGTACCGCTATCGCCCTCATTGGAAATCCCGTCATTGTTTATTTGGATGAGCCAACTACTGGAATGGATCCGGGAGCTAAACGCCAATTATGGGATATGGTTTGTAAAGTGCGAAATACTGGCAAATCTATTGTTTTAACATCTCACAGTATGGAAGAATGTGAAGCACTTTGCACAAAATTAGCCATTATGGTTAATGGGGAATTCAAGTGTATTGGATCAACACAATATTTGAAAAATAAATTCTCCAAAGGGTATTTGGTGACAGTGAAGATTAAGAAATCAGAATTAGGGGCTGATGAGGCTGAGATTACAGAAAATATTGATTTAATAAAAGTGTTTGTGACGAATAATTTTTCGGGAGCAGTCTTGAAGTAAAAATTTAATTAAGTTAAAATAATGAATATATTAAAATGCTTTCACATTTTTAGGGAGGAATATCGAGGTTTATTGACCTACGACATACCCAATATAGGGCAAAAGTGGTCTCATATGTTTGGAGTACTTCAAACCAATAGAGCCAGGTTGAATATTGAAGATTACACAATCAGCCAAACATCATTGGAACAGGTATTTTTATCGTTCACAAAGTACCAGAAGGATGAGAATCAGGCCATAAGATAGACTATGTTATAATCAACATTTGGTTTATTTTCGTAATTATTTATTGGAAATATTTGTTTTATTTATAATTTATTACATAAAATAATATAACTATTTATATCACATCAATGCCAAAATTTGCAAATGGCGTCTGAAATTAAATTTGGTGGCCGACAATTCAATCAGTGTGTCTTCCGCTTTTGTAGCGCCGGAGAACTATAGCCTGAGACATTGTTAACTCTTATTCGAGATAATCACTTAAACGGTCTGCACTAAAAGAGGTTTTACAACCTAATATTATGTCGTCTATACAAAATCATTTTTTCGAAAAAATAAACCATCACAGATTCAAGTTTTCTTAAGGAATATCATAAACGTATTTTATAGTGGTTTTATACATTATCACGGACAAATTCTGCTGGTTTAAAAAATGACAGCAAAAAATCTCTTTAGCGGTTGTAGTGCCTCTGGTAGTGAGTAGAAAAATATTTGTTCTGCTGGATTTTTTTCTGCTATCTTATACAGCATCACATTACAACGAAATCATGGTTAACTCGAAACTGTATAGTTACGAAACCAGATATGTGTCTATAGTATTAGGTGAGTATTTGTTTGCGAAGGGCAAATCAAGATTTTTCTTTATACATTTTACCAGTAGAGTAATTCGATATTGTTCCGGATGTTCGGTATTATAAATCGCTTAAGTTAAGATAGGTACTTAAAGTTCACACTTAGTGATGAGAATAGCACAATAATCTGTTGTCATTTTTTAAATAAAAGTATTGAAACAATCGAAAAGAGATCAGTTAAAAGGCGCTGATAGTTCCATCTGGAACCGATTTAAAAACACGCCAAAATATAAATCTGATTTTAATGTACTAAAAGTTGAAATTTTCAGCTCAACTCTTTTATAAATTGGAAAAATTGGTTTTGATTGAAAAATATAACGGTTCGGATTTCTTTGCACAGTGATGCCATAGAAGACTTCCTCGAATCCACCTTATATTTTTTTTATATAATATTTTTTGCCAATGATATTCTATTTTTTCGGGTTTTGCAGGCCATTGCTGGCTCGTACCGTGCTAACAATCTGACTCTAACGGTTTCAATCACTAACCAGATCTTCATACTGTTGCAAGCCAGATCGCTCTCTACGCCGTTGAGCCATCGTCGCCCTCTTCGATTACCGAAAGGCGGCTCTCCCTTTAAAGATCTCTGTATCATTCGTTTCGGATCAGCACGCAGAACGTGACTGAGCCAGCGTACTCGCTGTCCTTTGATTTAATGCACGATATCAGGAATTTGCATTAAATTCCTGATCTTGTGATTGAAACGAACTCGGGATCTGCCATCATCGTCGCTTTTTGGGCCATATATCACACGCATGATTCTTCTCTCGAATGTTAGAAGCCATCTTTCGTACTCATCTCTCAAACTCCAAATCTCATCCATACATGACAACGGGTCTGATCAACACTCTGTACAATTTCAGCATACCCGTATTTGCAAGATATTTTGATTTCAGGAGTGGGCTCTCCCACACTATTGTCGTGAGTTATGATACTTGAATCACATCACTCCTTCAAACGTGTGGGTACCACTACTGAAATCAATTGCGTCTCTGGCTCGAAAACCAGAGATCAGTTATTTGGTTTTGGACTCGTTGATTTTGAGACCAACGGAAGCTGAAAACTGTTCCAGTGGATCAAGTATCTCTTTCACTCTGTTGCCATTTAATCCAATCACACAGATATCATCTGCATATGCAAGAAGTTGATTGGATTGTCGGAATAAGATATTGTCCTGAGGTGTTTCACTTTTACGAAGGATGTATTCCAACCTGAGATTAAAAAGTATCGGGGACAGCGCATCTCTTTGTTGAACACCAGAAGTAATTTCAAAAATTCTCGATAGCCTGTTCTCAACTTTGACACAGTATTGTGACTGGGTTACAGTCATTTTACACAGATGCATGTATTTGTTTGGTATTCCTAAATATTCAAGCGCATACCATAGCCTCTCTCGATTGATTGAGTCATAGGTTTGCTTGGAATCTAGGAATACCTAGTGTCAATCGTGAGATGTTTCATAGTACTTAGAAAGAATCATCCGTAGTGAAAAAACTTGATCAGAGACTGGCCAATTAGAACGGAATTCTCCTTGTTAGTCACCTCCACAAAGTTAGCCCTCCGTCCCTCCGAATATCAAGAGCTCCTGGTGAACGATTTTTCTTTAATCTCTGCATGACCATTGTGAACTCCTCAAAGGATGGATCCTCAATGAACATCACGGTTTGTATTTGACGTTGTGATACATGAGGAACATTAAGTAAGTCAGAAAAATGTTCACGCCAAGAAGCGAGTACCGCATCGACGTTAACACAGAGGTTTCCAACCTGGTCCCGACTGGTAGTTAACCGAGATCGATTTTCAGTGTATAGAATGATTTTCTATATAGTTTAACCAATATGGTTATTCAACCAATGATATTCTATGATTTTTACCCCGACCAAAAGTAAAATTTTTTAGGGGAATTCCGATATTAGATAATATAATCAAGAGTGTCTCGTCAAATTTATCATTGATTGCTTATCAACCATTTTCTCGTGTGCTTTCGGTGTTATTGCTCTCTGTCGCGAATAAAACTATTTTTGTAATTGTAAGCATTTAAGCTTATTAATATATAATAAAATAGCTTTTATATATGCGGTTACTACGTGTGAGGAGGGTGCCTATATAATTTAAATTAAATCTCACGCTCCGCTGTTCACTATAACTACTGTGTCGTGGTTATTGATTGAGATAATTTATGTTACAAACTAGCAAAATATAATTACAGTTTAATCTAATTTTAACGTGGAACTTTCGAAACACCTTATTTAGGCAGAAATGTGCAATTGATGGAATCCGCGTATGGGGAACATGACCATCAAAAACTCATACATTTCAATTTTAAAATTAAATTTTATCAAAATTTAATTATAGATAAAGTAGGAACCCTATTCCGATCTATTTTGATAACGATAGTGCGATAATCTAAATACAATGTGTGTGTTTGAAACAGATATCAGTAAATCAAATTTTTAGCAACCGCAGTCAAATTTTAATTTTCGAAAATTACGGTTTACCTTTACCTTATAAGTTTGAAGTGAAGTGATTAATATCAGTTAATTTAATTAATTGAAAATAGTTTAAATTAAAGTGGTGAAAACTGTGATTTTAAAATTAGGGATGTGTTTAGAACTATATACATAAATATTATTGTGCCAAATTGTGTAATTAGTAATTTTTAATTTATTCATTCAATATCAAGTCTGCAAACAGTGTTAATCCTATGAAGCTTTGACTTATCTGATAACAAATTTGGAGCGTGATAATAGTTAGTGCTACTAATGGTGACTCATCCATCAAATTTAATATATAAAATAATGAAATTCGAATTATAATGGCAACATCACGGTGGAATAAATTTACATTATTGATGTGGAAAAATTGGCTGCTCACTTGGCGCCATAAATTTCAATCGATCATCGAAATAATTATACCACTTGGATTTTGTGCTATTTTAGTATTGACACGTAGTTTGGTTGAGCCGGAACATGTTAAAGAACCATCAATATGGGCACCAGTCAGATTAACATCACTTAGCAAGTAGGAACGTTCTTTCGATTTCAATGAATTGTTTTGTAATTAAAATTAAATTAAATTTTTGAATATTTTTGGATGCGGCGTAACGTTTGATTTAATAAGAAATGTCTATCAACTTTTATTTTAATTTCAGTGCTTTTCGGTTGGCCAACGAAGATGTAAATTTTAGTTTAAGTTACACACCTCCAAATCCACTCTTGAAGCATTTAGTGAACGCGGCCGTAAATCAACTCCACCTAGAAACCACAATCGAAGAAGAAAATGCTGACGCCCTTGCGCAAGGAATATTTATGAATAATTATTTAGCGGGAATCGAATTCGATGAATCATATCGAAGTATTACCGAATGGCCAGAACAATTGACCTATACTATTCGGTTTCCATCTGAGCTTCGTTTATTTGGTTATAACAGAAATCCATTAACTTTTAATTGGCGAACCGATCTTCTCTTTCCATTGTTTCAAATGAACGAACCACGTAACAATTATTCTCGCTATGGAGGTTCACCACCTGGATATTTTCGAGAAGGATTTATACAAATACAACATTTAATCGCTAAAACGTATATCGAGATGAAAAGTGGAGCATCTATTCCGGAAATTCAATTGAGACGATTTCCATATCCACCTTATATTTTAGATGTATTATTGCGTGGCCTTGAAAGTTTCGTGTCCTTAATCATACTACTAAGTTTTGTGTATCCGTGTATTAATCTGGTTAAGTTTATAACAAACGAGAAAGAGAAACAACTTAAAGAAGCGATGAAAATTATGGGATTATCGAACTGGCTGCATTGGACCGCATGGTTCGTCAAATCGATGATCTTTATGCTGATCATAATAAGTCTAATTGTTATGATGTTAAACGTTCCGTGGTACGGTTCAGAAGTTTCTGTATTTACATATTCACATTGGTCGGCAATATGGATTTTAATGTTTGTCTTTAGTATGACCACGATCACGTTTTGTTTCATGGTCAGCGTTTTCTTTGCGAAAGCTAACACTGCATCAGCATTGGCGGGATTACTTTGGTTTCTATTCTACACGCCATACGCTTTTACAGTACAAAATTATCAATCACTCTCATTTGCTGGTAAAATATTAGTTTGCTTCTTTTCTAATACAGCAATGGCGTATGGCTTCCGAGTAATATTGCGTTTCGAGGGAACCAGCGAAGGACTGCAGTGGCATAATATGTGGACTCAAGTAGCACCCGACGATGACTTAACATTTGGCGTCATTATAATAATGCTATTGGCAGACGGAATCTTATACCTGTTAATTGCATTGTACGTCGAACAAATAATTCCTGGAGATTTTGGAGTGCCACAAAAATTTTATTTTCCATTCACGAAAAGCTTCTGGTGTGGTCCTACGGTTGAGGAAGACATAATAAAACCGGACAATATTGCAGATGATTGTTTAGAACCAGAACCAGTTGATAAATATGCTGGAATACAAATAAAAAATTTACGTAAAATTTATTCGAATAAAAAAGTTGCCGTTAAAGGATTAACTCTTAACATGTATGAAGATCATATAACAGTCTTGTTGGGACATAATGGAGCTGGAAAAACTACGACCATGTCCATGTTAACTGGAATGTTTCCTCCAACATCGGGAACAGCCATAATTAACGGGAAGGATATATTGACCGATTTATCAGGAGTGCGCAGTTCATTGGGGCTCTGTCCACAATACAATATACTTTTTGATGAACTAACCGTACGCGAACATATCATTTTCTTCAGTCAGTTGAAAGGATTGAATAAAATTGAAATTAACGAGGAAGTGATAAAATATGTAAGTTTATTGGAATTACAACCAAAAATCGATAGACCATCGTCGACACTATCAGGTGGTATGCAGCGAAAGTTATCGGTGGGCGTTGCACTTTGTGGAAATTCAAAGGTTGTATTATTCGATGAGCCAACGTCCGGGATGGATCCAGCTGCTCGTCGTGCACTGTGGGATTTACTGCAGAAAGAGAAGAAAGGGCGAACAATATTACTATCGACACATTTCATGGATGAAGCAGATATTTTAGGTGATCGAATTGCTATCATGTCCGATGGTGAACTTAAAGCATCTGGATCATCTTTTTTCTTAAAGAAAAGATTTGGAATTGGTTATCATTTGATATGTGTCAAAGGCCCTACCACCAATGTGGATGGTATAAATGAGTTGCTCCAGAAATATATTCCAGGCATTAAATGTCATACAAACGTCGGATCGGAACTGTCATACGAATTGTCTGAAGAATACATTAATAAATTTGAAGTGATGTTTCGAGATTTAGAAAATAATTCAGAGAGACTAGGATTGATTGGTTATGGAGTATCACCGACTACTCTGGAAGAAGTATTTATGAAAATAGGAACTGATCTTCAGAAATCTGTTGAAGAAGATGATAATACTAGTATAAATATTTATGATCAGATAAATCCGAATAACGACATGGAAAACGGTTCAGTCGTATCGGACAGTGTACCACTACTAGGAGGTGGACAGTTAATATGTAACCAGTTAATAGCCATGTTCGAGAAAAAAATGTGGTACACTTTCAACAATTGGATATTTTTTATAATCCAGGTACTTATGCCGATGGCTTTTATTATCATAACTGTATTAATAGTAAGAGCATGGTCACCTGGAAATGAATTACCTGAGATGAGTTTCTCCATCGTGCCTTACATGAATACGATCACAATGCTGGAACGAGAAGTTGTTCATAATACCGAGACTGAACTGAAATATTCATTAGCCGATCGATATGAAAGTCTATTTCACGAACTTCCCAACACCCATCAAGTTTCGATAACTTCACAGATGAGTATGATTGAATATATTCTCAAATTAAGTGAACGACATTTAACCCGTGTAAATGCTCGCTACATGATTGGCGCGACAATAACTGCAGTGTCAAATATAACCGGTTGGTTTAATAACCAAGCATTCCATACAGCACCTCTCACTCTAAATAAACTACACAATGCTCTTGCCAAGGAAATGGTGAACGAAACATGCCAAATCACCGTGATAAATCGACCACTTCCTTTTACTGCCCGATCACGAATATTAATGATTCAAGCGGGCAATAATATAGGATTTCAACTGGCATTCAACACCGGTTTCGCATTATCTTTAGTTTCAGCATTTTATATCGTATTTTACATAAAAGAGCGTGTCAATAAGGCGAAACTGCTGCAATTAGTTAGTGGAGCAAATGTGATGATATTTTGGTTGACCGCCTTTATATGGGACTATACAACATTTATAGTGACAACAATATTCTCAATAGCCACTTTGGCCGCATTTCAAGAACAAGGGTTTGCTACCATCGATGAACTTGGTCGTGTATTTGTTATTTGGATATGTTTTGGTTTCTGTTTTTTACCGATCACCTATATAATGTCCTTGATGTTCAAAATACCGTCGACAGGTTTTGTGCGATATACAATTTACAACTTATTCACGGGATTAGGATTTTTCTCGATCGTTTTCATAATGCGTATACCAGAATATGATCTTGCCCATGTTGCTGATGGACTGACATGGCCATTTTTATTGTTTCCGCATTTTGCACTCAGTGATGGACTGTTCAATTTAAATCGGATAACTTCGAGTAAATGGGTTTGCGACAATTTTGATTTTGATCCTACAACCATCTGCGAGAATCAACCATTTTGTTGCAGTACGTATATTACTACATATAATCAGTAAAGTGTCTTACTTTAATTTATCATACGTTACAGTTGACAATTATTTTCAATGGGAAGATCCAGGCATTGGCCGAAATATAACATTTATGATTCTATCAGGTTTGGGCACAATCGTGTTGCTGATGTTAATTGAATTTCAAATTATATCGGCATTGATATACAAGATCCGTGCTTGCTGTCAGAGGAAAAACATTCCTGAACTGATTTTAAATGAAGCCGAAATGGATTCGGATGTACTAGCTGAACGCAATGCAATTAATCAACTAACGAAAAGTGAAATTTTGGAACGAAATTTGGTGATGCAAAATGTAACGAAGTTTTATGGTAATTTTTTGGCTGTAAATCAAATTTCGATTGGAGTGCATCAGTAAGTTGGGGCCCAAATTTTTGTACCAAATATATATTAACATACTATAGAATATTTACTTTTTACAGTTCGGAATGTTTTGGATTATTAGGTGTAAATGGAGCCGGTAAGACAACCACGTTTAAAATGTTGACAGGAGACGAGTCAATATCGTATGGAGAGGCGTTTGTCGCTGGCATAAGCATAAAGACTAATATGAATCGAGTTAACGAGATAATTGGGTACTGTCCTCAGTTCGATGCCTTAATAGAAGATTTAACTGGGAGAGAGACATTACGAATTTACTGTCTGTTGCGTGGTGTACCAAGCAATCGTATAAAAGGTGTTTCGTTAAAGTTGGCGCATGACTTACATTTTATGAAGCATATCGATAAGAAGGTAAAGCAGTATAGTGGCGGTAATAAGAGAAAATTAAGTACCGCTATCGCCCTCATTGGAAATCCCGTCATTGTTTATTTGGATGAGCCAACTACTGGAATGGATCCGGGAGCCAAACGCCAATTATGGGATATGGTTTGTAAAGTGCGAAATACTGGCAAATCGATCGTTTTAACCTCTCACAGTATGGAAGAATGTGAAGCACTTTGCACAAAATTAGCCATTATGGTTAATGGGGAATTCAAGTGTATTGGATCAACACAATATTTGAAAAATAAATTCTCCAAAGGGTATTTGGTGACAGTGAAGATCAAGAAATCAGAATTAGGGGCTGATGAGGCTGAGATTACAGAAAATATTGATTTAATAAAAGTGTTTGTGAGAGATAATTTTTCGGGGGCAGTCTTGAAGTAAGAATTTTGTTAACTTATAATATTGAACATTTTAAAATAGTTTCACATTTTTAGGGAGGAATATCGAGGTTTATTGACATACGACATACCCAATATAGGACAAAAGTGGTCTCATATGTTCGGATTATTACAAAATAACAGAGCGAAATTGGACATCGAAGATTACTCAATCAGTCAAACATCATTGGAACAGGTATTTTTATCGTTCACAAAGTACCAACAGAATGAAAATCGACCCGGCTAGCAGCAATTTTATTTTTATCTTATCTTAATTCTATAAACGATATATCTGTATCTTATGTATTTATTTATGTTTCTTTTCTATAAAATAAGTGTTGATAAAATTTCGGATTTTCATTTTAACCAAATCTGCGGAACTAGACCGGATTTAATTCATTGGTATAGGTATTTCTTGGAACAAAAACATTCTTCTTTTAACTCTATGAAACTTTACTGATCTCATTACGATCTCTTATGCAAATGAGATCGATACGAATCAAAGTGACGATCACACCTTGTACATCGGTACTGATTGCTTAGATGTCACGTCACCACAGTAAGTGATTGTGTCTCGTAAATTCGAAACAAATCAAATTATTTTAAATATTTTTTGTATTTTTTATCGTTTTTCTCAAAAATTTTCATCTTAATAATTATAATGCCTTATAAAAATAATTATAAATTAAAAAATTAACTTAAATTCATTCAGTTTATAACTCAAAAACGGGATACATTTTCATCTAGAGATAAACGTAAAATTATGAACAAAAAATAAATCTTGCGCTCATCACTCGACACGAAATTACAATTCATTACGAGTATACTGTGGTTTCAGTTGTTCTATTCGATTAATGAAGTCTGTTTTCTCGATGCATCCATCACATGTTTCATCCCAATCATTAAGAATTTTTTTTAAGTCTCGTACTTTTAGTTTTTTCAAATCGACAGTATTCAAATCTATTTGCTTATCGTACCGTAGATCACAGATTTGGGCATCCTTCTTCTTTAGCTTTTCACAGATTTTCTCGGCCGGCATTGACCAGCTTAAGGGTTTTGATAGTTCGCCAAGGATTCCGGTAGCTGATTCTTCTACACCACCTAAATAGTAGCACTGGAAATAGATAGATTTTGTCAGTAAATTGTTTATGTGGCCAAATATAGTTTAGCTTACAAAACGATTTTCTTTCCCTTTCGACACTTTGCAGTAGTCTCTAAACTTATCTTCTATCCTCTTTGGATCTTTTTTTGTGGCATCGTCGAGCGATTCAGCAAATCTCCGGACAGTCTTTATGCAAACTGTAAAATACAATTTAGTACGGTAAATCAGTTTGCCCATTCATGTATATTGTTATGAACACGTATACATTTTGTTTATTTTGTGAATGAAAATTATTAAAGTATTACAGTTACATCTTATTTAAAACTATAAATGTAATCTAGAATATTCCATCTACATACCTTCACAGTCTTCTTCTTTTAATGCAATTGCCGAAGATGAAATAACAGCCACAATTACGAGATAACCTAAATATTTCATGTTTAGTCTAAAATTATAAAATAAAAGAAGGAAATTATTTTTACGAATCTTAATTACCTAAATTGACTTACATGTATTGAGTATCCCTGGATTTTTAGTATTTCACGTCATCAATTATTAGACAAAAACCATAGGGCGGAAAACAAATGAATTAAAATGATAAATTATAAATGAAACAGTTAAATTAGTAAATCCGAAATTATTTTGAATATATTAAATAATTAGATATGTAATATTTATTTACCGGCTAGATGTTTTATGTAGAGTTTTTGCTGCTTTTTAATGTTCAGTCCTTACTTTACCTAACTAATGAATTGTATTTTATCTATTGTTTGAAAAAAACTTGTCGATTTTCTATTGGACAACGTAATGTGTCAAATATATTGGATGCGTGCTAACTTTCTCTTCCGTATCACTATTTTGTGCTCGTATGTAGATGGCGATCGTGCTTTACTGATTTTGAACACTTTCACTGCGCTACTTTTTAAATTAACGTTCAAATATTGATCTACTGGATTAAATATATATTTTGCCAATTAGTCTTTCTGTTTTTGTTTTTATTAAAATAAATCAAATCTTGTTTTTATGTTTGGCTCAAACTGATCAACGAGAAACAAACAAAAGCACAAAAGATAATAATTAACAAGAAATATCTCGTTGCTATTCGCTAGACAGATGGAAAAATTTGGTTGCGAGCTATTGACTATATTCATCTGCCAACCCTATTTTTGAGTGCAGTGCATGGCATCTAAAATTTTTCGCTATTATTATTTTTTTTATTTTTTTATCTGTCAGTCTCTGTGATATATTTTTGATGTTTTGGTGTGTCGAATTAATTAATTTTCCTGTGTTCAGTTTTTGTTAGTAAAATTTTTTTGAAATAGAATTTATTTGATACGCGCGAACCTTTTTAATTCTTCTATTCTATTATACTTAATAAAATGAATTAAACAAACATTGTAAATGTTTCTAAACTTATATTGTTTGAATTTTATGCATAGATATAAAAAATAAAATTTTGTTTTCTTATATCACTTAAGAAAAAAAAAAAAACAAAACAAGAAATTGTTGTTTTTCATCTCTTGTGAATTTTTTTTATTAAAGTTATAAATTAAAAATATTTATGTATAATGAAAAATATGCATGTTTCGATAGAAAATTCAATTAAAATAAGATATATTGTGTAGTCTTTATATAATTTAAGTGTTTTAAGAGGTGACAAAAAATACAAAAAAAGTGGATTTTGTGTTGTGTGATTATATCCTTAATTGATAATTTAACATATATTTTCAAAGGTGAATATAGTTTAAAACATAATTTTACTTCATATAATTATTGGTATATCTAAATAGTAAATAAAAATTATTTAAAAATATAATGTTTTGAGAATGAGTACCGACATAGCTAAGAACGATTCAATTATTTTTCCCTTCCTATAACTGGGTTAAATTCACCTAAAAACGAAACTTGCACGTCTGGCATGACCGGTCATATGTTATCTCTATACCTCTTAAAGAATAATTAGTCTATAGATACAAGGGTCACGTACAATTCGAGTAACAAATCCTATTTAATTATATGGAAGACGTTATTGTCATTCTATTATTTCTAACTAAATTAATTATTCCTTCATATGCCTATACCTACTAGTAGCGTGTAAAGGTAATTCACCCTGAACAATGTTGTGTCAATCGAAAAATGATTTTTGGCTCCTAATATACTGCGACTGCCATATAAATAATGTATGGGGTGATATGAAATCGATTGTCACAGTTGAATTACATATTATTAATCGAAGTAGGCTAAATGTTCTCTACGTTGTTTACACGATATATGTATGTACATGTATGCCATTTATAGTTTATTATCATGTGTGTATGGCATAGTAGCAGGCAGACTTGTATGTAAGTTTGTACCAACATCGACGTTTATGGAGAACATCATTTCAGGTATCCACTAGATAAACCAATACTTGATTCAACTATATAACAGTCTAATCAACTATTCAAACTAGATCGGATAATGACTGTAATTTAGTGTTATAATTGCTTTCGAGTCAAACGAATAAATTCATAAATTCATAGAGAGCAAACAAATATCTTTGATTGTATTAATTCAGAACTTATGAATCTTATTCTTTTGATGATCCCTTAAAGTACTCATTTATATAGTTGAATCAAGTATTGGTTTTGCTAGACCATATCTTTGCAACCATTTGTTATCATGTAGTTTACCCACTTAATTCTTTTTATGTGGCCTATTTATTAAGATCACTTCAGCCTAAATAACATAATTGCGAAGGTGGAAAAATATAAAAAAAAAATCAAAAATGGTTTGTCAGTTATCTTAAGAGTTACACAGCTGTAATGTTGTTGTTTCGCAAGGCAGTTTCGATTTATTGATCCAATCGTTAAATAGAGAAGATCAAATCCATCTCATAGGCGTTCGCTTTTCGCTACTGGACTTGGTAGATGTAAAGTACAATTCGTATATGTGAAGTGAATTATAGTGAATTACAAATATATTTACTCGAAGTATTTCTATTTCTTTACTTTGACGATCTATTTGTGATCTACTGTATTGTAGCTTCTTTTACCCTTTATAAAAATATATATTATGCTTCCTGTTTACTTAAGACTGGATAATTTCTATCTGTTGACATTCAAACTAGTTAACTGCATTACGAATGGGTGAATCAAATTTTGCTTTAGAACTATAAAGGAGATCTTTGAGTCACGTTGCCCCTGATTAGATAACCATTTTTTATTTATGATAACATCTCAATACCGGGTTCAGATCTCGATAAGGGCAGGATTTAAAAGTGATTTTTCACCATCTATGACCCCCTGTTGGAGTGCAGAATTCATGGGCCAACTCATCTTCCAAGTCAGTTTTATAGGTTGGCATAGTGCTCTGCATTATGCAGATGTTTCTACGTAAATCGGATATATAGCCGCACGTCCTCGATTTGGCTATATAATGGTCTTAAGTCGGATGTAAATATCCGAACCGCGAAAAAGTTAGAAGAGGAGCCCCAACACAGATTGAAAAGATAGAAACAGACAGACAGATACATCTCATTACCTTGTAGTGTGTCTCTAATAACAAATAAGTGGGCGAATGAACCAGTAATATTTTCATATCTGAACCTGGAATCAAGAGTCCTCTGATCTCATATTAGAACTTATACTTGACATTTCTCTACATTAAAAAAATATACATTCAGTCAGTGATTCTTATTCCATGTTGAGATGTCGACTTCAACTCGAACATTACCAAGTAATAAGACGATGATTTATTTTGTCTCACAGGTGACAAAAATTTTGGAAATGTAAAAATGAACTCTGCCCGAACTCAATTAAGTTAATGTTGTGATAGCTTGTAAGTTATTGAGATTATTAAAAATGTTTGCGTTAACTTTAATAATTTTACGATTATAAAATGACAGCGTGCAATTTTGAACTCAATTTTGTGTTGTTTATTTAAATTTATTTTTAATCCAAAGTTCAATCCCGGCTATAAAGTTTTAATCTATTTGTACTTACGTTCGCAAGTTTATTTCTTACCCAGTTTCTGAGAGTCGTACTTATATGCCAATCGTTTACAAATAACGACCGAGATTATTAACTTATCGAAATTTATTTTATTTATACATCAAAGCCTTTCGAAATAGGTTAGAATAAATTATTTTTAACTTTTAACACGATTTGGAAATTTTATTTTTACGTCTAGTCGCGCTAAAGTGTCCCACAATTGACTATTTGATTGTACTTATGTTTATGTGATATTTATAAACAGAAATAGTCGAAATCGAAATTTACGACTCAATTAGAATTTTCTGTTTTTATTTCGGAATTTGAGTATTATAGATTTACGTTCTATTGCGAAAGAAATGTTATATAAATAAACAAAAAAATTTCGGACATAAAAATTAAATTAAATTTTAATTTGTTTAAACAACAAAATTTGATGTTCAACAGTACCACAGAACACTTACATCTTTTGGTTATGTGGTACAGAGTATCTATATGGTTATTTTGCATGAACAAAAATCCCATTCATAAAATTAACCCGTATACGAGTACTCAAGTCATTACCCCGCACGTCTTTATTATGTTTTCAATGTCAATTTATGACGTTCTGAGTGTACATAAGCTGCTATAATTTATAAACATTTTTTTTGTTTTTGCAATTATTAATAAACAAAGACGAGAAAAATAATTTTGATTATTTTCTATAATTGATACGATTCTGTTTGATGAATGGAAAAATTGTATGATTTTCATTTTGTATATCTCGACTCAGACAATGAATAAATACTGTTGTGTACATAGAAACGAATGGCCAGTCCACAATACACATAGTAACATAAGTATTGCGCAACGATTCTTTTGTATCAAAGTATAAATTTCCTCTTATGTACTTGAAGTTTGTAAATCTATAAATAAACACAGAAGTAAGTAAATAATATAAAAATAATAGTATACATAGTAAATTTTTCTCTGTTGATTTTCCATTTGAAGAATTTTAATTTTTCTTCGATCAAAAAAATAAACCGAAATTGATTTAGTCTTAGTACTCGTATCTTATTTATTAATTTCCCAATTTTCATGTTTATAATCTAATTTTTGAATTACATCAATAGTGATTTAGTTCGCAAGTGACTACCATATAGTTTTGTTATCCACCATCGTCATTGGAATTTTGATCATGCGACACTTTATAAATAAAACTGTTGGTAAATTTAATATTGAAAATTTTTCCATAGCACATGCAGAAGTTGGCATGTGTCGTTTAAGTCGATCATAAGGTGTTATGATGCGATCCTCGACTAATGGTGTTATTATTGTGACCTCAATTTCATTCTAAATACGAACTTAAATGTTTAATATATATTCATATATCGATTGGAAAAGGTAGAAATTGAAAGGAGGTACATCTGGAGGTTGTTTTCTCGAGCTGAAAAATTACTTTTTCGGATATTTTCATTAAATTCCTGATCCCGTAGTTGAAACGAATTCGGTGTGTGCTATCAAAGTCGCGTTTTGGGCCATATATCACACGCATGATTCTTTTTCTCGAATGTTATAAGCCATCTTTCGTACCCATCCGTGAAGGCCCAACTCTCACATCCATACGACAACAAGGGTGTACAACACTGTACAATTTCAGCTTATCCGTATTTGCAAGATATTTTGATGTCAGAGGTGGACGTAGACGATATAAAAGCTGATTGCCAGCGGCAAGGCGGAACTTGATATCCTCTCCCATACACTATTATTGTGAGTAATGAGAGATCCAAGCTACTTGAAACTCATCACTCCTTAAACGTGTGGTTACCACTACTGAAATCAATTGCGTCTTGGTCTCGAAAACCAGAGATCAGATGTTTGCGTTTGGATTCGTTGATTTTGAGACAAACGGATTCTGAACACTTCCATCTCTTTCACTCCCTTGCCATTTAATACAATCACACAAATATCATCTACATATTGGTTGCAAAATGTTTGGATAATCGGAATAAAATATTGTCTTGAGGTGTTTCACTTTTACGAACGATTTATTCCAACATGAAATTTAAAGATATCGGGGATGCCGCATCTTGTTGTCGAGCACCAGAAGTAATTGCAAATGTTCTCGATAGCTTGTTCTCAACTTAAACACAGCATTGTGACTGCGTTGCTGTCATTTTACACAGATGCACATATTTGTTTGGTATTCCGAAATATTCAAGCGTATATCATAGCCTTTCTCGGTTGATCGAGTCTTGAAATCTAGGAATACTTGGTGTACATCGCGTGATGATTCGTATTACTTGGAAAGAATCATCCATAGCGACTTGATCAGTGACTGAATGATTTGAACGGAATCCTCACCGACAGTTGCACAACAGTTCCACAAAGTTAGCCCTCCGAATATCAAATATCAATCTCCGACCTTAGTCTTTCACCATTCGCGCTTCTTCTGTCTACAAATGCGTTTATCTGTCCTCCTAGCAAGAACTGATTTATTTCTTCTTGCAATTGTAAACCGAATCTGCGCTTCAACATCGATAACCGAGGTTTTCAATACTTCACAGACACTGTTCACTTCATTAGATTAGTAATTAGATCGCAAAATGCTTTTGCTGACAATATCTTGATATTTTCGTTGCATTTCTTCATTTATCAGACCTTTACAGGAGAATCACGTTGTATATTTCCCAGTCGTCCTTGACTTGGTCCTCCTTGACTTGTACGAAAATTTCCATCGTAGCTTTGCAGTAATCAGATAATGGTCGCTACCCACAAAACTTTTAAATTTATATCGATTGGAAAAGATCAAAATTGAAAGGAGACTGCTTTCTTAAAACATACTGATCGCTGTTTTGCACAAATACCACTTTGTCGGGTATTTTCAAGAACTTAGATCGATTTTTCCTCAATGTTTGGCTTGATTCCAATATTTCTTGGTGCGTGTTTGTGTCACATGTCACAATTTGTATGAAAGAATTTGCCATAGTCTTTTTTTGATTATTGGTCACAGTTCGTTATGCCCTTCTTCTCTCAATTTCTTCCTTTTTCAATCATTCCAACAGTGTTCAAATATCTTAAAATCTTTTATCGATCAACATTTAATGCATGCTAATCCTTTTTCCGCTTGGGTCTGTGCTAGATTGAGTGAATATGTAATTGCTCCCATCTTCAATTATTTTGGATTTATCTCGTTTGATTCGTTTGGACGGTTTAGTAACACATATTGATTCCTAAATTTAAATCATTTTGGGAACATACACGTCTTAATAATTCTTTTCGCCATGTGGAATGATACTGCCCTGATTATGTTAAATTACAGACTATTATACGAAAATGATTTAATATGGTTATAAAATCGTGCAAATGTTTTCCAGATTTATTTTTATACTTAATTAAAGTAAAAAGCAAATTCTTATCTATTTTTAATTTTTTTCGAATTCCATAAACTAAAATGCTAAATCAATTCAACATATAGTACAAAGATATTCGTACTGAAAAATGGTGCTAAGTGTATGTACATATACTAACATTTAAATGGTTTGTTATTAGAAAAGCTAGCTGGTATAAAATAAAACTACAAATATACTTACATTAATAGCAATAAAATTTTTCTAGTTTATAGGTCAATCCATTCCAACATTTATTACTTAAACAATAAAAAGAAACAAATCGCATTTATATGATTTGGAAAAGCGTTTAAGTATAAAAACTAGAATCCCATTTTCTTAAAGTTCATATATTTGTTTCCGTTAGATCCTTTTCGATATGTAGTTGTACATTTTTTAAAACGAGTATATACAGATTGATTGATCTTTGATATAAAAATATTTTAAATTCTTAACCTACACGAAATATGTGATGGGTAAAAAACTTTTTTTTATTAAATTATAAGACTTTAATTACTATAGAATTTTAGGGAAGCTTTGTAGTGCTTCGAGCGGTTTTATCCAACCTCAAAACTTTAGATAGATGTAAATGAAAAACGGGAAAATAAAGATTTATATTGGTTTCTAAATTAATTCTGTTGTAGGGCAGACAAATTGTATTTGTGTCGTTGATTCTCTGACGTAAACGATTCGGCCTTTTATAGAAACTCTTATCAGCTGTACATAGTTCACGCGGCCACAATAAGGAAACTATAATATTTTTACCATGTTATGAAATATATAATAACCTCTAAACACTATAATACGCGTTTATTTATCAATTTATTCTACTAAATTTTATCAATTATCCAATATAAGTAAGTAGTTTTATACTGTGTTGTAATCCAAAACGTTTCGTGCATCACTGCTTATATATGAACGTAAATTGTCACTCAAAATAATTTACAATTGAATTAAATTTAAAATTATATTTTAATCTCGATATTATTTATAGAACATGTGTATATAATAATATACATAATAATCACCCTATTTTCATTGAATTGATCAGATTGTATATACTGTCCGACATTTTATTAAATTTTCCATATAAATAAACATACACAACTCGTAACTCTATATAGTATAGTGTATGAAAATTATTCAATTAAATAAAAGATACTTACTCGTATGTAGGCTATATAGCTATGTATATCGTCAAATCTCAAATAGCAATCACAGTTTAGATTACATATATACACTACGTGTGTGATAGGTATTGTAGATACGATGAGTCATATATAAAAAAAGTGTAAAAAATAATTTCCACTACACAGTAAAGCATAAATCAAAACAAAAATAGTATATAAGAAATTCATAAGAAATTCATAACACAAAATTTTAATCTGTGTTCACTAAACCACGCTTTGTTTATACTACATTCGTAAGAATTTAATTAGGATAGGTCAAATACGTATATGAGTGTATAAAGATGATTAAGCGGAAATTTCTTAGGAATATTGACAATTTTTTTCTTCGTATAGATTTAAAGATGCAAAGATTCTTGTACGGTGAATCGATTTATCCAAATAGTATTTAAACCAATAACCAATCTTAAGGCGTTTTAATATCGAAAATTGGAATTATTTTGAAATAAAGAAACATATGGTTTGTGTGATTGCGCGTGTTGTATATGCTTGTCGT
This sequence comes from Tipula lateralis, assembly GCA_963932295.1. Lineage (NCBI taxonomy): Eukaryota > Metazoa > Arthropoda > Insecta > Diptera > Tipulidae > Tipula > Tipula lateralis. The sequence continues at coordinate 191,772,115 of OZ010736.1, read as the reverse complement.
TTTGAATTTTCTCCGCGATTTTTCTGAGTTTTATTTTTATTCATAATGTACGACTTGTTCAAGATGAAATTTGGCCGCGTAGATAACGATTTTATTTATAGAGTTATTAATAGATTTTTCAATCTTTTTTGGTATGTGATTAGATAATGTATATAAAGTATATAGAAATTTTTTCTATATGAGATGATGAAAAATTTAAGTACATATTTTATATTTATAAGAGATGTGAGTTGTTTACAAATGAAAATAGCTTTGTGTTAAAGACGATATCCTGATATTCTTACTTGTTTTTCAATTCTTTACAGTTTTTATATTTTATTGGGGTTCTTTATTTACTATATAATGCATCCGAAGATTGTGTTGACGTCAAACTTTGCTATCAAAATAATAATACTTAAAGATAAAAATTATTCTCAGAATTGTTTTAATCTAAACTATACTAGCAGACTTGGTTGTAATAAGCGTATAATTTTTGAATTAATAAAAATCCTACTTAATCTCACAATTTGTCACAAAGCCAATATCAGTAAGTATATGTAATTATTTCATTATTAAGAGTAAGGTAAATCAACTCAGTCTAAATAAGAAAATATAATTTGTCTATATATTTTACATGCATTATGTACGTTTCAAGTTAATACCAACTACTTAAGTATATTGTATAAGTTATATATCAAATACTTTCTTAACATCTAATAATAATATCAAATACTTTCTTAACATCTAATAACTTAAGAAGTCATTATAATAATTGGTAATATAGTTGCCGTGCTATAATAAGCACGGACGCAAGATTGTATTAGAATAAACACGGTTAACTTTACGCCCACACTGCTGAATCAAATAGCTCGATTAACATGTAGTTTTTGGTTATACTTGTGGCGTTCACAAATACAATAGTCACACCAAAATTATGTAATTCGCTAGCACTGTTGCAACAAAGCCTCACAACATAATAGAAACAAAAATGCAACATATGCATATACGAGGGCGGATTGAAAATGAAGCTACCTAAGTAGGAAAACAAAATATTTTATGCCTAAAACCATTTATTTCTCAACAACAGTCTCCTTTTACTTCGACACACTTAGTAAGACGATATTCCAACTTTTTTATACCATCTGAATAATACAATTTTGGGAACTCCTCAAAATACGCGTTAGTTTCGGTAATCACTTCTTCGTTTGAGAGGAGTCTTTGTCCTGCGAGCCATTTTTTTCAAGTTTGGAAACGGGAAAAAGTCACTAGGAGCTAAATCTAGACTATAAGGTGGATGATCAACCAATTCGAAGTGTATTTCACGTAATTTTAGCATCGTATCTAATGCTGTGTGAACTGGTGCGTTGTCTTGAAGAAAAAGGTTGTTTTTTCTTGATTGTATCAACCAATTGATCCAATAATGTATGATAATACTTTCGTGTGATTGTGGATCCTTTTTCAAGATAATCGCTGAGCAAAACGCGGCACCCATCTTGCCGATAGCTTTTTCATATGCAAATGCTCTTTTTGCCTTCCTATTGATGGTATTGTTGCAGTGTTTCTTCGATCGCGTTTAAATTCAGCAATCCATGTCATCTGACTCACCGTAACGTTTATCGAGCTATTCTTTTGTCTCTTTCACCATGTTCACTTTCAAATAATAGTGTTTAACCACTGCACAAAATTCGGTTTTTTTCCATTTTTCAAGAAACACAAAAGTTGCTTACTTCAAACCACTACAACAAATAAACTAATCGATGAATTTGGATGAAATTTTAACAGCTGACATTTGACAGAAATCGCAATTTCTAAAAAACAAAAAATTTGTGTGTGTGCTGCCACCTAGCGCTAGGTAGCTTCATTTTGAATCCGCCCTCGTATGCCTGTTGATATATGGATTTGATTTTTTCGATGACCCAACAATGAGGTCAGCTGTCAATCAATGCCACAGCGGAGTTCTAGTTTAACTCCCATTTAGTTGTCACGCTCACAAATCAGCATCATAATCATAACATACTCTACAATAAGCGTCTCGTTCAAAAATTGCGAGTTGAATCCTATTATAATAAATAATGATTAACAATGCGCTACCTTGTCGCCTACTATTTGATAATCAAAATGCCGCCAATTTAAAATAACACAATCAGTAAATAAAAAAAAACATAATTAACTGTGTAGGGACGGTAAGAATCAGAATAAAATCCACTAACATGAAAGGCTTCGTATATAGTCTATAGATACTTATCTTTTACTTAAAAGTTTGTGAAACTGCCACATATGTTGAAGTACTTGATGCATGGAATTCATATACATAGTTAAATGATCAACAACTACAGCAAGAAGAACTATTGATTTGTTAGGATGTTATTTTTCCGGTTGTCATCTAAAGATGGCTTCCGATTTAAGTTATGTGCTAACTGCCTTAGAAAAAGTTTTCAAAATCGGGAAGAATATGCGAAAATATACAAATTTTTACTTCCGTTAGGTCAATCCAACGAATGCTTTTATACACAATCGCATTTTATGTCATCTGGTGCATGCTAATTTTTGGGCAACGGTGAGAATCGAACTCGAGACCACTTCGTGATGAGAACCTCTCTTAACCATTAAACTATAACCGACGACAAAAATCTTCCAATTGTTTAAAGTTTTCAATCTAGCACAAGAAATCTTGATACGATATAGTCTCGATAGATCTGACTCACCGAATACTGAATGGAACAAAATTCCATTGAGAAATATCTCTAACTAAAATTGAATAATTTAAAGCCTATAAAAATTTCGAGCCGGGAGTAATTGAAGATTAGCGTAATGCAATCTGCTATATAATAACTCCTAACTTGTAATTTACTAGCATTTAATACGAGCCTTTAGGTGACTAATCAATTATATATTCTAAAAAAAATATTTTTGTCGATCTAAATGCTCTATACTCGATGGCGTTGGCTACTTTGAAGACTAATTGAAGTTAAATTAAGCAGCAAATTAAAGTAGTCAAAAATAATAATGGTTAGATTAAGTGGTAACGAAGTATTGGACCAGAATATTTATTCCACGTCGTACAGTTCAAAAACCACTTGGTAAATTAAATAATATATAAAATACGGATAAGTCGATCACTTGTCTTCTATGGATGTATGAGTTAAATTTTGTCAGAAATTTAATTAAATCTAAAGATTCGGAAATCGACCAGGAGCGAATGGATGAGATAAGATTTCCAGTCGTAGAGAAGGATCGCATCTTCTAGTTAATTATAAGCTGGTTGGTGATTGAAGCCGTTGCCGTCTCATTTTTGACGACGCAGTACGTGTTGACAATGAACTCTAACAACCATTAGTAATATAAATAATACAAAGCTACGAACCAAATCTAATATTCTAATTTCGATAAGAATCTGATAATATATTATATAATATATATATATTTATTCAACCAAGGTGAAAACTTTATAAAGAATTAGAATTTTTGTTAGAAAAACTATTCATTATAATCAAATGTGTCTAAAACTATATCGACATAAATGAATTATTTAGGTGTCTCTATAAATAAACTTATTTATGTTTAGTTGTGCAAACAAAACCTCTAGTCTTTAAGAATTTGCATTATTATTCTAATATAGTCACTATTTCAAGGTGATTTTAGATTTGCAATAGTGAAGTTATTAAATTGCTTACATGATTAATGTATAATTAAATATTTTGCATTAGCTATTCATGTCATAATTCCACGTTTCATTTTATGTCTTACTAAGAGTTTTTAATAGTTTGTTTCGCTTATCGATCATAATTATCTACCTATATGCACACACAGGTTATACACATTAATCGACAAATTTATAATACTAAACTATGTACTTGTGTAGCTGCTGGTGATTAGTTTTTAGTTTTGCATGTCAATTTTATATGCGGTTTGTTATTTTTATTGTGGTATCTGTATTTAACAATTTCATGACGTGAACCGCGAAATTTTTCAGTTATTTCATATTCATATGTAAATGTTCTATGAAAAATCTATTATTAAATCTATTAATCGTGTGTATGTTCATATGCGTGGAAAGAAAGTATTTCCAAAGATAATGGTGAAATAAATTCAAATTATTGCTCCAATTTAATCTTTCTCTAATCAGTACATAATGTTCACGTCACTGCTCAGCTACCAGTGTGCTCGGCTACCAGGTCAAAATGATGCTACCAGCACAAGATTATGCTACCAGGATACAACGGAAACTAGAAGAAATATGAGCACACAGTGAAAGATGTGAAAAATTAGAAAGAAATGAATATCGCAGAGATATGCGAACACTACGCAGATGTATGAAAGGTGACTGAAAAATTCATTTCATCAATAAAGGCTTTGACCGGTCAAACCATAACCACGCGCAACAACTAAATAGACAGAAAGAATACTTTGAGGACAACTGCACAAGCGAATCGGATTACGAACTTCGGAAAGGCAACGAACTGAATACTGGAAGAATCTTGCGGAAATGAAAGGCGATATAATGCAAGAACCGGAGAGATATCTCAATAGCACAATAAAAGTATTAGTGATGATAACCATTGAGTGAATATTCTTACTATAATCAAACAACAACTCAGAACGAAAAAAGCTGGTTTTAGACCAGCAAGAAACAGTCAGATCATTTCAACTATATGACTGAGATACATGCAACACGCAGAGGTTCTGCAACAAACAAACCAAACACACATTGAAACCGAAATCAGAAAGCGTATGTGGAGATGGATTGGTGAGATCCCGAATGATACAATATATCATTAGAATGGAATCCACAACGAAAGTCGGAAGGCCAGCAATGACCTGGAACGTTGTAAGGGAACGATTTTAGCTGAAGCATAAGAACTCGGTGAAACAGCGGGAGAACTGAAAACAAAAAGCCTGATTAATGCTTGACAATATGTTTATCGCACTTACCTAGTTCAGCGCAATTTAATAAAAAAGTCGAAATACTTGAATTGCGATATACTCGTACTCGTACCTTGCGCACTATATACATACATATATACTTTCCCCTATGTACGTACTCGATTTGAAATTATTTCCCTATATGTAAATGTACGCCTCTAAATTTATATTGTAATTAGAAACAACACTTAAATTTAAGTAAATTATTATTACGTATTCATTTAATTTATTTTTTTATGTAATTATTAACATAATGTTACCTTTTATGTAATTTAGCATTTCGTTATCAGTCACCGAACATATTTGCTTTAGTGTAATGAACTCCGCGATTTACTTGTTTATGAAGATGATTAAAAATTTTACTTTCAGTTTGACTTTGTAAACCCTAATCATGTACATATATGTAGAACTGTAATGATCCCTATATATTGAATGTAATATATGGGTATATTATATACGATTAATTAATCAACTGCAGTGGTTATACTAAACAAAGAGTCGTTTGTGTTGTTTACACTTCTTAGTAGAATGTTGCCCTTATATTTATGATGAGTAACAATATACATACATACATTGTACGACTTGTTACTTGTTTTTGAAAAAAATAAAAAATCAATAAACAATATCAAATAGTATTTCAAATCTAATATTTATAAATATAAAAACTGATTAATCATTAATTGTGAGAAAATTGTTTTTCAATTTGGATTGTAAATGAAACCAAATGTTTCGTTTATTAAAGGACTGGAAAAATATCTAAACAAGTCTAATAATAAAAGGAAATTTGATATATAATTTATTCATTTAAATACGGGTTGCCAATCCCCTTTCCTGCAGCCTTTTCGCTTACCATGTATTTTTCGTTTATAATTATAAAGGTTTTTGCTTGTCAATAAGACGATAAGCTACTCGTAGCTGTTTTATTTTATGAAGTCTATATAATTCAGGGATATCCTCGAAATAAAAATTGTTTGAAATGAATTAAATATTTAAAACTTTGTTTGAGCTTTGAACAAAATAAGGTTTAACTGATAGCTTAGTTCAGATATTCAATGGGATCTTGTACGCTTGTATATTGTAAAATATTTTAAAAATAAAAGTTTTTATAAATTTTAATACATTCGTTAACACACTGAAAGTTGAGTAAAACAGTACATCGTATTCTACACAAATCTTTTGCCTGGATAAACTTTGATTATGGACTGATCTAATATCCTCTAAGGATAATGGCTTTTATGTCATGTTTCGTGTTCTCAATTAATAACTTTATCTTCAAAAGAGTATTCCTCCCGCTTTTTAATGTGTAATCGGTGTTCAGTATTGTGACAGCTTTTTCAATTCAAACTAAATTTTATTTAATATAGGATGAGCTACCTAAAATAGTGTAAATGGGATGACACAAAGTGTTACCAACTTCAGACTGTCATTGCTGTCAAACCAGTGATGTCGGACTGCTCAAATTTACACTAGTGACAGTTCATTCCATTGTTTTCAAGCGTACAAAAGCATTTAAGTGGGAAATATTGAGAAAAAAGTTCTCCGCAATGGAATTCAAGTAATAGTGTAATTGTTCTATTTGGATGGAAAACCACAACCGTAGATTGTTAACCTGTTAAAACATCTGCACGTGAAAAAATGTTTGTGTATCGCACCAGAAATCGTTGTAACGATACTGGCAGCATTGCAATGGTGGTAGATCGAAACGCACTGCAACATCGCCGGATATCATTCGAAAGCATGATATGCAGCAGCACACAATGAAAGATCATTTTGCACTAAAGGCCTTGAAATTCCATAAAAAGCATGGTCTCACCGATTCTAAAAAAAAGTTAGAGTGGAAAGTGCAAAGGAGTTGTTACGCTTACACGAAAGTGACGATTTAGTGAATTTGGTTTTCTCCGATGAGTCACGGTTCGTTATTGAGCAATATGTGAAGAAGCAAAACGACCAGATTTACTTGGCCGACCGCTCTACTGAAACGGCCGAAAGACGTTCACCGCTCATTTTTTTTGTACATCAAGATAAATGTTCAAATTCATAATGTTTAAGGAAGCGTTAAAGTCTTGGGTACAAAAACATTTCGGCCGCAGAGCCTGGACATCTCAACAGGAATCGGCACGGAGACATAAAGCGCAATTCACAAGATTGGCTGAGAAACAACGTTACACGGTTCTATTCCACTGCCCAATAACCACCAAATTCACCTGATGCAAATCCGCTAGATTTTTCGGTTTGAATTATTTTGAAGGCCACTTTCGTGGTGCATGTGAAAACTGATAATGCAATTCGTAAATATTTGTGAACATTTTTTACTTTGATTCAATAAGTTAATCAAAAAATAAAAATTCTGGTTTGCTAACATTTCGTGTCAGTCACCCTGTATAATTTTTTTTTATCTTGAGATAATGTTTCTTCAGGGAAGGTTCATTAATCTTAATGATAACATTTTTATTTATTTTTAATTGTTTGAATAGAAGAAGAATTGCGATGCTTCAAATATTTTGGTTCAAAATACAATTAAATCTATGTTTAACCTTTTCAAAGACTCATAGACATGTTCTGTGTTTAAACTATACAAAATAGTGTGTCACTTATTTATTCTGTATCTTAAATGTAATGTATTTCTACATTCGTCATCTGATACTTTTTTCAAAATTCAAGGCTTATTATTTTCAATCGTTAGTCACTACTTTCTCTCACAAAACTAGTCATCATTTGAAGTTAATGTTCATAAGGGTGTGTTAGACGTAAAGCAACATCTGGAGAATATGCCGGGTGCGGTAGAACCTGACATTTAAACGTTTCCTAGTATGTTTAACATGCTACAAAATCACTTTACCACGTCCTTCGCTGTATTGCAGCCGTTTCTCCTTCAATGTTCAGCTGTAATTGTTTCAGGGGGTTTTAACAGTATTGTATCATCCTCAGAAATATCCTTCGTTTTCGAGTTTCTCAGTTGCAATTCGTTTTGCATCCAATATACTGGCTTCTGGGCGATTCTCAGTTTTGAAATTGCGAATTTGAGTCACTTGCAATGATCGCCCCTCAATCTGCTCACTATACATCTTTAATCGCAAATAAGTTTATGATGTAAACACAAGTCGACTGCTCGTGCTAATTTTTGACAATATGCAAAGTTTATTCTGTTTGATAAATGTATCAATTCTGATTATTACTTATATCGTTTACTTTGCAACATGTAAACTATATGCACGAGAACAGTATACCCATAGCAACTTTTGCATGTTATATACACAATATTTTTGAAATCCAAATATTTAAATTGTATGTCTTAAAAATGATGATTGCTGCATATACAATACAAGACGATAAATTATTTGAAGTTCCTTATTCTTTTCTTTATACATATATGTACATACATTCAGTATACATTCGTTTAATCGAAAATGCTGAATTTATATAATCTTTCAGAATTATCATCGAACCGAACCGTTGAACAAATAAACATTTGATTGAAAAACTCTTACGAGAAAAATTAAATATCTTTCAATTGGCGTACGCCTATGATTTTATTATGCTTATGATTAAATTACATAAAATAAATTTTGACATGAAATTTAATGGAATACAATCGATATGATGATTACATTATATACCAAAATTTTGTTCTTAGAAATATAAAAAATCAAAATAAAATCAAAACAAATTACCGTATACATATAGGAGTGTATACACGAGTAATATACTCGTAAGCAATTGATGTCGTGATAAAAAACAATTGTTCGTAAAAAATATTTCCGGTGATACCTGTAGATTAAGTAAATGAATAAATATGGGTACACGTCCGATTACTTGTTGTGTAGATTATGCAAATTTATGCTATAACGTTGCCTTGTATCTCTTAAGTTGTAATGACTAGATAATATTTGGGTTCTAAGATGACGTTTGGAAATATGTTATTTATTGTTTCTTCATAAAAATTGGTGCAAAACAATAAGCGTACACAAAATTATATTTATGTGTAAACGTTTATTTTAATTTGTTATTTATGCTCCGCTTGTTTGCCTTAATGTCTTAATAATATCATATATTGGTGTAATTGTGCGCAGATCCGATTGTTAAGACGATCGTATTAATATACTCTCGCAACGTTGTCGATTTCGTCGTTAACTAATAAATAGTTTGCAAAGTTAGACTCGTACTAGATGCCATTTATATACCGGAGCGCTGCCTTCTTTGATGAGAACTATGTCGTATATGCGTAAATTATCTTTTGTTTTGTCCATTCAACGATAATTCGGCTGCTACTATTTCTGTTTCAGCAACTGACCCCGCCGAAATGCCAATTCTTACAATCCATCGAAATGACGAGAAGACATGAATATTTTGAAATTATATAATTATTATTTATGGTTTGTATAAGTTTACAAGCATCATTCAAAATCCGTATTGCATCAATAAAATTGCACCCACTATCCGTATATATATTTTATTTCTGGCTGAAAACCGCTTTGCGGCAGTTCGGTTACCGATTCTATGTGTAACGCTTCGACAGATAAATAGACAAATACACAAGGATAGGATTTGTTCTACCTGGTACTTTTTATCAATCCCACAATTTGCGAATGTCGTGTAGGCGTTATGCCTTCAGATGGAATATTTCTCATCAACTGCGAACCTCGTTTTTTGTGCAGATTTAGTATCAAGATTACACAATTTCTTAGAATATACCTTATTTTGGTACGCCCATTGATTATCTAGAAATGTTGTCTTATTATATTATTGGTAAGCGTAGGACCAGTATAAAGTGTTTTGTTACGTATTTATTATATTATTCTTTCTGTGAACATATGATTTTCATGTAATATCACAGGGTGCTTGTTTTTATAATCACAATCTGCTTGAAAAGACGATCGTCAGCTCATGGGATCATCAAAATGTTTTTCAACGAAGCTCATGTGGTAGTTTTACACGCTTCGTAGTATCACTGGACTCTGTTTTCTCATTAAACATGTGCCCCATCTCAACATACTCGTTCATTTGGTTCACATACCCATCTCGAAATATTTTATCATTTGCTAGCTTGCGTTGAAGCGATAGTAGTAGTCATTAACCGAATTTCCCACTGTAAATGATTTTTTTTGTAAATGTCAGCTGACAAACATATCTCTCATCTACCTATTCGTCAAAGGTTGATGTTGACCAGACCAATCGAAGCTATACGATATTTGGTACCTATCGTATAACCGTTCGTAGGAGTGTGTATTAGTACTGTTTGGATTATTATGACCGGTACCGAAACAACATAGCAACATTGTCTAAATTTGTGGCATTATAGTTATAAGAGTGTCTTCTAGAAAATTTGTAAAAAAAACTACAATATCTGGAATAAAATTCATACACGGGCTAATCTAACATGCAGAACTTATCTTCTTTTTTAAAAATAGGAAAGATACCACTGAACTCACTTACTCAAAAGGAAACTTTTGACGAAATCAAAGTAAAGGTGCATTCTGTTTACAAGCGCCATCTACAAATTTGATAACAAACATCAGATATTGAAGCTTGGCCGAAAATCTGGTTTGAACGAAGAGTACGTTTAAGGTATGATCACTTCATTGTCGACTTCAATGTCGATACTAAACCAAACGCGGTATTTTCGTAATCTGGATGATTGGCTTCCTCATTCGTTACATCATATTTGTTCGAATAGAGAGTTCATCGATGCATGACACGTTATAAAACGGATTCAACCAAACATTATTTTTAACTGATGGTCTTTCCCTTAACACATTAAAGGAACTGTTAGTTGTTCAAATCATATTCATAATTCTATATTTTCAAATATTGCTAACACGTGTAATTGGTTGATGACTATTTATACCGCATATCCATATTCAATTGCCATCGATAAATTATTCAAATTTAGGTGAGGCTATACACGATATATGTATACGGGATCACGCTATCAAGTTGTTAAGTTTTATAGTAGTCCATCCTTTAAGAATATTATACATTTTAATCTGATTAATTATAAAATAATCGAATCCCCTATATAGTTGGAACAATTCGACCGTCATTTTATTTGAGCAGCCTTATTAATCGCGGTGCCCCTTTTTATAACAGAATCGGTTAACTTTTAACATTTTAATTTAATTTTTTTATTAAAATTGATTAAATTTTTACTAATCTCATGTTAAAAATCTCGTTTTTTTTTCAAACTTTTTCACTCCCAACATTCTTCTTCGAGTCATTTAAACATCAAATTATATAAAAAAAAATGCCTATTAAGAAAAATTTCTAGAATATTAATTTAGTTGGATTATCTTCTATTTAAAGATAATCATTTGTCAAACAAGAAGATGTAAATGTGATAAGCATTAATATGGGTAAGTTGTGATTTAATTTAATCACAAGATTTTGATAGATTGGTAATTCAAACTCGTTGTTGGTTTAGTAGCATGCTTGATTTGTGTGTGTTGTTATTGGTATAAGAAATTATTTTATCATCACCGGATATGAGTAATCAATACATTGTTTGTTTTTATTTTCGATTAATCAATTGAGAAAATCATATTTCCGACTATGTATATACAATGGATTTGCTTACAATTTTCAACGCAACTTTATAGCTCGAAACACACATACCCATTTTAATGGATTCAAGTTTGTGTATATCTATGTCGACGAATGACGATACACCATACCATTTAATACCAAAAACGTTTCTTTATAAACGACAAGAAAAATGTATATTTGGTTTTTTATTCCTTGTTAATACGAAAACCATTAGATTTATTTTATAAAAATCCTACTCACAGTAACATAAAAATTGTTGAAATTTTTTATAACAACAATAACAAGATCTAAAGAATTAATCAAGCTTCATTTTGGAGATGTATGTAAATGTTTTTGTCAAATTTTATTTATAGAGGTGAAAAATACGACCACACGTCATCAGTGATAGAAATATATGCATGCAGAAAAATATCATTTGTTCGAGAATGCCAATAAACCATGAAGCTTTTTGCTATCAAAAATTTGTTGTACCCATCTCATTTATACTCGTGTACAAAGAAAAATCAAAATTCTTTGTTTGAGTTTTTCACATTATTTATTTGCGTGTGCTGATAACTTTATACACACATACATATGTATATAAAATCCAGCATGAAAATACCCCAAAAATATAATGTTCAATATATAAATTTGATTTTCCAATACGAGAAAGCTTTTTTTATAACCCGTGCGTGATTTTAATTTTTAGTTGATTTTAAACGAACTTGATTTTTTGTTCTACAAGTTTGAAATTTAAAGGTGGGAAATACAATACATCATAGCGCATATATATATAACAACATATATGATACACATATTTTGTTCCTAATTCTAATACACATTTTAACTCTTTGATATCAAATTCACATATTATTGTCTATTAACGCGTAATTTTCGCCAAATCATTTTTCCGGCCATAAACAATTTTGTTATTTTTATGTCAATCATCGTGTGTATATGGTTATAATATAGCAACGTATACAGTATCGCTTATGTAGAAATCTGTAATCAGACCATACCGCCTTGCGTATTTATTATTTCATATCAAACGGCATCAGATTGTTGACATTTTTGTTGTAAATAATTTAAAATATTAATAAAGTTTCCTCTCATCCATTTCAAGATTTTTGAGTGACATAACAATATAATCTATATATAATGTTGTTTTTATATATTATACAAATAATAAATAACTTATTAAAAATATTTCAACAATTTTCGCTTTTTTGTTTTCTTCATTTTGTAGACGATATATAGAAAAATATAGGATCTTATGGTCGCTTTTACCCCGAAAATATTTTTTTATTGCGTTCTTGACATAACCTACTTTTCAATCTATTATACCAAATTCTTAAAAATATTTAAATTCAATAAATAAGATTGTGGTTTAGGATATATATGTCCTATGTAGTCGAGTTTCTCATAAGCTCGTCTGGTTTTATTGTGCAGGGGTGAATTTTTCCAAATTATTGCGCGGCTGCTAACTAGTTTATAATCATTAAGACAAATTAATGGGTTGCGATAGATATATGTTGATTAAAAATGTCACGATATGTTACTAAACGATGGTTTTCGATTCTTAACCATTCATTACCCGTGGGAAATAATAACTCCGGATGTCTGTGTCTTTTGAATAATTTAGTAAAGCAATACGTAATGTTGTTTAGAGGATAGTCCAATTAAATTGTTATGGATGATGTATTGCTTGTTTTTCAATTATTTATTTACATATGCGTATAGTCAACTAATTAATAGTATTGAGGTAGATCCTTTCAATAAAATGGCCAATTATAATTATAAACTTTGATTTACTAAAATTGCGTAACATGTTTCTATCGGCTTCAAATAGAACTTTTTCCAGCTTTATTGTTTTTATAACCAAATCTGGGGGCCCATTAGACAATATTATAAAATACCTAGCAGTTTAGGCTGAGTGATTGTTTTGAAACAATATCTAACCTCTTAACATATTGGAAATGTACTGGTTGTATATAGATTCATCGAACAGTCGAATACAGCAGCCGTACTTGCGCGAATATCAGTGTCTAAATATTTTCTCACTTTTTATAAGTCAGGGAACCAGAGAATAAAAAGCACACCTTAGAGATTGCATCCATTAAGCTGATAAAACATTGAGTTTGATTTTTACAATATATATTTAACAGCTGATAGTTGCTTGTTGTTTAGTTTGGTTTGACATTTAATTCGTCGAATTGACCGAAGCACAAATTGATATTGATGTTGAATTTCCATTCAAAATTTGGTTTTCCGATTAAAGTCCATTTTTGGTTGAATGTGGGTACAGATTTGTTGCATTTGGAGTAAGGATAATTCACAAGCTGGTCGAAACACCACTACATCCACAGAAAATTACTGTTTGGTGTGCTTTATGCGCTGAAGGTTACTGTCAGAATGTTACTGTCAATGGTGAGCGGTATATAGGGACATGATCAGATAATTGTTTCGTATATCGATTAGTTGGCATTCATCTAGCTGACATTTAGTTGCAACAGGATGGAGCCACATCCACACAGCGCGCGCTGCAATTGATTTACTCAAAGAAACTCTTAATTAAAGAATAGTTTCGCGTAATGGACCGTTAATTGGTCGCACTAAGATTGTGTGATTTTACTCTATTGGATTATTTTCTCTGAAGTTGTAAAATCACTTGTCTACGCCATTAAACCAGAGACAATTGAACACTTGGAAACCAATATTCGAAGAGGTATTGGTGGAAAACGGTCGCAAATGCTGCGAAGTTTGTAAAACTTGGTACGCGCCAGTCATGGCCGCTACAGGGTCTCTTTGTTTTATTATGATATAAACTTGTGAAGCTCTATAAAAAACACTTTTTACATTGAGAGCTTCTATACAGTTAAACTTCTGACTCAAAATTTATTCAGATTGTATTAAGCTTTGTAAATTTTATAGATTATGATTGGTTTTGATATATACGCAAATAAATTCAAGTAGCTTGAATAGTTGAGTCATCTTGTAGTTTTGGTAAAATCCTATTTACCTTTTTCTTGTTATTTTATGTTTTTGCATAAAATATATTATGCATAAAATGATAATCTAAAGTTAACTTAAATGATTGTCCAAAATTGAAAATTGAAATTCATACTTTCTAAAGTAATATTGATTCGGGTTAGGGTAGTAGATGTTATAGGTTTTATAAAGATTAACATCAAGTATTTAACCAAAGCTCTTTATATGATGTTCTCATTGAAATTTTAGATGGTTTGACCTGCTGTGTGGCACGTTTCACCATCCTTTTAAAATGACAAGTCGGCTATATCACTAATCTTGAATTTTTGGCAATAAAAATTCATTGATCATTGCTCTGTAGTATGCCCCATTGACGATACACGCACTCCTTTTGCATTTTTAAAGAAATAAGGTCCGATTATGCCATCTACCCGTTAACCGGGTTTTTCAGGATGCATTTGCTTGAATCTCTTCTGGCTGTTCATCAGCCCAAAAACAATAATTTTGTTTGTTAACGTATCAGCGAAAAATGAGTTTTATTGCTGAACATAATTTTTCGATAAAAAAACGGATTAATTTGGAGCTGTTTGAAGCTCATAAACCAAATCGATGACGCAAACGAAGGTCAACCGGATTCGATTCTTGAACAAACTGCATTTTGAATGCCTTCAAACCTTAGATCTCTCTTCAAAATATGCCACAATGCGCCATATGAGAGACAGAGCTACTTTCAGCTACAGCAGCAATATGCACATTAGATCGACGTGTCTGCACTCTAGTCTGGTGATGAATATCCAATAACGAAAAAGGAGTTCAAAATTGATTGGTTGGGTTGCACATAGTGCGCGTTCAGTTGGACGATTATGAAAACCATAAAGTGATCCAAGAGCACAAAATCAATTTTTAACTGAGCACTGATTTTTGAAATAAATTTTTCACAATTTGTAAACGTTGTTCTTCATTCAACGTATGTCTATCCATGGTAAAATGTCAATTAATACTGAACAGAAATGTCACCAGAGCATCATCAGAGCGAGACAAACCTTTCGATCAATACCCATCGCATCCAAATACTTAATGACGTCCTGCGTTGTTATGCATACAACTCAATTGTTGCCTATGATATACCGGTCGGGAGCCCGGATGTCTATAGAAATGTCTGCAACACCATTGGAGATTTTAAGAAATGCTATACATTGTGCATTTCCATCTCCTGATCGCGGTCGTACTCTTTCACGTCGAATGACAGTGCCTTTATACAATGTTTAACTGCTCTAGAAACAATATTGTATTGCCCAAATATTGAAGCTGGCAACTTTTTAATATATTATGTTAACATCATACAAAGTATAGATGTTATTGATTAAAATAATATCGGCTTTTTCCGGTAATGATTATTTTATTATATAAGCGAGCTCGATTCTCAGTAAGAGTTATCATTCGATGAATTGAAAAATGATAAAAATTTATTTTTACGACACGATTAATATCTAATTATAAAAGCATTCTTAATTATCGGATTTTATATTCATCATTCTCAAGAGTGAAATTATTGGCCGAAAGCATTAAAAATAATATTTTTGGGAATGGTTTTTTTAACATTTGCTTATAACATTAAAATATTATGACTTATTTTATCAATTATCTGGAATCAAGTTTTTCTAAAGCATCACTCAAATGGTTAATTTTTATAAAAGCTTTCCCTTGGGTGTTTACCATAAAACAATAACATAGCAAAAAACTAAATGGTACGAGTGTATGAGATAAAGTTAGAAAAGATTTCTTATTTTTGGTGGTGAGATTGTATCTTGACGATCATATTGAGTTTTAAATAAACCTAATACAAGTATAAAAAGCGTAGGTTTTGAGGTCAGCCTCTATAAAAGCTTAATTAGTGGTTATAAAAACAATTTATTGTTGCTACGGAAACTCTTGAATTGGAATAACATTCCTCTGTGTATTTAAATGTATTATAAGTCGTTTCTTAAATTTTTGATTTTGATAAAATTTTGGAAATTGGGATGAACGAGTACCTACGTTTGTTCTCTATTTCTTCGAATTTTATTTATTGTACAAATGGAAAATTTGTTCGCCCAATTGGAAATTTTTATTTATCGCGATCAAATATTAATAAGCTGAATTGTCAACATAATAATGTTTATCAAAATTATTGAGAATAAAATTATCGAAATGGGATGTAAAAAAATTAAAAACCATTTGTCGATGTCCCATTTATTAATTTATTGATAAATAAATAGTGCCATGTAGCTGAGTACGATAGTATAATTATGACGTTAAATGTCAGAAGTATAGAACTGGTGCAGATGATTTAAGGTCATAGTGGTGAATTTGCTTAGTATAGTTAATATCGAATTGGCTATAATTCAGGTTTTATGAAATTTTATGAGATTGTAGATTTTATTGGATCAAACGTAATATCATTACCACAAATAAATGTAGTCACCGGTAGCGTGGATAATAACATCTAGTATATATTTAAAAAGAATTCGTATATTCTTTTGAGAAGAAGGTGTGACCATCTTATATTTTTCAGTTAATCATTTGGTCTGCAGGATGGACCATATGAAAAATTCCATTGAATTTAGGCCCTAGAAAAAATGGTGACCATTGTTGTGAATAAATGAAGCTGAGAAATTGTTTTGTTAAAACACGTTGGGTTTACTCCTATAGCAGTTAACGTGGCCCAAGCCATACTGATGCAAGCTCTTGATTTCGCAGAGCATTTTGCTGGTTTAAATTGTTTTTCGATTTGCTTTTAAACCAAACACAATCGTTTTGTATGTTTACATATTGCTGAACCGGAATAGTTTTTCACCTTACGTGTAAAATGTTTTGCCTCTTGCTATGCGAGAATTGCCCTATCTCCAAATATTAAATATTGCTTTTTGTTTTTGTAGAGCTTAAACCGTCGTTCATCTTTTAGTGTGCGCCCCATTCTATGAGCAGAAACATTGAAAATTTATATTTTTTGTTATGTAGTGAACAACCCTTTGTCGTGGATTTAGTTGAAGTCTGCCCTTGATCTTTTTGGCGAAACAGTTTGAACAGGCAAGAAATTTACACCTCCTTTGTATTATTTAATGCTACCAGTTTCATTGTAAGGTGTAGTAGTCCGGAACCCAACCCTTTTTTTACATGTTAATGTTGAAGCACATTAAGAACGACTGGTTTCGACTTTCCAGTCAAATACAAAGCAATAACACTGTTCCGTTAATTCCTTTTCATGCGCTGTTTGGCTGCTACTAAAGCATGCATTTGGTAGTACTTCGAGTGCCGACCCCTGTGTAAACTTTAATTTTGTAGAAATGTTGGACTATTAATTTCCTTATAGAATGGATCTTTAATTTATTTACAAGGGGAGTACGATACGTTCGCTTAAGCTGAATTCATACTTCAATTTCTTCGTTCATTCATTCATTCAAACAATTTTTTCGGCCAATCGTAGTAATCCAAAAAGATAATTTTTTGTTCCTACATTTTTTCGCAAGAGATAGTTTAACATTAACTTTTTGGCGGACGAACATTTAGTAAAAGAGACAACATAACACCAAAACGAAAAAGAAGCAAGTAACAGCCATTGTTATTCGGAAACAAAATACATATAAAGTGTACGTGCGTGCCAGTATGATTAATTTATTTTAGTTACTGACAAAATAGTTTCGAGAATCGCGCTAAAACTTTAGCATAGTATGAATCGTCAAAACAAAATTACCGAACGAATGAATGAATAAATGAACGAAGAAATCGAAGTATGAACTCGGCTTTAGTTGACCAGAAAAACAAACAAAAAAATTCTTTTCGTATTAATTATTAATTGCCATTGATTTCAATTTTGCAATTATCGTCTGACCCGTTTCCAGCGAAATTTTAGCTTTTTGCTACAATTTTTGATCGGATGAATATACTGACATCATTAATTTTTTTTGTTAAGCTTACGGGTGGGTTTGCTCCTGTTGGGCTCCATACCATGGACTACCTGATCTACTAACTTTACTAAAGTTACTAGACTGCCCATTTTCAATACTCTTTTTGGGCCTCATTTAACAGCCAGGTTAACTCTACAGCAATAATTTCTTGTGTCAATCTTGGATCTTCGTCAATTTTGGTCTTCACCAGTAACGTCATCAGTGGAATATTTTGGTCGACTTTCTTGGGACTCGTCCTCGACAGAAAAATGTCCCATGCATCCTAAGCTATTTTACGTTTTCTCGTTTCTATATTTAGCGATCGTTCTGAATTTTTGAATGTAGTCCCATAAAACAAAATCCTTGCAAAGGATTTAGGATTTTTGGTTTTTAAAAAAATATTTATCAGTCGTCTACTAAGCGAACTTTTGTTTACTCCCCTCATATCGTTGGTCGTGTATTTAAGTATAACCAATAGCTGCTTACATATAACACATGCTGAATATTTAGATCAGAATAACGTTCAAGCCTTATCTAAATACATTTACAGGTGTGCATAGTTTCTTTAAAAAAGGTAACCCAAGTTTAATCAACAGATAATTTCTAATCACTGAGCAATTAAAGTCACTGTAAGCTAAGACCTTATTCTATATAACGTTTGATCAATTATTTAATCAATTTTATTGAATCAACGAATGATTATATAAATGCTTGTACATATAACATGTATTTTATGTATAAACTATCTGTAAGAGATTTACCGTTGGGGATTAGTGGTTTAGATATTTATTATTATTATACGGTTATAACTTTATCTTTAAATATAGCTTAAAAGAAAATTAGAAACTATTTGTTACTAGTTTTAAAGCTCATCTGAAACATTTCGTCGTTACTTCTTCCTTGTCAATCCATACCAAATTAAGGTCATATTCATTCTAATTGTCATTTAGTTAGCAAAAAAAATCTTTCTGGTGAGTCTCAAGTCTAGACGATTTTCTTTTAACATCACCATATAAGGATGACTCATAAATGTTCATCTTGTTAATGTAATTTTAGTTTTTTGCTGCTTTCCTCTGTCTCATTAGTCAATATATACACTATGTAGTTTCACTCCTTGTTGCGTACCCATGGTGTTATTAATGTGATTTATGAATCGAAACAAACTACACAACAACAATAAAAATATTTAATATTAAATATGATTAATATTTTATTATCTAATTATAATAACTAATGCTCATATTTTTATAATTAGTTAAAGATAATATTGTTAAAAAAAACTATATAAAATTAAAACTCGCGTAAAAATTTATGTAAAGTTCAGGGTCGCGATATATGTTAATTATGTGGCATATACTCATATATTACATTGAAACCGCTCGAACATAAAATTAGCACACACATTCGGCATTGTTGGTATTCTATAAATAATCGTAATTGTACAAACAAACAGCTGCACCTGAGGTATAAATATATTTGTGACACTATAAATCAGGTGATGTACGTCAACATTAAACTATTTAGTTGAATGAAATTAAGTCAATAAAGTACACAGCGAGCGTTATCAACAAAGTAGACAAACATTACATTCGACTGATTACAGTATTGGACAAATGTTAAGTTTAATATTTACATAGCGTTAAAATTAAACGAAAACACTTAAGTTTTATATATAAGTGATATAAATCTATTAGCACTATAGTTATTGTATAGTGATAAATGTTCTTGTTATTTAATTAGTTGCACATTATAAGATTTTGACACTGACATACATAGATATCTGATATATAATATATACAGTCTATATATTGTATTGATGTGTTGATACTCGACATTAATTTATGAGACTTCACGATTTTGTCTGGAGATTGCTAATTGAATAATACAGACGCGAGCAATTCGTCTTTATTGTATTTCCGATCTAAGTGGAATGACTTCATCACAATGCAATGTTGATGAGTAGGTGATATGAATGTAAAGTGTGAGAAAAAAAATTGTACTCGAGACTTATTAATTATGTATATCGCATAGTTTTTGTGCATTTTTAAATCTATATAGCGTGCAACTAAGTAGTTGGCGTTATTTTTATTTGGGTTTTCTTTTGTATGAAAGTGTCATTAATCTGTACTATAATACAAAATCAAGTGTTTGAGCTAAATAGGTACTATCATCTTTCCGTGAGAGGCGCTTATATCGGGTAAAAGTTTTAAACCACAATGATCAATGTTTTGTATTTTTGGTTATAATAAGCAATATGGATATTTGTATCTAATAAATGTGTGCACGAGATGCATTCTCCTAATCATTTTAAACGGTCCATCTGAACTCTAAGCTGTAGCTCTGATGATAAACTCTTCCAGTTCAGGTTGTCAAACCAAACTTATTGCTCTTCCTGTAATCGTTTATTATGTATATGTGATTTGTTGACTCACTATATTTCGCCTGACGATTAGCTCTCCGCTATTTAATTGCAATTGTATAGTTCGTGGAATCGTTCTTTTTAATGAAGTCCTCACTCAAAATCACCTCATCAAGAATATCCTAGAACTTTTTTTTACCAATTTGTATATAACCACTTCCTTCTTTCCCTTAATGTCTGTACTTTCACTGGTTGCTGTTTACAATTTTAATCACTCCATTGAATCAAACTAAGCCATAATCATCTCTTACCAATCGTAGATCGGAAATGGAAGTCCTGTCTGATTTGATTTTCTCGTTTAACGTTTGTAATCTTTAAGACTCTCATCTTCCCTTCTCCTCCAATACATCGCTATCTTTGCTCGCTTACGTTTGTTTTTCTAGTAATCTCTCGAAATATGACCAAATTTTGTCTTAGCTCCATATTATTCTTGCCAGTGGGGAACATTGTTGGTAGCCAATTAATTACTGGTTCGTCGTTGTCACTTAACATCGTTATCATTATAACTGTCTGGTTCCAATCGAACTCATCGTATAACTACCTCTGGTTTGATCATGTTGTACGCAGTCTTGATGGTTAATGCACAACGATTGTTTTAGAATATGCTGATTTAGAAGATAACACCGCTCAATACCATCAGTTAATGCATCTAATTTAGTTCTCTCGATGTATTCGGGAGCCATATTGGAATGTGGGAGATGTACTAAAATTCCGGATTTTTGAGCTCCATCCGGTATATATCTTATCATCTGATATCAACCCCGTTATTATTTTTTTTCTAAGGCCACGTTCGTATGTAACATATCGCTCTCGTTCGGATTCTAGAACAATATGTTTATTATATCTGCTGTCTGTATCGTGTTTTAACGACACTATTAGAGCTGGTTGTGTCTTTTGTGCACCAATTATTGCTCATCGCTAATTGTAATTTAAAACTGTTGAATGACATTGTTCCGTCATTTCAAATTGTTGGTTCTTTTGACATTTCACTATATCCTCCTCACTCACTTCAAATGCTGTTGAATATTATCTTGCTGTTCTAACTTTTCTAACACCATATTCCGATCTTTCTTCTGGTTCGTTTCTTTTGTTCATATCGAAAGTTTTAGGTTCTTAGGTCTGTTTATCTGCATATCATCTTCTGGTTCTTTCAGCCTCTTCCATCGCATTCTCTGCATTTGTTGCCTCAGTATTAAACTTATACAAGTCTTAATAAGTTGGAGATTGTCAGATTGTTGGAAGTTGTAGCATTCCTAGTAGTTCAGAACCCATTGTAAGAAAACCCTTTATTTACAACCCACCGATGCGTTTGTTTACACAAATCGCCTACTTCTAATACTGTGCTCACGTTGCTTTTCAATTATAAATAACGCCATCTGTGGAATGTTGCTAGAACCAAAACCAGTCGCTTTTATCGATAGTGCCAAAATAATTTTTAAACGAGAATGTGGTCGTGAGTTGCATTTGCTGTTCTCTGGGACCAAAACTATTGTCCTTCACGTGAATTATTGTTTATTCAGTTAAGTCGATGAATTAATTTAAAATATAATGAATTCGGACTATTTTAGACTTAACAAATACTGCGATTCACTAAAAACAATTATTTATAATCTTTTTTTCTGCATGGGTGTCAACAATGATTCATTCGTATTCATTTCGTGTTCCCACTATTCAGATTCGAGGCGAGTATCACCCGCTCCCGGTGACTTGCTATGTTTGATTAGTTTATTTTAGTTAAGGTATGGAATACTGTATATATATATATATATATATATATATATATATATATATATATATATATATATATTTGTTCAACCTTTGTAATGTGATTACCTACTGTTATTATCCGTACAAAAATATATCGTTGAAGT
This sequence comes from Tipula lateralis, assembly GCA_963932295.1. Lineage (NCBI taxonomy): Eukaryota > Metazoa > Arthropoda > Insecta > Diptera > Tipulidae > Tipula > Tipula lateralis. The sequence goes on along the minus strand of OZ010736.1, from coordinate 191,749,490 downwards.
CGCTCGAAACTGAAATTCTTGAAGGTATATATAACAAAACTAAAATACATAAAGTTTGAACATATCAATCTGGGATAAAAATAAATTTATCTTAATTTAATTTTTCACATAACAATAACTCATAATAAATATTAAATTTTTTGTGTACATATTACTTTTCGCTGGAAAAATTTAGATTAAAAATTTGTGTATATAATAAGAACATACATATGTATGTAAGAAAAATCATAAGAAAATATATGTGTACCTACTTGTAGGTATATTTTGTTTGTTTTCATTATACGAGTATATTGTTTATATACTCGTATAACATTTAAACTTTTAAGAAAATGTAATATGTTTTAATGATTTTCTGACGAACCTGCAATATATAGACTAATTAGATTTTTTGTAACTTCGAGAGCTTCACTTGATTAGCTAAGGTTGCGCGTAAAAGCAGTAGAAGTTTCGTTTCTGATTTGTTTTATAAAATTTTTCCCTTCGTCTTGACCCTGCTGAAGTTTTATATGTGATTTTAATTACCTTGAACAATTATTATTTACCTTGATAATGGTATGCGGTCTGATGCAAAGTACTTTTTTCCACGAACACGAACTTAATTTTGCGTGTTTACCTTCTCCACACATTTTTTTGGAAATATTTTTCATTAATGATATTTTAATGTCGATAAAAATCATAAATTTTTTTATTAATACTATCAATAAACTTGACCTATTTATTACAGTTTTGTACATAAGTAATTATGTTTTAATTGTAACGAAAAATTTATGCATTGGAACATCCGGTGAACCAATTCAAAATTATGGCGCTTTCTATTCATACTATATATAAGGTATGTAATTATGATCTTGTGAGGTTTTATTTCCGAAACTTATTTACTGAAATGGGAACACCCATAACATTCAAAATCTTATTGGTTGGACAGTATGACTGGTGTTGAAGAAGCTACATATTTGTATTTAGTATTGATAAAGATCAGTTTACTTTATTTCAAATGAAATTATCATTTTGCCACAAACCTTGTCACATTATATTTGAAATTAAAGAATGACAGTTTTAAAATGTCATGTCACAGTTATTAAACTGAATATCATCACCTAATTGGTTTTTTGAAGGCGTGCATGACTAAAGATTTTAGCAAGATCAGAAACATAAGCAAGTCTTCGTTTAAATCTAAAGTGTACTGGGTAAAGAAATGTCAAGTCATTATCGAACCGAACAACTAGCAAAAAATTCAACCTGTAAATTATAAAATGCCTCACAACAAAGACTTGAAGTCACGAGTCATTGTGAACTACACCAGTTTAAAGTATCCCGATATCAGTTACCATTTAATGGGACACGTAACACTATTCTTCTCTAATCCATCATCATTAGATGTGGGTAGCAGCATCTCGAGTAATTGATTAGTTGATCTAAACTGACTTTTTAGCAACCTAGTCCGTTCTCAACTAATGCCATCTAAAACAGAACACATTCTAAACACTAGGCTTCGATGGTAGGTTGAATGTATTCTTCCAGATCTCGCAACAATGGAATCTCAAGTATCATACCTTTTTGGTGTGTATAAATTCGAGAGTAGACTCAGACTAACCAAGAAGCTATAATTTCACCAATTACATGAATGTTATTCATTAAAAATCATTAAATGTTTGAGGATTATTTCAAAGTAGTAATGATTTAACATAACTCCAGAAAATCATTTATGTTGTAATGCTATCTCAACAATTTGTTATAGGGCGGAAGTAATTCCGAAAGATTTGAAAGTGCCTTTTTATACGTTGTAGCATATTTTGTTGCTAGCTAAATCGAGGATATCCGACCAAATGTCCGATTCTTGTAGAATTGGTGCTATTTGTACATTGGTGCTATGTACAATCCAGAATACTGAAACACATCTTCGGTCGTAATAGGGTATGTTAAGGCAAATTATTATTATATGAAATAGGTATTGTACGAGATAATGTTTATATCTAAAGTAACATCTTGCTAACATCAAAATAGAGTGTGTAAGCGTTAATAAAATGTAATGTTCGGACATTCAAAATCAAAGTTCCAAATCGAGGACGTAAACCTATATGTCCGATCTACATTTATGGAGGTTACACGAGTTTTGCACTCTAATAGAATCATAAATTTGAATTGGAAATGAATAAGCGTGTACAATAACTTCAGCGTTTTGTATGACATACCACTTCTCCCGTATTAAAGTATTGATCACTCAGCAAACACTGAAGTCCTGGAACGTGTTCTATCAGCTTACGCATATCTTGGTTGGTTGGATAGCATTGACCTATAAAAATTCTCCGTACTAAGGTGCTAGATCGCAAAAAGTTAGTGTGGCTCACTACAGTCGCTCGATTTACATATGGCCGAATGCAAATATCCTGCTATGTATCTTGAGTACATGTATTCGACTTTCATTCTGTAATGCTTATGTGGATGATCCCTTTCTAGCTCTGTACTGATATCAGTTTGTATTGAGGGTTCCTGTTTCCTCACTAATACTGTGCTCTGAGCCGTCATTTGTTTCTTCTTACTTCCACCGACCCCGCTACTCATCATCATCACCTGCTAACCACTTATAGTTGGTTAATTTTTATTGCCATTTGCACTCTTTACACTGAATTTGATTTAATTTTTTGCAGTCGGATTTTATTTATTTATTTATTTATTTATAAATAAGTCTACAAATACGACTTGACATTAAAAATGACGTTATAGTCAGACATATAAAATAATATTAAAAATCAGGAAGAAGCAAAGTGTTGCTTCAATCTTCGTTTTAAGGTATCCTTGCTAGAAGTAAAATCGAACAGGTGATTTATGTGATTAAAGCTTTTGCACATCATGTTAATCGGTTCATTAGAACCATAGTTGGTTCTATGGACATCAACTTGCAAGAACTCATTTCTTCTTAGATGTCTACTGGGTACTTTAATTTGTAAATTTTCCAGTATTGATTGTGCGTCAATGTGACCTAATAAAATATTACCAACAAACGAACACTTTAAAAGCTCACGTCTATTTTCCAGAGTTGCTATGTTGTTTGTTTTGCAGCCATCCAGATATGGTGGTAAACGTTGCAGGTTTTCATGATATGGTAATTCGTAATCATACTCCCAACCGCTTTTCCAAGTTAAATGACGGATAAACTTTTTCTGAATACCCTCAAGTTTACTGATGTTTGTATCATAAAATGGACACCAAACAGTAACAGCGTATTCCAGTTGCGAACGTACGTATGCGAAATACAGAATCTTAATTGTCTCCAGGTCATAAATGTCTCCCGTCCATCGTTTAATAAAACCCCACATAGAATTAGATTTAGCAACACATTGTTCTATATGTTTGTTACTGCTCATATTTTCCACGAAAATAACACCGAGGTCTTTGATCTCTGATACTCGCTTTAGTGGCATATTGTTTACTTTGTAATGTTTTAAAACTGGATTTAATTTCCGGTGGAATGATAAAGTCTTACACTTATTGATGTTCAGACTAAGAAGATTTGACTCACACCATATCGCTAAATTGTCAATGTCCTCTTGAAGTTTCTCGGCATCGCTTAAGTTCTCGACAGTTCTATATATTTTGAGGTCATCAGCAAACATTAAAATTTTAGAGTGTAGAATGACTTCAGTTATTGCGTCGATGAAAATGGTAAAAATCCAAGGGCCAAGATGAGAACCTTGTGGAAAACCCGATGTAGCTTGAATTGGCTTGGACCTACTGTTACCAATGTCGATGTATTGGATGCGGTTGCTTAAGTAAGATTTAAACCAAGCCACATACTTGTTCTAAAATCCAAATGAGTATAAACGTTCTAGTGCTTTACAATGGCTAATGGAGTCAAACGCCTTGGCAAAGTCTGTGTACACCACGTCAACTTGCTTGTGGCTTTCAATAACTTTGATTGTGCTGCTGGTAAATTCAATAAGGTTTGGAGATGTTGATCTCTTAGGCATGAACCCATGTTGATACGGTGAAACATGTCGAGGGACCACTTCTTTGAAGGAATTACATATTACAAGTTCAAATAATTTGGGTATAGATGAAATCGACGTTATACCTCTATAACATGATACATCACTTCTATCCCCAGTTTTTTCTATCCCCAGTTTTAGGAAACTCTCCCAATCTCAGCGACTGATTGAACAGCATGCAAAGAGGTAGTTCCAAACTGGTGTATTCTTTCAAAAAGGAAGCTGGTATTTGGTCAGGACCGCAACCATCACCGAATGTTTTTAGAGCCTTGTTTATATCTTCTATTGTAATATGTGGTATTTCAATGGACAGGTTCCCTACACTAGCATGGTGGGGATTTTCGTATTTATTAACGTCTTCTGGTCTAAATACAGATTGAAAAAACTCAGCGAACATGTTGGATATGACTTGCGCGTCCGATGATTTCCCTTCTTTGAATATCATATATGCAGGAAAACCGTTAATTTCACATTTTGTCTTAAAAAAGCTCCAAAAGTGCTTTGGATCATTTTTATTTTGTCTTTAATACAAGTTATGTAAGTCTTGTATTTAGTCTCAAAATAGTTTTCGAAATGTTGGTTACATTCTGCATATTTAAGCTTACTAGCCTTGGAATGTTGTTTTAATGTTTTTTTTTTTTGTTTTTTAGACTTAATCAGCGCACTTAAACTAGTGGCGTCCTTTTCTATCTGTTTGATCACTTCTACGAGCTCCGTTTTTCAATACGCTGCTTCTTTCGTTTATATTCGCCTTTTTTAGGGGTTTCAATCGAAGCGATGGTGTATCGGCAATCTTCTTGTCCTGTTTGATCTCTTGAACATCACGATCGAACAAATAACGCTCGTAATCGAATTACCAAATAAGGGATATTCTCAGTCGTTTTATGTTTATATATTATTGCTGATAACGAACAACGTTATCATTTCGTACGATATCGAATTCCCTAATTAAGGTCACTCCTTATCGTTAGCTAAATGTATAATTATGATTGCCAGATCCTCAACGCTGAAAGACATTTGACAGAATTTTACGTTAATCGTTTACATCTTGGTTAATGGTCCACGTTATAATGGAAGATGACAACGAATGGAAGCTTTGATGAATGAATTTGTTTAGATTAGAGTTAACTTATGCTTTCGATTTCTATTCCTGGGGCGTTGTTTTATAAACATTGAATAAACTTTCCAGTAAGTATAATGTTAATGATTTGGGTCGAGTTGGTTTTATCACAACATATCTCTTACAATTTAGAATACTAATCGCCTCATGACGATTCTTGTGTGAGAAACATACATTTCGTAGTTTTGGGGTATCAACATATTCAGTTTTATTGATATAGGGATGTTAACATTACTACTTCCTTTGCTATTGTTTTCAAATATGTTAAACGATAAGCAAATTAAACCATGACTTTACAATTTACAGTATATATCAAGAGCGGATGTATCTTAATATTATGAATATACTAAAAGTCAGAACGGAAAAAATCAAATCTTAATTACGTCTTCAATTCAATTTACTATACACTGATACAATGTGTTATCGCGAATATATTTTAGTGGTTGTGGAAAATGTACATTCATATATATTATTTATATTATCAAATATAATACCGTCTCATTAGTATGAATGAAATTGTTGATTACTAAATATGTAGCAGGATAGTACGTTGTACTCATATCAATGAATTAAAGGTTATCTAATAGGGAAGTGAAAATATGTTTTGTTATTTTTCCGAATTTTAATAAAAAAAATATGGTTCACATTGAATGTACAAGGTTCGATTTCTATAGTAAGTCTATTCTATGTACCTTCTATATATTCAAGTTATACATCATTTGCTTGATATTATTCTTATAGTTTTAGAAATCGAGTAGTCAAAACCGAAAAGTTTCCTTTCGGTCAACTACCATTCGGAACCAGGATGGTAACCTCTGTGTTAATATCGATGCGTTACTCGTTACATGGTGTGACTATATTTTTCTTACCTATACTTAATATTCCACGAGCTGTATTTTAATACACTTAAATACCGACAGCCAGGACATGTTTCTTAAATATTACGAACGAAACATGAGACCCATAGAATACCACCACAGTATCCAGAGCTTGTCGTAGGAGGCAACTAAATCTGGTTGGATCGCTGGGCTGATGACCTGCATCCGTAAAAAACAGAAATGTTAAAAATGTCAACAAACAAAAACTAATCGGATACCGCCAAAACAACAATGCCCCCCCGCTTAGTTACTCTGGCGCGCTTGACGGCCTTATCACATGTATGAAAAAGTATCGGTTGGAACTCGTAGCGCTCCAAGAAACCCGATGGCCTAAAAGTGGATATCATGTGTCCCAAGGCTATACGTTGCTTCACAGTGGAGATGACATCGGAAATATTGGAGTTAGATTTCTCATTGGACCACAGGTTAAAAAGGCTGTACTGAGATAAGTGAACTTTTCAACTGTCTGTATGTACATGAGGCCACTGATGTTAGCCAACTTTAATGCTAGAGCTGGCAGAAATCAGACAGACTTATGTAATAGTATAGGTCCGTAATTCCGACATGAAACTGCGACCGAAAATGAGGAAAGAATGATGTACTTTGCGGTCGCACATGATCTCAAAATGGCAAATAGATTCTTTCTTTATGAAAACATCCATTTGGAAACATGGACACATCCACGTCAAACATCCCGAATCTAAATTGACCACGTATTGATTTCCATCGGTCGTCAACAAAATTCGTAGGCAATGACTATTATCTGGTCACTGCAAAGCTACAATGAAAATTTTCGTACAATTCAGGGAGGACAGGACAACACGATTCTCTTGTGAAGGTCTGATAAATAAAAAACGCAACGAAAACATCAAGATCTTGTCACCAATAGCATTTTGCGATCTAATTACCAATTTGATGAAGTGAACAGTGTCTTCGAAGTATCGAAAACCTCGGTTGTCGATGCTGCCCAGCACATTCTCGGTATAGTAGAAACTAAGCCCAAAACTGATTGGTTTTCTGAGGAGTGTCGTCTTGCTGTTGAGCAACGAAATATAGTGTAATGAAGCACAGACTCGGTTTACAATGCGTGAACATATATGTGATCTACTTAATGTTCCACATGTATCACAAGCTGTATTTGAATATCCTCAAATACAGACCGCAGAAATGTTCATTGAGGATTCTTCCTATAAAGACTTCACCATAGTCATGCAAAGATTAAAGAAAAAACCGTTCACCATGGGTTGATTGTATTAATTCACTGCTCTTGATAATCGGAGGGCTAACTTTATTGGACTGTCTTTTCGACCTTGTTCGATTGGTATGGCGAAATGAAGTGAGGATGTGTTGTTTAGACTCCTTGATGTTGGACCTTGATGTATGAGATGGCTTCTAACATTCGAGAGAAAAATCATGCGTGTGATATATAGTTCCAAACGTGATGTTGATGGCACATACCGAGTGCATGAAATCGAAAGACAGCGAGTATGCTAGCTCAGTCTCAACAATGTGAAGAGCTTCTAGTTCACTTTCATATAAACTTATTTAGTCGCACTCATGTCGTTCGTGTGCGATAGAAACCTAGCTTAAATAAACCGGAAAAATTGAAAAATATAATTAATTTTATAATTATTATAAGTTAGTTTGAGTGACATTACGATTTAATAACAGATTTCCGTTCATTTCATGTATTACTTGTATAAGTACGATAAACATAAAAAATTGAATTAGAGATTGAAATTGTGTGATATAAACATGTTGTTTTTTGCACTATGCCTCGTATTGGTGGTGGGTGTAAAAATGACAGAATTTTTCTATTTAGAATTGAACTGTATAAACTATTTAGCTTTACGATATTGATTCAAGGTGGTTTATATTTGCAATAGTGGGTTTTGTTTATATGTTTGATCAAAACCACTTTAATCAAAAATCTTTATCAATCAATTGTGCAACCTTCCAGTCATTTACGATTAGAGGTATTACAATTACAAAATGATTTATGTATATAATAGATTACAATAGACGTTTGATAAGATAATTGATATATTACACAAAATTTTATTAATAAATTTCTTATGTATAAGCCCGTGTTAATTATTAAAGATAACATTTCTGTATATAATATATATGCAGTGTCATGTCATGTAATTTGATTCGCGCTAGTCATCAAACCGTGATTCGTTAATTGTGTAGGATATGTTCCATTGCTAATTAGACAAATTCGCAGAGATCAGGTTTAAATTGATGTATACGTTCGTATATGCAATATACAAAAGTGGATTAAACTCAATGTTACTTAGCATGTGTGTACATAATACATATACATATATAATCATGTAAAAGACAACCTCACAATATCTTAACCTAGTAAACAAGCACCAAAAATTGTTCCACCTTTTATTACATTCCATCTCGTGTTTTATATATTTTATTTTTCCAACCAAATATTTTTTTTTGTGTAAATCAAGTTAATAGGGATAAGTTGAACTTTGCCATTTTGACAAAAAACCCAAACCACACCACATCCACACAATAAGACAAGAAGACTATTTTCTACATTATGTGTTTCATACGATAATTTTTTGAGAATAAACTTTAGTTTTTTTTGGAGGATTTTCCATTATAAAATTTTAATTAGTTAAAGTACAAAAAAAGCTCAACAGTCTCGTTGAATAAACTTCTGTGTAAAATACAAAAAGCAGACTTAAAATTTTGTATCTTCTTTGGTGCCTGCTTAATACAATTATACAATGTGAAAATGTTTGTTGTGTATAATCAAAGAAAAATATGAGATATCCAATCAGTGCTTTACAATTATTTACTCGTAAATCGTATGATTTGCACACTTAATTATGCAATCTGGATCAGAATAAATAACACAATAAATGACAGACGTTCTATATAAAATAGCTGCGGATAGATTGTCGTTTGTAAAACACCCTTTGTACGAAAGTCCAATACTGTAAAAGCTAATCATATTATGGAGCAAATATATAATTTGGTCATAAATCAATCTAGATCATCAATAACGAGACACATCTCCCATTCCTAATACTCGGGAATATATAAAAGGTGGATTTGCAATTTTAGTTTGCGCTCTAAAAGTTTAATTAGAAAGCCATTAAGTTTATGGAACACAATTTCATTCAAAGAACTTCCACGGCTGGCATTACAGATTTGTGAACTCTGCGGGAAAGCTTCCAAGTGTCCCACAATTTCTGCACTCATTGAACTTTGTACGCCTTCATAATATGGTTTTTATGCAAAATAACACATATTTGGGTGAAATATTGAATTCTTGAGCACGGTAGCGAGTTGATGTTGATGGATGCTCAGCATCTGCAATGATCTCGCTGTGCGTGCTGTAAATGCACTTGTACGTTTTAGTTTTTTCCAAAAACAATTTAGTTTCACGTTTACTTCACAAATTCCCTTGTAGAAATTTCTTACAGTTGGATGGAATACTTGGAAAGTAAGTTATCAATATTTTTCAATTTTGTTGAAGCGTAACGCGACCCATTTCGTAAATGTCAAAGCTTAAACTAATTTTCTGACATATATTAGTAACAACCGGTTGTTGAAATTCAAGCACTACATGTACCACCCATTTTATTATATTATTATAAAGTTGGTCATGGTATAAATCTAAGGATTCATCGAAGCGCACAAACTCGTTCCGCATCGTTAGTAAACTGGAGTAGTTTGAACCAGGGCAGAAAATAGTGTATATGCTCCTGGCTGTATATGTTTTCGGCATATTACTTAAGAGCATGGTAGATGTCGAATACATGGCTTCAGTTACAACTCGACAAGCGTAAAATTTGCGATTGATTTTAGTTTAACCACCAGCCACCAAACAACAGATGGGTATATTAGGACTTGGTAGAACCAATGATTTGTAAATAAAAGGAAGCATTTTGTGGGGACAATCCGTTACTGGTAAACCTTATAATAAAAACATTATTTATCAATATACCTGAAAAGTTCATAAAGATGTGCTTATCAGTAAATTGCCGGTTGTAGCTTAATGGTCAAGAGAGTTTCTCATCATGCAGCAGTCTCGAATTCCATTCTCGCCGTTGACCAAAAATCTTTCCAAACCCATCTTCCATGTCAGAACATAGGCTGGGAGGAAGCTATGCAATGTGCAAATGGTTAGATAAATCAAACCTATAGCCGTACGTCCACGATTCGACTGCAAAGCGTAAGGTAAGAACGTAAATAAGCGAACCGCGAAAGAGTTGAGAGTGCCTTGAGCCCCATAACAGATTCCGTTAAAATAAAATATAAAAAAAAAAAAAATCTGGAATAATGCATGTGTCTTTGATATAAATATTACAGAGAGCTAGTCCGGTTGTCGGTCCGGGTATAACTGATCTATACAAAACCAATATATGTTGCTTGTATGTTGCAAAACCAATATATGTACGCAATTCATTTTGAATGTTTCTATTATCTTCTGATCCAATGGCTCCATCAACCAAATGGTATAAGGTAGCAGAAACTGTTTATTTGAGTAGACTTGTACAGTAAGCCCTTCTATCCCACATTGTACAGTAACCCCTTCTATCCTATCAACTTGCACAGTAAGCTCTTCTATTCCATTCATTTATTATTCGCTGTCCCATTGTAAATGTTTCTTAGCAATCTCTTTGTAATATTTTCGTCTGCTCACTTGTATGAATCATAGTTTGTTGGTGACCTGTCACTTGTTAAATTAATCGCCTTACCAGATTATTCGGTTGTCAATCATTTTTCATGAAATCTTTGTTACTGCCTGTTAAGATTTTCGATTAATACATAATGTATATTTTTAAGACAGTACGAATTTGGTACCAACTGGGCTTTAAAGCCTAAATTCATAAATAACGTAATTAGTCGCTATATTCTACATGCCTTCTGATTTATAATTGTTATAGATCCAACACATGAAGTATTTTTCATGATTATTTCGGGCATTGTTATTTTGGATTAGTAAATCCGGACTAGCCGGAGCTCTTTGTTACTTTATTACTATTTTTCGTTTCTCTCATTTTATCCTATGTATAGAAAAATCACTAATCGTACTTAGTTAATCCTTTGTCTGTCAGTTGTATAAGCTTCATTATTTTCCCCAATTTGTATGTATCTATTAATTATTTGCTTAAGTTTGTTAAAATGATCGAATTTAAATCGCGAAATGGGATTGAGGTAGCCTAAATATAAGTGATATATGGAAATCTGGAAATAGTATAAAATTCGAAATTTGCTACACTGTTTCATATGAAAAAAACATAATATGTAATGTAATATGTGATGTAAGAAAAAAGCTCTTGCTTTATGTCGCAATGATGTTATACTGACGCCTACCAAATCACATCGTTTGTTTCGTTTTTACGTAGAATCATCTGCACGTTACATAGCTTCATGCCAGCCTGTAAAATAAATGAGTTTATACACAACATCCTGTCTCTATCAGAATTCGAATTCGGTTCATTCCGCTCCAACATTTTTAACCACTGTGATTGATATATTATTGCATATATGATCATGAAAATGCCACCATCACTTCGTTCATTTAGACTTATTTATATTTTTAATGGGCAATACTTGTAAAGTTGATTCTTCTGAAGATATTTATTGAAAGAAATCAAATAATAAGCTCTATTATCTAGAAATTATTCAAATAATATTACCTAATTATCTGTAAAGTTAGCCATAGATTTCCAGAAAAGTAGATTAATTTTGTTTACATACAATAAAAGCAAAAATATCTAATTATGTTCTAATAACTCATGTATACTAGGAATTAATTAGAACAATAAAAAATGCTAAATCCAACAATCTACGATATGTACTTTCTTTCCAGCCAACACAATATTGTTGATAAAGGTTTTGGATTACTAACTTTTTCAATGATAAACAAAATAATCATCGAAGTAATTAAATTAAGCAATTACCGCTCGGCTCCAGATGGTCTTCAGCGTAATCAAACATATCAGTTTTCGCTATATACTGTCTTAAAAATACAAACTTTTTGAGTTGTACGATTGATGTGGGTTGGTCTGATAAACAATCTTTTATCAATTCACGCCTCTGTGGTTTCGACTGCCAAACTAATTAGTTTTTTGTCAAGGTTCTACACCGAATTTTTGATCGTTTTGATTTTGTCTTATCAAAACACTTATATATGACGTGTTTTATTATAAAAATGTACTGATAAGAAATTCTCAACAATTCGTTTTATGTCTTGATGTAAACAAGCATCGTGTTCAAATGTATAAGTACCTATATAATCACTAAGCCGGTATCGTCTCTTCGTTTGATTATGATGCAAAATTATAACCATTTTCTAACCACAAAACTGCATACATTCTATATCGTAGACAAAATTCTAACAATGTATCGAGTTTTGTGTTAAACAGAAAATCCATATCCAACATCTGGTGCCGAAAGAAAATTCTGACAATAATCAACCAACCAGAAGATTTAATGTGCGTCTGTATAGAATGCAATTAGTTATCAGCTAGTTAAAAACCATCCAGTTAAACGACCTTTTCATAATACTACAATCTGTCATTTGCAATTTTATATACATTTCGATTGTTTTTTTTTTTTGAACAGAAACTCTAATCCATCATTTTATATGTTTATGTATCATAAACAATATGCTGCCTTCTTTCTTCAATTTTTTTGTGAATATTCATAAAGGCTTTTGATTGATTTGGTTTGGAATTTATATTAAAGACGATTTTTTTTTCATTTCAGATAATAATAATTTTTGTTGCAATGATACCTATAAATAATGGACACATTACAAGTGACGCAATCACAGTTGACTGCAGGCACTAGTAAATCATCAAGTCGTTCACCATCGCCTTCCCGATTCGATCAAAGTAAGTATTCAGATAGATAATATAGTAAAAAACGTTAAAATGTTTATTTTTCGACAGTGTCCAAAGATCGTGAACCGATTGATAATACATCATCAAGTGGTGGTGGTATAATCCGTTTTAAAAATCAAAGTCCGTCCACACGAAGGCGTAGTCGCGATCGTGAACGTGAACGTGGATCAGATAAAGCACGTGAAATTGATGTAACTGATATAATAATGACAACCGATAATTTAGATCAATTCGATGACTCGCGCTTATCCGACGAGGTTGGTTATCAGTCGTTTACATCGGAGGATGCCGATGGCCAGATCGGTGGTAGTACAGCACAATTAGTGGAGCGAACACATCATCACCATCATCATCATCATTCGCACCATCGTTCGAACAGTGGCCAGGCATTGGATCGCCTGAATACAAAAATAGCATGTACCAAGGAATCGTTGCGCAAGGAGCAAACGGCACGTGATGATAATGTGAACGAGTACCTGAAATTAGCGGCAAATGCTGATAAGCAGCAGTTACAACGGATCAAGGCTGTATTCGAAAAGAAAAATCAAAAAAGTGCACACACAATATCACAACTACAAAAGAAATTAGACTCGTACAATAAACGTGTTAAGGATATGCAAGTGCAGCACAGTAGCAAATTCCAGAATCAAAGCCATCGACAGCCGCGTGAAGTATTGCGAGATGTTGGCAAAGGTTTCAGGAATGTTGGAGGAAATATACGCGATGGTATTACAGGTTTATCGGGTAGTGTAATGTCTAAACCTAGAGAATTTGCTCATTTAATTAAAAATAAATTTGGAAGCGCTGATAATATAACTCAAATATCAAGTAAGTGGGCGATCGTAGTGTTTATCTTTTTACGTAATAAAAAAGCTATTTAGAAATTGGGTTCAAGGTTGAAAACTTTTGCTTGCACTGTTAAGATGGTGATAAGATGGGAAATTATTCGTACACCAAATTCATAATTCATATTGCCGAAATGACACCACTGTACACACGTTGGATACAATAATTATGAAGCTCACACTTGCTAAAAATTTCCTATCTTATCATAAACAATTTTCAATGTCTATCTACTAATTCTATCTTTGTGATAAACAACAAATATTAACTAATCAAAATTTTCTAACTCACCAAAATTCATTTTTAGTTTGTTTGTTTGATTGTTTAAAAGTAAAATAATTTTTTTTTATTAAATTCTGTGCTGCTGCTATATTAGAAAATTTTAGAGTTGAAAATAGTTAAAAAAAAAATATATAATTGAAAAGCATTCATAAAACATCATCTTTATACAAAAACTTGTCTTATTTTGTTAAAATTTTGTTGTTTTGGTGAATGTTTCGAGATTAATACAAAAAAAGTTTAATTAGCCTGGTATACAGATCCAGAACTCAACGCCATGAACGCGATGAACGCAACAAATATGGTGGATATGCATCACACACATCAAGGTGGTGGTGGATCATCGACACCGAATAATCCGGCGCTGGGCGATGTAATTGGCGGTGTAGGAGGAGGCGGTGGTGGAGGTGGAAGCGGCAGTGCTGGGGGCGGAGGTGGAAGCGGAAAATTCAATAGCGAACATGAGAGTGAATGCAGTAGTGTCACCAGTGATAGTATGCCCGGGGGGTAAGTCTTAAATACGTTATGTACATAATATTATTTATGATGATAAATGAGTGATAACATACTAAACTACACGCCTACATTATATATTAATTGAATTACTACAAAGCCAATTCAATTAAATATTTAATTGATGAAAATCAATAAATTTCCTTTTAAAGTGGAAAACTGTAAAATTGACTTTAGTGCTGATGTATATTATTTGTTGAATAAATATAAAATGAGCATGTAAGATTAATTCGAGCGCAATTGATTGATAACACAACTCGAATGTCATTGTACTAGTCGTTTGTGTGCAATTACGTAAATCGGAACTGCCGCTGTCAACATAGATTGTATGATCACAATGAAGGGTCCAAAGTTTATCAAAATTGCGGAAACAAAGATTTAGTTATCTGTAGAACCTTATTACATTTATAAAAGTTTTAGTTTTCCGATTATGGATTTGCAATAACGTTCTATAAGTGTGTACTTAAAGTTCAATATGAAAAACATCTTGCTGCACATTGTACGACGAAATAAAGTCAATCGTAATTTTATTCGATTAATTTCGAAAAACAAAATTCTCACCAAGATGTAAGTACATAATATTACTGGGTTTAATTTTGACACTTGTTAGTGTTTATGTGACGAATAGCTGTGAACACATTTATATAATCAACAATTAATTAGAAAGTGGGAACGGCCTTGACCACCACCGTATAAAATTCATTTCCGTATGTAAATTAAATTACTGGCCGTTAATTTCCACCACCTACTCGTATATTATGTACATACATACGTTCGATATAATAACAGAACAGTGACGAAACTAATATTAATATAATGATCACATGTGTCCGAACTTAAATAGCTAATTATATATTATAATTAAATGTTGGCCTCTTGAATCATAAACATACAAATGTCCGACGACCTGAAATCATGAACATTTCAATAAGTCATAAAAATCGCGTGACACTATAGGTGGCTGATTTATTGTATGGTACCCGAAATTATGCCAGTTAGTCCATATATGTACAAAGTATGTATACATATAATGGAAGCTATCACGATTTGGTCAAATTATATAACATGCATTGTGTGTTCGTTGTACAACAATAATTGTTATGTAATGAATAAAAAAGAATCAATTTCATTATTTAGAGTGAGTGGTCGTCAAAATTCGTATCGTGTATAATATATATACACTAAGGAGACACTATTATGGCAATTTTTTCTTTGTTATCACCCGTTTATATATTATAATTTTATTTGTTTTAGACTTAGAATTTTCCACATTAGATTTTTTTTGTACATATTATGATTTGGTTGTTTTTAATGGTGACATAAAACTAAAAATAATGTATTCAAATCAACGTAACTTTTGTAATTATTACAGAAATTCAGATAAAAATCAGACTGGTGAATTTTTAAATTTAAAAATGATATTAGCCGAATTACAATTACGAAGGGAGGAGAATGATAAGCTTAAAGAAAAAATAGAAAGATTAGAGGTAAGTAGCTGTCTCTCATGTTTAATATAATATGTACTTAGTTGGATTTAATTTTGTTTTGCAGGCTGCACAAAAAGAAGTGACTGATATAGCATTAGCATTAGAAACAGAACGTTATCGCGCCGAGCGACTAGAAGAGCAAATCAATGATTTGACGGAACTGCATCAAAATGAGATTGAAAATTTGAAACAGACAATGGCCGATATGGAGGAAAAGGTTCAATATCAAAGTGATGAGCGGTTACGTGATATAAACGAACTATTAGACATATGTCAGACAAGGGTGGGTATATATTTTTACAAGGATTTTTATAATAATGTGAAAAGTGCTTATCTCAATTCAAGTGTTTTTGTATTTGGTATCGTTTATATTGATCCTTGTATTTAGATTATATGAATTTGTGTTTTTCTCAACACAAACCACTTGTTTCCTTTCATCTAACTCGTTTGAACAAATTCACTCAAAAGTACTAAATACATCTCTAGCATCGATAAATTCGTATTCAGTTATCTCTTCAAGCATACATCGTCTTATTGTGTATCCGTGGTCGTAGTGATGTCGATTATATAACAACATGCTAGATTATAATCATTACTAAAATATCTAGTGTAACCAAGGAGTCGGAGAATGGAACTGCTGTATTTATTTCCAACTTGATTCATTCGATCATTACAATCTATTTGATATTCATGACACTGGTGTAATTATTCTTCAGATTATTTCTCATTTTATGGAAGGAATGACTATTCTTACACCTACTAGGTCCTCAATTACACTAGGATTAATGTTCATTTTATTCACTCTCAGCACCATTCGCAAATTATCAAACACTCTAAAGATAGACACCCCGATTCGGTTTACTCACCAATCACATTCAATTTATTTTTACAATTTTTGGTTGACTGTTTCAGGTCATAAACAATTTTTTCTAAAATATACTGGCCAATTCAACTCTGTTACATATTTTAAAATCGATTAATTAATGGCCTTCGTTTATCTATTTGTATCGTTCAATGAGTTAGATTTTGTCTGAAAATAAATTCAGGTATAGGAGTTTAGACTGTTATTAGACTTTGACAGCAGTAGTGGTTTGAGTGTATGTGGCTGAGATTGTCATTTCTCGTTCTTGAGGGTTAAAGCCACTCAGGTGGCGCAGTGGTTAAAGCTGAGGCAGTTGGAGCGGGAGGTACCGGGTTGCAAAAGTAATTTTTACCATACGATTATGATCGGTACTGTGAATAAAGACATATGACTCCTACTATGACTCCCTGTTGGTGTGCAAAATTCTTAGGCCAACCCATCTTCCATGTCAGTACTGTAGGCTGTCATTGAGCTATGCAATGTGCAGATGGTTCAATGTAATTCGGACCTTTAGCCGTACGTCCTCGATTTGGCTGTAATGGCGTAAGGTAAGGACGTAAATAAGCGAACGTGAAAGAGTTGAAAGTACCTCGAGCCCCGAAACAGATTGTAGAGATAAAAAAAGGAGGCCAACCCAAAATTATTCTTAATAATCTTTAACAAATTCAAGTGCTATATTGCGTCAATATATTGTTCTCGGAATTCATTTAAATGCTGACTATATTTTAAACATTTAACAAAAAATTGTTAAAATACTAAAATTCCATTAAACAATCAAATCTTATGAAATAAGTGCCTGTTATGGAAAATAATAATTTTTGAACCGATCATATTAAAAAGATGTGTTAGTTATTGTGGTAGATACCGAGGTTACCATCTTTTATTAGCAATGATGTTAGTGCAGACATCTGTGATTCTCTGTTTACGAGCTATGTCAAATAGGGACAAACTACGACAAAAGGCTGATAAGGCAGAAGAGCACAAAGTAACTCCTGACGGTAATATTCCTAGTTTTCTTCCCGAGACTGTATTCTCCATAAATAAGAAGTCCTTTGAACCAAAACCATGTAGTAAGGGTAGTAGCTAATCCTTAGGTAACTTTATCGCATAAAAAAATTGCGCTCTAGGGAATGGAGCAATTGGACTTACTTTCTTACCTATCCCTAGCAGAAGATTGCTATCAGCTTTATATTTTCATGGCAAAACAGCGAACGAACCTAGAGAAGATTTAAGCTTAAAGTTAATAATATTTGATGGTACACACATATATATGTTTAAGATAATTAAAAGATTGAGCTAGTTTCATTAAGCACGTGACAAAATAATTTGGACTTCATTCGAATACACTATCTGTCGCATTGCATTTACTGAATTGCTTGTTCATTATTACGTTTTACGTGTCGACATATTTGCAATAAAGATTAACTATTATGTTGTCATTTGCAATCCTAAGTAGACAAATTCCAATTTTTCCAAATATATATCCATATTCTGAATATTTTTAATCTATATTTTTTCAGATATCCAAAATGGAACATCTATCACAACAGCAATACGTACCAATCGAGGGAATCGACAATTCAAATGCTCGTGCCTTAGTTGTCAAACTAATCAATGTTGTACTAACCGTCCTTCAGGTTGTACTACTATTAGTGGCAACGGCAGCGGGTATCATAATGCCATTCCTAAAGACTCGAGTCCGAGTACTGACAACATTTTTTTTTATATTAATGACAATTTTTGTAATACGCCAGTGGCCGGATGTACGAGACATTGGTTCGCATATGGTCCGACATTTAAAAGAATCTTTAGTTATTAAGTAAGAAAATAAATTTTTTTTTAATTTTATTTATTTATTTTAAGTATAATTTGACGAAATTATTTGGCTGCATTTTTTTTTTATAGGGTGAACGATAAAACGGTAGAGGTTGATATAATGTAATCGCTTTCTTATTGAATTATATTTTTTTTTATTATAAAATAAATTTAAATATTATTTTTGTTTCGTAAATAAATTGTGTTTTTATTTTGTTTTAAAATCATTTAAAGATCTTAGATCAGGAGACAGAAATATATAATACACATAATTAATGCTATACGACAAACAAAATATTCTAGGAATTAAACGAAATAAATAAATAAAATAAAAAAATATAAATTATGTATTCAAAACATATGTGTTAGCTTTTTAATTTGTTTACTTTATTTGAAATCGATAAAAATTAATTAAATTACACAAAGAAAAAAGATGATTATATAGAGAACATCTTATTTATTTTAATGTTGTGTACATAAATCATATTTATATATATATATATATATATATATATATATATATATATATATATATATATATATATATATATATATATATATATTATATATATATATATATATATATATATATATATATATATATATATATATATATATATATATATATCTATATATATATATATATATATATATATATATATATATATATATATATATATATATATATATATATATATATATATATATATATATATATATATATATTTATATATATTTATATATTTATAATATACATATGAGATTTGAGATACCATCTATTGATTAATTATTAGTTTGGTAGGTAATTATGAATTTCAAATTAATCAATTGCGCTCGATCTCAAACCTCCCAACAAATAAAAAAGACAAATTAATTAATTATATACATAAATAAATAAAATATGGACTGGTTGTAAATTATATTAAATATTATTTAAACAAAAATTTTGTTAATTAAATATATTAAATTTGTGTAAATTGTTAATCTAATAAATATTTAAATTAAATTAATTAATTAAACTTAAACACCAACATTTTACGATAGAGATTTATTTATGTTCGGTACTTATTTATAATTTCGATTTATTATTGTTTTGTGGATGTTGCTTCGTTTAATGATACCTGCTTGTTTTGCTGCTCGAGATTCTAATACGAACAAAATTTATATGTTCCTTTATTTTCTTCATCAAAATTATAAATTAATTTAAAAATGACTTGTGTCATAAAATATATTAGGTGCCTCAATCACCAGTTAAACTATGAAGAGTATTATTATAGAATTACAAAAATTAATTACAGGGTGGTTAATTATTTATTTAAATAAAAATTATATTAGATGTATACACAGCCAAAACAGAGGAATACCAAGATTCGATCCATCCTGTAAATAAATAAATATATTATTATTATTATTAAATCAATTAAATCAAAAGTAAAATTAATTTTTAATTATGCATTAATTTATAAGTTTTGTATATAAAAAAAAACAATTACATAAATTATGAACAAATAACTATACAATTAATTACAAAAAAATAAATGAAAATTGTTAATTAAATTACAAAATAAATCGTTACATAAAAGATTCATTTTTCATATATTATGGAAAACTTTTTTTTGTTTCAAAAGAGAAAATATAAATTATAATTATTAAACATTAATAAAAAAGTAGTAGAAGTATATTTGTAAAAATAAAATTTAATTAATTAAATAAATGAAAAAATTTAATTAGAACATTAATTTAGAATTGTTTACATATTAAGATTATGTTATTTGCAGCCCGAAGGGTTCCTAATCAGTGATAGAGAAATTGTAACATTTTATAGCGAATTTTCAATAATTCGAAAGATAATTCATTTGGGCATATTCTTCAATATCGTATGAGTATATATCTTGTTTTAGGTTTGAAAAAAGCTTAATACTCGCGGGGCTTACGAGTAAAGTTTATAAAAATCAAAATAATAAAGCATTTTTGTTTACATAACGTTATGGTCATGTGCAGTACAATTCATCATTGGTTTTCTGCAAGGCGACCTCATCCATTTAAAATATGAGAGACACCATCAAACCATAATATTCAAACACTTCAAATCAGATTAACTCAAGATCAGCGGTAACACATCAATTTTTTGATAGAACGTCAATAGTTAGGCTGAATCAATAACAATAGGATCTGCAGTCGGTAACACGAACAATTAGTACTCTAATTATATATGAGAAACTCATTTACTTACATGCAAGTAACTCAGCCAGAGATAGAATTGCAGTCATCGTGAAAAAAAATCTTAAACACTTTGACTCTCACGAAACATCAATAGACACTCTCACGAAACATCAATACCTCTAACAATACAGATTTTAACTCTACCGAGGAACATCTCATAGCACAATACGACAGAAGAAGGAAGTTGCGATATTAGCTCAGATTGCTATTCCATTGGTAGTAAGTGAAATGTGTTGTTTTCAAAAAGAACAAATAAGCTCTTCTTAGTAATAATTTCACGCATTAGGTATGTTTATGATTCAAAGCTAGATCGACAACATAGTTGACTTTATACAAAGTAAAAGATAAATGGCAATGAAACAAGTACGTCTCAAGATTTAACCTTACTACCTAAGAACAATTTTTAAGAGACTCAGAATTCAAAAATACAGGATAAGTACATACCTTACAAAGTTGTCAAACTATAACACATCCGAACCATCCTGATGTAAGTCAATCAAAATCTGTAAAGTGTATCCAACACTTGATGCTGAACATCTCAAACGATTATTCCAACTCCTAACATAACATGCTCCTTTGTGTAGTCCAAAAAACACTCCTAATAAGACTGAAGTATTACATGTTGTACAAGCTTTTAAAAAACTGGAGGTTTGGGTTGTTTACTTCTAAAGCTTAACTTAAATAGTATAATTATATCTAATTTTAAGGTATTTCCGAATAATCAATTGAAATTCTACAGAGGAGTATAATGGAGCCGTGACTGTTCCTATCCTATACAAACTTGCTATGCTACTGAGGAAACATTAAGATTGTTTTTAAATGAAACAGCCTGCAAAACTATTTCTATATAAGAAAACCACCACTTTTGGTGTAGTTTATAAATATTTTACTAGATGTCAGACTAGGCGTGCAGAAAGATGGACAACTAGAAACAAGCTGCATTATCAAATTTAGTTGTTACACTAAAATATACCGGGATTAGCTGGTAACCGAACCAATTTACGCATTACCTACAAAACGCTAGTATGTATATTCGTCAATAGGAGTATTAGTATCGTTGTAGAGACTTACTTTATTATCGACGTATAAAATCAGTTACATGATTTGGGAATTTAAACTATTCGTTTCGTGTATGCCTCCAAATTTGGAAACGTTGAAATGACAGAATCGGCATGTTATCTTTACATGAAGTGACTTTTACCTCTTTGGCCATTAAAAAGCTGATAACAAATAACAAAACGCGGACTGGTACATTGTTTTTACATTAACCCGTAACCAATGACCTTTTAAGTTTTGTTACCTTTACTTACGTATAAATTTGTCTTAAACTTAAACATATTTGTGGTTCGTTGATTTAGTTAGACACTCACTGTTGTAATTTGAATTCTGTTTGTCTTCGTTTTCATTTTCTTGAATTTTTTATATAAACAACAAAAAGCCAAATGATCCGATAAAGATTGCAAAGAGAAGACTAATAGAAGTCGGTTTTTTGGAAGGCGAGTACGTAAAACATAGAAAAGTGAAAGAATTCCTGTAAAACGATTTTAATCTTGATAAGCGAAATAAGTTTTTATAAAACACAAGAATTTACTGCACACTGAATTTATTATAATATATTGGCATAACCATTTATGTCCCAAAATCGATGTGATGTAATCGCGTGAATTAATGCAGCAATGAGAGGTTCTTATACTACACTACCTACCTACGATAGTCCATCCATTGATCCAATGGGCCAGTTTGGCTTAAATATTGATGGTCAGCTAGTCACTACTAGTTCTCGTTGATCTATCTGTAAGATCTACTGGTTATGTAAAATTGATCTTCACTCAAAAGTCAGATTCGACTGTTGTAGTGTAGAACTCATGCTAGAGTAATTCTGCTTCATAACAGTGGAGATTAAAATAGACATACAAGATAAGATTATTAGCAAGTTCTATAAATGTTCTTATACGGATTAAGAATAGCGGATAAACTTTGAAAGCACAATGAAAGATGTTTGTCGCCACAATACTTGAACTTCAGTTGTCTGTTGTCTACAAAGAAAACAGAAGATGTGATGTCGAATGAACTACATGCTTGAGAGATGTAACCTCTATTCGTTTCTGTCTCTACTAGTATCTTGATTTTACCAAAGCTTTCGAGTTAGCTACACATTTTTTATGGAATCTCTTCAAAAGCAATGAACTGCAATGAAAGCCATTTATATCTGAAGAGTCGTAGTCAATATGTTCGGTGCAATCGGAAAACCGCATTGTGTATTGAATCATTATGATGGTGTTTCGCAATGGGCAGTACTCGGGACTCTTTGCCTGTTCGTTTTTAAAATGATATTGAACTCTCGCGTTTGCCATTCTATGGGTTGCCTATACTTATCATGCGCAGATACCTATTGAATGGTTCAAAGGTCTCAGTTAAACCACGGTTAGAGCTGATTCTAACCGTTAAGATGGACAATGACACATATATTAGTTGAGTAAAATATCATTACATATGGAATTTGAGAATGTTTTGACTCAGTTCACCTCAACATATAACGGTTGTAAATTTTGTTTTTTTCTCCCGATCACTGTTTTGAAAAACGGACATAACGAGACCAGATAATATTATGCTCAAACATAACTTCGTTTCGTCATGCCAATCGAATAACTTCCCATTCAGCTTTAAATTAATGCAATGGGAGTTGAAGTTATCGATTTTACTTTAACATCTGTTTCAGTGGACTTTCATGCTGTCTGTACTTGAAGGTATTTGATGACAGAACATAAACTCAATAATTGTTCACGCGTTCTATTGAGTCACATCCCGATTTTCACAAAGATTTCCATCATGGTCCAAACAGTATAAGTCAGTTGGACCAAACAATATATGTCAGTTGTACACTTTATACTTCAATGTTTTACCAATAGGTAGTATACCAATTGATAGCCAGGAAATGGTTTTCCTAATCAAGTGAAGCATGTGAAGTTATCCCAGTATTCCATTGTAGAAAAAATAAACAGTTACACTTTCATATCTCATTCGCCGGAAATAATTCTTGTTGTTTTGAGTTGGCCATGGTACGGACCAACTCTTGTAAATATAACGCAACCATTCAGTGCGTTATATTTACAAGTGCACAACCGAGATGCATTGAAATGTTCCATATAAAAATCTATAGTTTTAGATATTTCGGTACCTGACTCCTGAGAACGTGTTGGCCAGAAATGATTCTTTTTGGATTAAGTTAGTCATTGTTTCGACTCAACTCTAGTTAATGTAACAGAACCATCCTAGAATAAAGCGTATGCTGTGGTGTATATTAGACTATTGCAAAATATCTGGTAGAAGACCAAAATATCTGGTTGGAATTGTATATTTAACACACTTACCCGGACGGAGAGACTGAAATACCTTGCATTACAAGTAGTTTTGATATGTGGTATTTCAGCATGTGTGATAACTACATAATGGCGTTCCACAAGAATCTGTTCTAGGGCCTTATGGAACTTATTAGTTATCACACCTGGAAGTGGTTGGCTTTGCTCATTCAATCATTCGACACATTCAAAAATGTTTAAATTCTGGAGGCTGCAGTTAGCAGAACATAAATTAGAATCAGTTGGAACCGTTAGCATAGGGAA
This sequence comes from Tipula lateralis, assembly GCA_963932295.1. Lineage (NCBI taxonomy): Eukaryota > Metazoa > Arthropoda > Insecta > Diptera > Tipulidae > Tipula > Tipula lateralis. The sequence continues at coordinate 191,724,977 of OZ010736.1, read as the reverse complement.
ACTAAGGGCAGCAAAATATTAGAGGTTGGTGCTTTAAACTGTTCATTATAAGTACCTAATGATACAAATTGATGCTATAGATGTTATATAAGATACATCTCATTATCTCTATAGCGAAAGAGCAAGCAGACTGAACGCGACATTGAGATGGATAATTCCAAATACGAGAGGAACTCGAGAAAGCAGAAAAGTTCTGGTAGTTAGAGTAGTTACATCCACCCTAATATAAGGCACACCAATTAGAGCAATTATATTTAGTAGAGTTGTTCTATATCATGGCCAACTCAGAACAACAAGACCTAAGTAGTACTTTTTAGACTAACGGTAAACTTTTTTCTGAGCTAATTTTTTGAGTCAATGGTTAATTTGACTTTCTCTCTTCCAAGTTACATATGGAATATTTTTTTACCGGGATGATCTGAAATTTTTTTAGGTAGCTCTACTGTGAAAATTCCTCAGGTGTTTGGTAAGAGGTGGGAATTCAGTCCCCCTTGATTTGCTGGGGGTTATGTCCCATATATAGATGTGAAGTTGAGGTCGTGCGGAGTTAATTGAAGGGGCCACATAAAGATCACTAAATGTTTAAGACCAAACTCGATATAGGTTTTGTTAAACAATTAGACGATAACAATTAATTTGAGGATTATAAAATTGGCGCCTTCTTGAATTAAAACTATAAGCTGGTGTAAATTGCAAGTGGTGTCAAAATGGACGGGTTTGACCATTAAAATCATCATAAAGCTTTATGACTCATCCTTCGTCGACATCGCTATACACATTATACTCGGAATGTAATTTGAGATCAACAGCAATTTCTAGTTTGTATATAATAAAAATTTAATTAACCAAATACTAAGATCGACAACAACAACACACCTAAATAATTTCTTAATAACTCAAAATTTAACTTTTTTTTTAAATTTTTTTTTTTGATTTTTAATCTCTTCTTACCATGAAACATAATCATTCTTCAATTCATGCAACATTAAAATATACAAAAATAAATTTATTTTGAATTTGTTACGGAATTAGCATTTCAAGAAGAACTATATGCTGTTGTTGTTTTCATCTCTTGCGATAAACAAGACGTTAATGCTATACCGATGAGAGTTCGGTCCTCGCCAGCATCGCCTCTTCATTTTTCGATCAAATATTGCGTTTCGATGAGTTCGCATAGTATGAATAAATTTTAAGGTTCACCGATAATTGGCGCACTGGGCCGTATAATTGGGCTAACTGTCCGATTGATTTTAGATTGTATGGTGAATGAGTGCGTGATCAGTGGCGCTTAAACGATATGCGGATCTCACCACCATACCTTATATGGGCTCACCATAAATCATGACAATGCTATTAGTGCTTACTAACTAAAATCGTCTATTGACATTCCATTTATGAAATCTATTTAGTTTATGATAAAATTTTAAACATTTGTTGTGTATGTGAAGATGAGAGCTAGTTACCAAACACAAAATCTTATCACACCAATTTTTATCTTATTTAAACAATTTACTACGGTGTGTTTCTCGTCTATGTACGAATTGTCAATAAGTGATTTTGTATTTATACATTTATTTACCTAGCTCGTTTATTTACAAACAACACATTATATGTACGAGTGTAAATGTAAAACCAGATAAGTAAGTTTTTCGGTTGAAGTAAATTACCTTCAATCAATTTATATGTTGTTGTTGCTGTTTGATATAAAAAAAATTAGCACACATTAATCAGACACCTGTCAATATATGAACTCAATATGCAATGTGTGCTGGGCTGGTTGTATAGAAATAACGTTTACAAAAATTTTCAATTAGCGCGTGTTTTTCGGTGGTACATATATGTATGTAGGTATATGCGGACATGTTGCAGGTAGACTTGAAGTAGCATACAATTTATGGTAGCTCTTGTATGTTTGATTATCAATCAGATATCGTTTGACAGTCAATTTAAATATTTATATTTTAGAAATGAAGTGTTTCAAGTAGTCGAATTGACGTTGCTAAAACACCTACATAAGTTTCACCTGTTGCCTTAGATCAAAATATCTTGAAGATTTCAAATGTTGATCGTTGAGCTGTCCAAATTATAAGCTATAGGGTACGGCGTAATACGGAGTGTAATAGCCGAGTTATACCAGCAGATCTGGAGAACTGGGAGGTTATTATCATCTGGCTGGAAGTTAAAGGAGATCGGAAAACACTGCTTTTCATCACTAGGTGAGCTATTCATTCCAAGACAGTAAGAGGACTAACGTAATGTGAAAGTAGAGGATATAATGGGTAGATTGGTTCCTGTAGAGGTGAAAAGCAGGATTGTCGAATCGAAGATGAACGACCTTACAGTAGGTAGATAGAGGATCACCGCGTGGCACACATATGTCTCGTAGCAATGTTAAACTTGGACCTAGATCTTATATTTGTGCCATAAGTATGTGAGGTACAGATCAATAAGACTTGTAGTTAAGATTTTAGTATTTCGACTTCAATGATTGAATGAGACGATTAGGGGCTGTCCCAAACTCAGATCCCAAACTTAGCTGTCTCAGAGAAATATTTGGAAACGATTATGTAGGATGCAAAATACTCTCTCAATTGTCAAGGGCTGGCGCAGTAGGCGTGGATTTGGAGTAAACCTATTCAAAAATGAATTGGTTCTGTTCACTATGACATATAACAAGTTCTCTCAGTTGCCCACTTGTTTATAACTTTAAATGACACGTCACTATAGCCTTAACTGACGACTTATCGAGATTTATGAACAGTTAATTAGAGACCGAATATTGGAGAAAGAGTCGCTATAGAAGAGAGCATCTGGTTCCATATTGGTCTTACATCATATTCTAGAAAATCGATAGCAGGCATCGATTGTCTGAAATATTATCTTAGGCAAATCGACCATTTAATGAAGAAACTTACACTGCAAATGGTGGAATATGGTAAAGGGTGGTTAAATTTTAAGAGCCGACGTTGAAAGTGAACCATACCTAAACGTCAAGTTTTTTACTGCATTTAAATTGACATTTCTCGATTTCAGACTAACTCTATTTGAACCAATCGAGCAACGCGTTAAAGTTGAAAATGGGTATTCAAATCAAAATGTCAGTTTAATCGTCAATTAATTCGTCCAACAATTTGAGCAAACCGGGTCTCTAGAAGATTTTAAAACACTAGTGCATGTTTGTACAGCTCGAACTGCAGAAAATATTGCTGCTGTTCGCAATAGAGTGGCTGAAGAGTCGTCCAGCTCAACTCGTCGTCGTGCCCAACAATTGCACCTCTCACGCTCGTCGTTGATGAACATTATGCATAAAGACTTGCATTTGCACGCTTATATAAGGTACAATTGACTCAAGAACTAAAGCCTCTTGACCATTTCAAATGTTGTCAATGGTCAGAATAGTGGCAAGAAATGGTAACAGTGGATGATCAATTTTCGAAGAAAATCATCTTCAGTGATGAGGTACGGTTTCACCTCAGTTGATTCGTCAATAAGCAGAATTGCCGAGTGATTGTCGAAAAACCAATGCACCCAAAGAGTGACTGTTTGGTGCGGTTCATGGGCTGGCGGCATCATCGGGCCGTATTTTTTCCAAAATGAGGCCGGTCAGGCAGTTAATGTGAATGATGTTCGCTATCGTGAGATGATAACGAACTTTTTACAGTCCAAATTGGAATATATGGATGTGTACGATATGTGGTTTCCACAATGGCACTTTTGAGCCGCGACAAATTCAATGGCCGTGTTATCTCACATGGTGGCGTTGTCAATTGGCCGCCAAGATCATGTGATTTGACACCGTTGGACTTTTTTCTTTGCGGTTATTTGAAATAAAAGGTGTACGTCGATAAGCCAGGAACAATTCAAGAGATAAAGGATAAGATAATTCGGTATATTAACGACATAGAGCATTTGAACTATCGGGTGAAGGTGTGCCGCTGAGGTCGCGGCGTCCATTTGGCCGATATTTTGTTCCATAATAATTGAACCATACCAAATTAATTGGATTAATTGGATCCTAAATAATTTATGTTTTATTCAAAATCAACATCGGCCCTTAAAATTTAACCACCCATTATAGAATGTGCGCTATATTGAGTAAGTTTATGCGCTTTTATGTTCTTGGTAGTACTGAAATGAACTGATAACCAAATAGTAAGAAAATTGAATCTCTTAAAAGATCATAAAGCGTTTGTTCTCTGAACTTATAGAAAATACAATTGCGGTAGTCAACCAGATGGCATCCATAGTCATTGGAATTGGTCTCATAATTCACATTGTTATTATTATGGAATGTGATGACTCTGCTCGTGACGCAGAAGCAAGGTTATTCTCAAGCATCTAGGATGGTAGTTGGTTTATCGGTGTAAAACATTTTCTTAAGAAGAAATCAAATCAAAGGACGATATCAACACTTTTAGATATGAAACGACCTGCTCGTAGAACGAGTTAATCTGATGTTATTGGTACCACATGTTCTGTATACATAATTGATCTGATTGGGAGACAGTACAATTTTTCCACATGCACTGATAGTGGTCACCACTAACTGTTACAGCATTACCTATAGCATCCTTAAAGCTTTATGGCCTTATGATGTCTTTCAACCTTAAACAGCCACTAGTGATTCTACGAAGGTATAGTGATCGTTAGTGTATCAATTGCGACTATTCTTGTTATAAAAAGGCTGGCCGGCCGAATCGAAAATGGATGAAGTCAGCCAACTCATAATTATTTTATGTTCAAAATACTGGTCGTCCATTATCGACCTCAATTTCCAGTCACATATAACGATTACCTTCAATAAAAATGTCATCATCACTCGCGTACATATAACATAAAATCTTACAGTAAAATCTACATACCAACCACAACATCTACCTACCTACCTACATGAATTCATGTACCATCATTCAAACGTCGATTAAACATATACAATAGACAAATACCATACCGAACACAGAGAATGTCTTAAGATTAGACATGTTAGATATGACCAAACGATTAATTGTTTTAAACTTATGAGCGCACATGAGATTAGAAAATCGAGATAAGATGAAACGAACGAAAAAGCTCATCGCACCATTGTCTATATACGATACATTATGGTTTGAAGGTTTTATTGGCAGAGGTTAAAGATGTCTATTCGATTAATATGCAAGCGGTGTCATATTCCACTGATTTATAGAATTGATAACACGTATACGTTAGTTGTTTAAATTTCGCGATCTTCTTTGATTGGACCAGCTATGTGTTTCATCAAATTGTTTAAGAGACTGAGAGTTACAATTCTATTAAATCTTATAACAGATGTATGGGATACAAATACTCGTCTATTCAAAACGAAAACATTTACCCAAGCACATTCATAAAAAGGAGATAAACCACTTAGAGCAATCCATTTGCAGGTCGATTTTGTTGACATCTTTACGACATGTGTTAAAAAACCAAACTTGTATAGAGTAAAAATGGGTTTTTGTGTGGTTGGTATTTTAACAACACAACACCTATTAACCATTCATTGAAAAACAATTGGGTGAAAAATATGTCTCCTATCATTGATCTCTGCATGATCTCCTACGTTACCCCATTGTTTTGCATAATTTTGGAAGAGTGTTGCTTGTTCATAAGGAGGGGACTCTACCTGTTTATTTTTTATAGATTAAGACGCTTTTGTTTATTATTTACCTGTTAAGCAATTGCTGACATTAGCAAGACTATAGATTACACCATAGTCTTGGAGTTACGGATCAATTGTTATTTGGTGAGGGTTGAAGGAGGTTTAGACTACGCCATTGCTTACGTAAACGAATATGTTGATTCATTGGCGTCAGTTGATTAGTTGTCGCCGGTTTTAGCTTAATGGTTAGAGTTTCTCATCACGCCGTGGTCTCGAGTTCGATTCTCGCCGCTGACCATTAACTTACAACCGGGATGACAAAAAATGCGATTGTGTGTAAAAGAACTCGTTGACCTGACCATCTGCAATGCACACCAATACGTATTTAATGGTTTGTAAGGTCTCACTTGAGACGTCATTGGGGAATGGAGACGTTTACGGCCTCTAAGCTATAGATTATTTAATTGGCGTCAGGTAACTGGCGGAGCTAGTGCCGACTACAATGACAAACTATAGAATGTTATAAAAGCCTTTTCATCTGTATGGGACAAATTCAAGTCTTCAAATACAAGTTAAAAGAAGATTTAAAATATATATTCTTGATTCAGACATATTCAATTCATTAGTTAGTCAAAGTACGTCTTTCATTCTAGAGGAACTGGGATCTTGTTAATTGTTCCAACGATGAGTTTGGATAAGTGACACGACACGAGTTTGTTTCATATCTCCTGTTGAAGACCGTTACAGCGATTGTTGATATCTTTCATAAGAGAGAACAACATCATGTCTAAGGGTAACTTCGGTCCCACAAAAATGACAGATGTATTCAATCTAGGCCAACTTACTACCCTAGTTATCTTCATCATACATAGTACTGCTGTCAAAACTGCTGTTATTTCCTACCAGGGGGTATAAATCATTTCTTTGTACCAGCTCGATGACAGCGTACTGATGCATCAGTCTATTATATACGATATAAAGAAGAAGGTTGAGTTATTGTTGTCCCATTTATACCTTTCTATAACAATAAAGAGATGGAACTTCAATGATATGTGGGCAGTTATGAGCCTATACCCTTCTTTCTCTTTATTGTCTGACGACCCTACTTAATATAGTATGTTTATACCAGTTAATCTTCTGATCTAACCATATTCCCAGATACTTGACTTTTGAAGAGAGCGAGATGGTATGATCATCAATTTTTGTAAGACTAAAGTTTTCCATAGTCCTGTGTCTAGTGAAAAGTTTCAGCTCAGAATCATTCCTATATAGGGTTAACTCATAAACTCTGATTACGGCACTGGGTTACCACGAGATTAGTTCAGATGGACTAGTAGTCAACTATACGACACAACAAAAGAGAAGACAAAACTCCACCTTGAAGACAGGGCTTCCGCCTCGTATTGCACCAAACCACTTTTCAAGTGTTGCCTCCATGCCATGTCTTATGTATATGCAAATTGCCCAGCGATTTTTCAATTTGTACATGAGTTCAATAAGTTCTGATTCAACATGTTTATCTTTCTCGTATGCATCCTACGAGAAAGATAAACATGTTAAGGTCGAACGTTTTTGACCTGGTCATATTAAGACTTGCCATTCTTCGGAACTAGTCTGAGTTTTCTCTACGATTTTGGAATGTATCCTAGAGTTAAGGTACCTCTAGAGATATATGTGAAGGTTTTTCTAATGTTGGTGTAGGACTGATTTTTACTAGTTCAAGTTAAGCAGCAGGGCGTTCATAATAAAATAGTTGTTGCAATCTTCTTATGGTTTACAGATAACGTAAACTGAATAATTCACTGGTTCAATCGAGCAGATCAACCGCAATGTGTGGTATATGCTATATACCTAAACCTACGTGCATTCGATGTTTTAGCAGCTCCAAAGGGCACCGAAAATGATACTTTTTTAGGCAATAAAACTTCATCAACATCAGCGTATCTTAAACAGAACACAAAAGCGATAATAAAGTAAACTATAATTCAACACTGTTCTTGTGTTATGTTACTGTCATGATAGTGTCATTCCTAATGTGTAAATCTGTTAAAGATTTTTTATGTAGCTGAGTGAACATAAATTATGAACATAAATTTATGGTATGTAAGTGATGTAAACCTTTCAGGTTGATATAGCCGAACTGTCAAATATTCTTATTGTTCTGTAAAGAAGTCTCAATGATTGAGTAGTTATTAGTACGCGATATATGATAGTGGTCAAAAGAGAATCTGGTTCGAATCCAACCGGGGAGTATATATAGGTATGCCAATATTTAATGTTAGAGTTCTGTTTTGGAGAGCGAGAGATGGTATCTCATCGACATCATGTGAAATCAGTGGTCGACACAACTATAGTGATGCATGGGAACATCACGAAATATACTATACCGAAATTTGTTTACAACATTGGCTGTTGCAGCAAAATGGCGTAATCGATAATTCATCCGATTTGTATATAACTATAGTGCTAAATCGCCGTATCGGACCAGTGAAGTGTTTTAAATGTAGTGAAGATAGCCTCTACAAGTAGTCAGCAGATATTGACAAACCCTTGTCGTTTCAAATTATGATCTGCGTCTGAAGCGTCAACAAGCCGAATACGAACCGAGAAGAGTCGTATCAATCCAAGAAGAGTTACAGGTTGTAATTGAATATATTCAAATGAAGATCTCATATAGAGACCTCGTCTAGAGATTCTTTTATATGTGAAATTTTCAAAGTTTACGAGAGGCCAAAAAAAATTATTCCCTTATGGAATTGACTGCATTAATTCACAGCTCAATTGTTATGGCGAATTTAAATGATGTATTCCCAGTCCCTATGAAATACAAAGGGCTCCGCCACAACCTACGTATTAACATAAACTCTGAACGGTGAAAAGCTTTATCGGAAAACGTTCATGCTAGCATATAGTCCGGTTACTGTGTTGATAAGACTATTCTTAAAGATGCGGTTATGGCTTAGTGGTAGCCATATGAACAGATAAATCGATCAACATAGAGATAGACTATAAAAAGTAAGAAGACAGTAATGGCGTCATAACAGTATATTAAAGTTAAGAGCAGACGCGATCCGGAATCTTTGTTCCTCAAAGATTATGTCTTTCATTAGAGCTCAACGCAACATCTTATTTCGCGGCAATATTATCTGTCGTTCGAGTTGTGTAGATGATATCTTTGTGACAATGGAATGAAAGATACTTCATTTTTCACTGGAAACGTATCTTGACTTTCAGGTCTCAAAACAAGTGTTTAACTAGACATTTGTATTGAGACCTGACTTTGTATTCGCACATAGTCAAACAAGTTTCAAATGTCTCCAATCTATCTTTACTCATGACAATAAAATGATTTTATTAACCATGCTGTGTAACCTCTTACTAAGCTCGTAATCTAGAAAAAGTCAATGAAGTACCTAAGAAAACGACATATCATAGTTAATTAGACCTGTTTTGCAGTACGCTTGCAGTACTATATCCTTTCAAGAAATTTCCCATGACCAATTCACACATTTGCAACTCTATTTTCCCGATTACTTCACGAATTCCATCTTTAAGGTCTTGAATCGATTGTGGAGCATTGGCTTTATCTTTCATGTGGCTGCAACGAAAAAAGTCTAAAGGTGTTAAAACACAAGAACTCGGTGGCCAATTGTGATCACCTCTTCGAGAAATAACACTTTCAGGAAACATTTCTTGCAAAATTGCGATTGTTTCGTTGCTTGCTGAAAATAAACGTCTTCCACATCAACATCTTCCAATTCCAGTCATAAAACAAAAATAATCATAGCTCGGTAGCGCAATCCATTGCCAGCCAAAAAACCGCACCAAACAGTGACACGTAGAGGGTGAAGAGGCTTTTCAACTGTCATTCTAGGTTTTTCTGAGCCCCAAATGCGACAATTCTGCTTATTAACGTAACCACCTTCTTATGGTTTCGATTCTTCACATCACTAACTTGTCCGTAACAGCTCAAATTTTTCCACCAATTTCACTATTGCCGGCCAAGAAAGTTCTTCTGGACGACCAAAAAGTGATTTAGTTTTGAAAACTGTCACTGCAAAATGGTGAAATTTTCAAAGCGCTGTTGAAGCGTGTATCGTACCATTTTCTGTGGTACCATGAAACCACTTATTGGAAAAAAACATTTAGTTCTACAGAACAAAGAAATTTTGCCTTATGGCGGTACTGATATCTATCTGTTTGGCTTACCATGTTTCGTTTCATCATGAGATGAAAAACTTGAGTAAGGTAATCTCCATTGGTCATCCATTGAACTTGAAGCTGGACTCCGAAACTTGAAGCTGGACTCAACTGGTGTTGGTGTAAAGATCATCCTGGTTAACTATCAACGGGTCACCTTTTTTTTAAGTTAAGCTTTAATTGGGTGCATAGTGCACTTTTAGACTGTCCTAACTCCTTGTAACTGTTAAAACTCATACACCCAAATTGCGATTCTTCAAGTAAAGGTTGATAGCTGCCTTAATCTTGTGCATTTTATATGTAAACAGAAACTGAAAATCGGCCAACAAATTTCACTTCTTAGATGTTTCTAAATAAATTCGCGCTTTGCATCTTCAGTTCGATATTTCGGTAGCTTCACCGTAAACCTATGTGCATTAACCGTTCCTCGTGTTACCCGTCCTGGGGTCACTAATGGTGGTATTTTCTCCTTTAATTCTGCAGAACATTTACCATTCATTAATCTATAGAACACGCAGAGTTCTGCAACATCTCTGCGATCTTTCGTAAGTCTGGAATTTTGTATTATTCGGATGACACGCTGCTGAACTCTATCCAGCAACTGGAGAGCAATCCACCCCAACCTGACAGAAATATTCTATACAAAGTCCGATAAAAGTTTTACCCTATCAAAGATTTTACTCTTTCGTTACGGCTTTCGGATGTTGCATTTTCCGAAACTTTTTCTTACCGTACTATGAAACTTTATCCTCCTGAACCTAGTTGTTGGATCAAAATCGACTGATCATAACTAAGCGATAGAAAGTTTTTTTTTTCACCATTTGGTTGATTTGCGATCATATTCGTATCTATTCGTAGCTAAATCTACACCACCCATTATTTGGGGATATAAACTAACCATTTCTGGACATGAGATTGGAAGTTTTGATCCATCTTTCTTGGTTTTCGTTACCGTTGTCAAAGCATCAGTATGGAAGCTACTTAGAACCATTACTTCTTTAGTGTCTTGCCATTTTACACATTTAAGCTCGGACGTAGAAACCTTGAATTTTGATTTGCTCCGTTGTTACTTCCCTGATAGCTTGGGTAAGTTTTTCCGATTTGCCATACAAGTACCCACAGCAGGATAATTTATACTTTCGAGTAGGTGCACAGAAGTAAAAAAATCTAGCGAAGCAAAATGTGACATCTGGTTCTAGGACAGTACTCACTAATTTATTAACTACTCTCTCACCTAAAGTGCCCTCCATGGTTTCCCGTTCTCTTCCAGTGTAGAAGTTAAAATCGTACGTGCATCTCGTAGGTGCATCACATCGTAACCACATTTTTATGCCCGGTTTGAGCGACATATATTGTTTTAGTTGTCCTCCCTGTGAATTTAGTCATAGACTTTGAGGCAAGAGACTAAATCGTCGATGTTGTAGGTTTTGCTACAATTTTGTGGCTTATCATCTGTGGCCCTATTCTGGTAATTCCACGAGAAAATGGGGAATAGGGAATTGGGGAAAGATTTTATATGGGATTTCTGTTCAAATATATTTTTTCCGGCCTACTGACGAAAAAAAATCGATGTAAATATTTATAAATTGGGAATAATTTTTCCATACCAAAATTGGAAGGGAAAATTATTTCCAATTTATCACTAGCTTTTTACCTCAGTATGCCAGAAAAAAAATATTTAAACTCCAATTTCATATAAAATTATTCCCCAATACTGTATTCTCCGGGAATTACCAGAATAGGGCCACTGGTGGTGCAAAATACAATTTCGAAGGTAAAAGATATCGACTTTCAAATATATTCATTACCCATGGAGGGTCGCTGAGACCAATAACTGCTAACATTTGGCAATCGGTTGTAACACATCGCGAGCATACATCCAATTACCATTTCTATTTCTCCAGCATCGGTGTCATGTTTACAGGGCTTGACTTAGGATGTGACTTTTTGAAATATTTTATTTGCTCCGAAATATTTTATGACCGAAGAAATATTTTATGAAAAATTTCAGACGGTGAATCAAGTCGGCTAATGTTTGAGGCAATTTTGCAGGATCGATTTTGGCTACTACTCATTTTTGGTCTAAAATCACTATGGTGGAGACAAAATCGTTTTCACTGGTACTGAGGATGGTAAAGCTTATAGAGCTAATGTTTCAGCTGAAGATAAGGTCTGCTATGCGTATGTTGATGCCCCGGTAACATCAACTGCAGCAGGGACGAAATGATCATTATCATAGGTTGAGGATGTTTCCTGATTATTCGGTGGCACGTAGTTATCACTGTGCTCAAACAAGATTCAATGTCTTAGTCTTCCAATATTTGCCGTAGTCCTTCATCAGTCCATACTTTTGGCCGCATGACTAAAAAAAGGTAAGTTTAATGTTTTGCAGGTGAAACTGTATGTATGATAATTACTATACCGGTACCGGATGGTATTTTCACCGTTAGTTCTGCAGAACATTGACCATTTATTAATCTATTGAATACGCAGAGTTATTGGGACGGTACGTCGCTGAACTCTCTCAAGCAAGTGGAGAGCAGTGCCATATGCTCCACCCCAAACCTGACAGCAATATTCTATACACGGTCTAATAAAGGTTTCAAATATTTGGAGAACCTGATGCGATTTAAAAAAAACCATCTGCATCTATTGAGGAATCCGAGTTTACGTGAAGCTGATTTGACTAATGCGATAATGTGTTCATTCCATTTAAAATTGTTGGTAATCTAAACGCAGACGAATTGAGTCACAACTCACGAGAACATGGCCTTTTACCACAAAAGGGTATTCGTTGTGACTTCTTTCAATATTGTACTCAAATCGGAATTAAGCGAAGTGACAACTTCCAGCCGTTTACGGTTTAATTTTGAAGGAGTAGGCTCGACCTCGAATGAAATTCAAGAGTACAATGTTGCATCATCGGAAAAACTGTGGGAAGGGTTCAAGTAGTTAGGGTTCAAGTCATTAATGTATAACAAAAACAAAGTTGGTGACGAAACTGATCCCTGAGGGACTACGGCGTTTGGGGAGTGTGTCGTTGATGATCTCTCGTTTAGTACAACGTTGATCTTTCGGTCTTTGAGAAAGCTTTTAATCCACGTGACGGCCATCGAATCTAAGCCGTATGCCACAAGTTTACAAATGAGATTCTCATGCTAAACCTTGACAAAAGCCATGAATATATCCAAAACGATTGCAAATGAGTACCAGTAGTAACAAAAGCGTGCTAGTATATAAACGGTATATATAGCCGGCCAGTTCTAAGAAAACTGACTTAGTGCTTCGTTGCATGTAATAAAACCCAATTCAGTAGAATATTACACAAATATTAAAAATCAATAAATCAAATTTTCGATTTATATTCAATTTGCATATACATACCGAGTTGTTCAATCACCATGTATTGTACCGTCGACCGTGACAGCGTATACATACCACATATATTCCCGGTAAATATATCACAGAAATCATTAATTTTATAGGTTTACGTTTTCAAATCAAGAATTTCCAAGAAACCCAAATGGAGTGTGTATTATATATGGGATTAGAATGGAACAGTCTAGAACTTTGATCGAAACACACACACAGACACATTGTTTTAATCTCATTATGTCCAGGCGAGGGCGCATTCAAACAGCATTCCCACGCAATTCGCATATTAGACGAAACACTTTGATCCAGTTCTTATAATATAACGTATAGCTTGATTTGTTGTTGCCTCCCATATATATAATCACAATTTAATCTCTCTCGTATGTAGCCAGAAGAAAAATGATCCATCAAACATTTGGATTTGATTTTAGACTTTTGATAATAAGATTTAAGTGAGCTCGAATATTTGTAAGTAAATATTAATGTTTTGTCATTCAAAATGTGACATGTTACAATTGTTGTTGTACTCTAGCTGATATAATTAATCGTACAGACTGTATATATTGTATATATAGATAACCGCGATATTTACCCCGATATATATAAAATTCATCTTACATATACCTAGACGAGCGGTACTAGCGATACATACGTACATATTATATATTTGGGAAGCATACAAACCAAAAACAACAAATAACTCGAAAGAATTAAAATCCATCAAACAGGTTTTCATCTCGTATTTATTCTTAAGAGTTAAGAGTTTCTTATAATTTTAATTTTGTTGTCTTTACAATCAGTTTTTTTCTTATACATTTTTTCATCTTCTCGATTTCTCGCGAGGTTTCTTTCATCTTCCTATATATGTACGTAATATGTATATACGTTGTGTTGCTTCAAGTCTTAAGATTTTTTTTTAATTCTGTTATTCAATTATTTCACTTTATTTGTTTAACAATCTCCGATCCATGGGTTACACATCTTATACTTGGTATGATAATCACGAGACACGCACGCTGTATACGGTGTCATCTTCGTTTCGAACCACTTGTGAATCACTCGATATCGTGTGTAGCTAAATAAGAAACAAACAATAAATACCTTTCAACCCGCGTGTATATACGCGCAGACAATGGGAACGTAGAATATTTCATCTTATATCTGTATGCACAGTGTATGTACTCGAGAACAATAGATTTTCTATTGAAAAGTCAATTACATGATATTTCAATCTTCTATGTACAACAAAAACTATATAAACAACCCGAAACGAAATATCTTAGAGTCCAATAATCTCTTACGTACTGACTTATATACGGCGAGTATATACACACACACACACAGCAAGTTCGTTTACTTTGTTTATATACGTACATTTCTTTGGTTCTATGGTCTTGTAACGGACCAATTATTTTTGTTATTGAAATTGATACGATTGTTGAATAGCAAAAATTATATTTCTTGTACATAAAAAGCTCTCGCGGTACACCAACAACTGTCTATGTGCAAGACATTCATTTATTTCATAAGATAATTGCATTGAACTCTAACCACACTCTTCGGTCATTCGATCTTGATTTGAAGGACCCCGACGATATGAACCATTTTAACCGGTTGTACGTCATTGTTCATACCTTCACCTAGTCGACTTAATGACATCATGGTGATATCAAGGACAACACCATTCGAAGTGCCATCTGGTTTAAGATGTGAAAAAATCGATTTTAACCGTTATCGTTCTTCCCCGTTGTGACAGCCCTTCCCAGAAGCACATTACCAGTCCCGAAATCTGTTAGTGAAGTCCAGGATATCTGGTATCCTCAAGATCGTCAGTTGACCCTCAAAAGGAATTGTGATCCAAAACAGAGCAGTCTATGGGAAGAGTATTAAGGACAGGACCTCAAGAACTGTTCGCTGTTGGCGATGTGAAACGGGGTTTGAAATAGAAAAGACAATATTAGAATCAAACATAAATAGGCTAAATAAAAGTTACATAGCTGGATCCGGTTGGTCGGGGATACCTCGGTCCATGTATCCAATCCTGTCCTTTCCTTAGATGCTAACCTGTAAAATATGAACGAGACATGGCAAACCACATACATCGAACATTGACCAAATAGGAGAAATACATAGGTGCATTGGCCGATCACAATGAACGAACACTGATTACATTAACACAAATTCACTGTAAACAAAAACACAAATGACAATCACCACACAGCACTACAAGTAGAACAAAGCTTTTCCCATGACAGTGACACTGATACGACAGCGAAAATGTCAAACAAGTTGGTTGCATCTCGACATCAACCATAGCTGAACCTTGATGCTACAAAATAGATGGCGTAAGGGAAACGAAGAAGAACGTGTATTGCCCGATGTACCGTGAGAGGTCGAAAAAAGGCTTTTTGTTTGATTATTGCTTGGCGATAGAATCGAGGAACGAGATTTGGAAGATAACTGGAGTAAGCAACAATTGTTACATAAAAAAATAAATAAAAATGTAAAAATAAAGTGGAAAGTACAGTGAAAGGAAAAAATAAGAGGATAACCAAAGAGTGGTGAATCACGCTGTCGGTGAAAAGTGAAGAAGGTTCGTGTCAAGAGCGGTGTAGAGGATCGACAAGTGGACCGCGAGCGATCGCGGTGCTTGATCGACAAGAGGGTTCTGGAACGAGCCATAGAAAGAGACGAAAAGGGGACACGTGGATATACAGGCTAGTGCCACTTTCATATTTTTCCTTACAAGCTCCCAGTGTAAGAAGTTTCATTTCAATAGTACAATTGTTTGCTTGGTACATCCCCAGAGCTGTATACCGTAGGTCCATATCGTTTTCAGAATTTGCCGATATAGCAGCAGCTTCTTATGAATTGTAAGCTCAGAGCTTCTTCTTCCAAGTTCTTCTTTTTTCTTTTTGACATGCTCTTTCCACTTGAGCTTGGCGTCAAGGGTCATGCCAAGATATTTAGCTGTATTTGAATATGGCAGGTGTCGCGATAATTAATATAGGTAGATGGTAATCCTTTTGATATGTAAAGTTAATATGCGTGGATTTTGTTTCATTAAACTTGATTCTCCAACGCTTTGTCCAGTTATAAACCGCATTGGTCATCCTCTGGAGTTTGCTCGTTGCATATCGGCGACATTACTTCCAATTGCCATTATTGCTGTGTCATCTGCAAAGGTGGCTATGGTTCCTTCATTTGTGGTTGGTATGTCTCTTGTATATAGTAAATACAGGATTAGTCCTAATACACAACCCCTGCGGGATACCGGCAGAGATTTTCTTTATCTCAGAGTATTCATCCTCATATTTCACTCGAAAATGTCTATTGGTTAAATAAGATCTTAGTATGGTGTAGAATTGCCTCGGCAGATCTCTATGCAGCTTGTATTCCAGACCATTGTGCCAAACTTTATCGAATACTTGCCTTTATCGAATACGACGTCCCTTTTTTATGTTCTAACGTTCTTTCAATTATATTTGTTATTCTATGCACCTGTTCAATTGTAGAATGCTTTTCTCTGAATCCAAATTGATGTGGAGGAATTAGTTGTCGGTTCTCAATTATTGGTTTAAGTCTTTAGTAATAGTTTTTCAAAGAGTTTTGACATAATTGGCAGCAGGCTAATTGGCCTGTATGATTTTTTATCGTTTGGTGGTTTATCAGGTTTTGGTATCATGATTACTTGTGGTACTTTCCATTGATGCGGAACATATTTTAACCGAAGGGTCGCATTGATTATGTGTAGTCGCTTACGAAATCCTTTGTCTGGTAGAGCTTTGATAATTTAGCAAGTAATTAAGTCATACCCTGAGACTTTCTTAACATTCATGTTACTATTGGCAGTTTGTCTTGGTAGCGATTGGAAGGTTTCCTGGAGATTCTCCGCAAACAAATCAGTCTTCTCTTTGTGACCTCTTGCCCAGGTCCCATCATCCTTTTTTAAGTGGAAGTACTTGAATTTTTAGTCTTTTAAGTCCCTTCGTCGCCTTCCACAGTGAATAATCAGAATTTTTTTCATCAGTATACTAAATATTACTAAATATATTACTAAATATCTGTTGATTGATTCAATTTTAACTTCTTTAAGAAGGGATTTAAGACTGTTACATAAATTGGCTCAGGACCCACCAAAGTGAATCTGCACCCAAACGAGCCAATTGATCAGCCAATACATTTTCTTTGATACCCATGTGCCTGAGTATCCAGTGAATTCTGACGTCATTCATATTGCCTAGTCCATTTAGACCAATTATCGTTTGCAAAACAAGTTTCTATGAAACTGCATTGGAAACAATCTCTAGGCTGTCTGAAAAGATGCAGATACGACGATCTCTGCAGTTCATCTCCTTTGCAAAGAGTGCTGCTCTCAAAATTGCAGAAATTTCCGCCTGAAAAACAGTAAAGGGATAGATAATTCGTCCTCGCAGGATTTTGTATGCGTATAAATTTCTCGAAGATGTGCTTCGTCACTATAGTGCTCGAGGGTGTATGGGCAGTTGTTGCCGGCCCTCTCCCCTCCATATTTGACAATGCCCAGAAGGGCTAAATAGATTTTCTATGTCTTGTAGGCGAGCGACTCTTGCCGCTGCCACCTCAATAGCTGCAGTAGTTGTGGTGTGCATAGCTTCTATAATACTTAGACAAATAAGTATTTCAAGGCGATTAAAGGTCTTTTTCCAACCTCACTCATTGTTCTAGGCCACCAAAATTTAACTACAGATCGTAATGAACTTGATCACTGTTTGATCGCCGAAAAGCAGAAGTACCATGTGAGATATTAGCTGTCATTAAATTAAAGAACATGATAGTGAGAGCTTTCAATAATAAGGCAACATATCAATGTAATTGGTTAGTTCTGGTATTTTTCTAACGCCAGTTAAACAAGAAGCGTTGTTAAACGGTAGCTTCGAGACTATTGAAAAGATTGTAAGAACGGCTAAGATATTTATCTCCTATAAATTACTGATTCGGAACTGAAGCTGAGTTCGAACTTGAATTTCTTCGTACATTCATCCGTTCCAACTATTTTTTCGGCCAATCGTAGTGAATGAATGAACAAAGAAATCGAAGTATGAACTCAGCTTAACAGATGGTCGAATCGTTACTACTTTGACAATTTGCACTTTAGAAAAGTGTTAAAAATTCTTTGGTTGGTGACCCCTGGAAGATAATAGTTTAGGAATGGTAAACCATATCAACTCTTTCCGGTCGCTCTTGACAGAATATTGTCTGTATGTAACACCAAACCAGCAAATATAACCTTTTAGTGAAAACTCAACGTTTAACAATATGAAATACTGGGATAAAGATGAGTGTCCCCCAAACAAAACAGATGCAGGTTGGTGTCCAGACACACATATTAAATAAGTCAATAACGGGTGCGCAACTTATTATGTTGGTGTGTAAACGGTATGAAGGTATCTTTATTCAATTTGGTCCTTTGCAATTTATTTGGACTAGGTTTTAAAAATACCATAACACTTAAGGGGCCACCTTTATCGGCCAAAGCTAGATGTACCCCTTTTGTTGCGTTTTCCATTACCTTTAACAAGCTGTATATCGATGATTTCGGCACGAATGTTTTCAAATAACCCCACAAAGAGAGATCCGGAGAGAACAAATCTGGATAATTTCTCTTAACGAGCCATGGTATCCATCGATACCGATTTCCATCAACTGTTTTGTTTTCTCTGAAAAAGTATATGGCCCAGTTATGAAACATTCACTTTATGGTAATATAATTGCGTTTCATGGTTTACATGATTTTCCGTTCCCGAAATGTGGCAATTTGGCTCATAAATGTCTCAAGAGAGTGTGAAATGGGCCTCGTCGGTTATCAAAATTTGCTTCCGAAAATCCAGTAGGCCGTATTATAAGCGACGTGAATATTCTGTTGGGAATTTCAAATGCAAATCATCCTTCAAAATGCGCCACAAAGTGGTTCGATACGATATTTGGGCTCTAACGCTCAATCGATTAATAGACAAGTGGTAACACTGAGATTGATGTACTATCCCGCAGAAGACTTAGAGATTTATACCGACCATTGACCAGTAGACTTCAATTTAATGAATGTCTGAAACGGATGATGAAATTGGTTTAACCCAGGTTAATCGCGAATCACAAATTTGTTGACTTGACCTTCACATACTAATTTCAGGAAATAACATGTTTTGGCTACACGTAAAGATAGAAGAACGATGGTTTCGTCAAGATGACGTCTGAGTGGAACATACAAGAAATTCACAACCGTGCTTTTGGATGTTGATGAGTAATCATGAGATAATAAAGAGTATAGGGGATCTCAATTTTTACTTGATCTTCAATATGTTTAAGACAAATAATTTTCGAGGTTTATTCCGTCATACACCCACCAGTCCCATCATACAGAGATATATAACCTCCAACTTTATATCGATTGAAGAGGAATAAGGGCGTTATCAACTATGAACAATATTATCAAAGGAAATTAAGCGTGTATAGATCGGTAAACACTGTGATACGAACCATGTTCCAATTACGGTATTGTACGGAACAAGTGTTTTTAGTACAAATCTAGCCAAATATTTTCATACGCCCCAAATACAGTTTAGGCCAATCTTGTTTCGGTATACTGCATGTGATGATATTTATATTCATTCCATACGTCCAGACATAAGTGCTGTAATCTCTCAATACATCACGTGCTCTTTCCATAAGCAGTTCAAAATTTCCGTTCTAGTTCGTTTGCCCTGTTTGTGATAAATCTGTCGGATAAATCTGTCGGTCAATAGTGCTTCTGAACAGGTTGATGGTTTCAAAATTCTAATCGAAACATAAAGCAGGCGTAATGTAATTACATAAGATTGGTCAGTTTCTCACGGTTTAACGAGTCAACGATTTTTGAGTATTTTATCTGAAAACATTTTCACTGAACGCTACTAAAGACGTAGTAAGAATCAATCCGCTTTATGTTACCTCAGTAAAAGCTTGTCACCCGGCAACAGCCATGTGATAACACGAATTAATTTCCCAAAAACGTACTCCGAAACCAAAGTGTCCGAAGGCACCCTTCCATATTTGGCAGTAAACAAAAAGGCTTAACTTGTTGTCTCTGCTTTGTTTGGCCTGCACACCTTTAAATCCAAAGATCAATCGGCAGCAGACCCACAGTAAACTGAAGAGCTCATATCAGGCCACCAAACGAGATTTTGGTCTGATAACCGAAACGTAAAGCTAGTACAAACGTCTGGGTTTCAAGCCCCATGATTTACCATTTTTCAGTAAATGTTACATCCTTAATTGCATTGTCTAAGTATTTTGATAGGTAATTTTCCGATCTAACCAAATCCTCAGATAATTCTTAAGTGAGCGTGATGGTATGAGCCCCAAGTTTTGGAAGACTACCATTTCTCAGAGTCCTGTGAAAAGGATCATCTCAGTTTTTCAAGGGTTGACTGATAGATCACTACAACAAGCTACAACTATGTTAATCGCTATTTGCATTTCATCACATATTCATACCAACCGCAGTATATTACGTCGATGTTATCGGCATAATATTGTTCTTTAGAGATAGTTTCATGATGCTGCTCTTAATATACTACAATCAGATGATTCCACCAAATCCAGACCGTATCATTTTTCGTCACCTATTACGATACGGTGTAAAAATAGTTTCCTCACGTGTTTTTGAAACATTAACCGACTCGCCTTGTATCCGAGCTACACAGCATCCTATTTTTGCCTTTAAATAATTCCAATGGTTTTTAAACATCTGGCAATTATTGACCGTTCGTTTTAAATGTTTTTTGGAGGTTCTGGTCGTATTTTGTTCAGCATAGTATTTTCTTCAAATGGAAGATGTTTTATAGGAACAAATAGTCAAGTGTTGCAGCTATAATATCAAAATCATTATTAGGAAGTTATCTATTTACGCCTCAGCTAAAAAATGAATTAGATTGTTTTCAATATAGATCAATTTGTTAAAAGGTTTGTGGTTAGAATTAACATACCTCGATAGTATTGAGACATTTGTTGATACTTGTATACCAGGTGAATTACATCCAATCTCTTAATATCATATATATATATATATATATATATATATATATATATATATATATATATATATATATATATATATATATATATACGTTATAATTACCAAATCTAGGATGTATAGTCCTTATTTTGGTACAGTAACCGAATCAAGTACGTGTATCTTTGATTTACGTAGAACCATCTGCACATTGAATAGCTCCATGTCAGCCTATAATACTGACAGGGATGATGGGTTAGTTCATAATTTCTATACTCCAACAGGGGGATAGATGTGGTCATCCACAACAACGATCGTTATCAAATGGTGAAAAATCACTTTTGCATCACGCTCTTATTGTGAATCGACCCGATACCTGCTATTAAGAAGTTTTTGTATATTCAGATTGTCAGGGATTCGATAAATTCATACAAAAATAAATGGACATGTAGCAGGTGTAGTACTTCAAACCCAACAAAACATTAAGTATATTTGTTGCATATAATAACTTTCAAGTGATGAGGCAAAATTGATAATGGCTCGTTTTTTTTTAGCTCGGAATGCTAATATAATGGATTCAAGTTACTTAAATTTCAACACTCCCTTAAAAGACAATAAACATCAAGTGAGAACCAAAGTGAATACATTGAAGAACTACATTCACCAAGTGTCGCAAGAGTAAGATTGTGTCCGACCTGTTCATCAAGCCAGCGATTGGACTCCTTTAATATTACAACTAAAATGTCGAATCATCTTGTGTATACAAAACCGCTCCAGTAATGACTACTAAACGCAGTGGTTCGAGCCGAAGCGATTATACCTTGATAAGCCACAAACTCACCTCTTTTCTTTTCTACTTCTAAAACACTTATAACATGCAGCAGACATTTTATTGCTTCAATAAAACAAACGAGTTCTTATAAATTAAGATGGACGCGAACAGGTGTTGTTGCTCAGTGTATATACGCGTGTACTTTATAATTTTCATCGCCATTACAAGGTTATACACAAGCTTCATGATTTTTGTCGGTTTATGTCACATTAAATTCTTTTATGTGGTTGGTATTTAATTATCGTAATTAAGGTAAATTATAGAAAACACATCTGAATACCACAACTTTAAGTGTTGTACTACTACATAGCGAAGAGTTTATGACTAGGATTTACGTAACGAACGACAAATGAATCATTCGTGTATGCATAATGATTGGTTCATCAAAACTGACCGATTTCTTTGACAATGCCATTAGTAATCGAACGGTTATTAAAGAAAATCCCCTTGTATATGCACACACAATGCCGGCCAATATGCAAACAAAGTGTTTTCTGAGAGAATCGCGCGACAACCACAATTTATTCAACAGTTTGCATTGTTAATTGCGCACTTTACAAATAACTAGCATCTATTCGTTAAGTAAACACATTTAAGTTGTGGAACACGATTCTCGGAATGTAATTACCTGTGTAGCTTTGTTAGTTCAAAGCTAAAAAACAAATTTCGCTTCATACGTGATATGTTTACCTTTCATGTATTTTGTGTCGTAAAAACCGTGCGACGATCGACAAATTTCAACTTTTTTGGGGACAAAACAATAAAATTTTGTAAAATGATTACCAACTAGAGGTTTGAGTCATTCGACGATCAAATCGTTTTGCCGCGATTTCCAAGATTGTTATTTATATTTCGATTGGGGACGTGACCAGAATTTGTAATTAGACTATCGGTCGTTTGTAGGCCATTTGCGGGAAAATCCTGAAATCATTTTCTTTTCTCGGTAAACAATATCGATGTGATCAGTCATTGTGACAGTGCCCATATATACAACAGTATATAGATGACCTGCAGCGATGCGCAATTCAAATGAAATAATTTCGAAAGGCGCGTGCTTCCAACACCCAAAAATAATATCTCAAATTACCTGATTGAATTGTGAAATTTATTTCTTCTTCGAAAATTTTTTTATGCAACTTTATGGTACACACACGTACACAAGAGATCATTAATATATATACACATTCTTACGTATACTTTATGTACTCCTTGAAGATCATCGCGAATAATACTTCATAAATAACAAAGTTGTTGTTGTTGCTGTTTGCGAAATAACAATTCAGTTAAATGATCTTGATTTTATTATATTGCTTGAAAAATTCAGGGCAGGTGGACCACCCAATCAAGTAAATTATATACATTGATCTTTATACACAGACAATGCGGAGGCTGCGGCTCATCCGATTTATACAAACGAACAGTAATGGATTCGCCTATAAAACGGAAATGGTTTACTTGACGTGCAATCGCGATACGTTATCGCAAATTTGTCGATGATTGAGTTGTTATCTTAATGGCGGGATATAAAACGAGACATTCTATAGGAAGGTCATCATATTATGAACAATTTACGATTTATTAAATTATGGGTCGTTTTGGAGGTTAACTGGAAATTATTTATAGAAAAGAGGTATAAAAGGCTATATAAAGACAAAGAAGAAGTGATCTTACGTAAATTTGGACTGATAACCAAGAACCTTTGTATGAATTACAGGTTCAGACCAATGAAATAATTTCAGACCAATACTTTGATATTTATCATAGTGAAATTATCACATTTCTTCATTAGAAACTATACTCACTACATTATCCCCGGCTACTCACTACATTATCCCCGGCTTAATTTTGTTCGTCCCGAAGAGAAACAATCAGTTACCCTATCTGGTATGATACTCGTTTCAGAATGTACGCCTTGATCAAAAAGTCCCCGGAATAACCACCGTGTGGCGTTCTCATCGTTTCGATTTGAGTTCTGTTTTTTTGTTAAGTTGGTTCATCTGTTGTTGATATTCCCTCTAAATCTTAGCGTCATAGCTTGCAAACTCTACGTAGCCAAGAGTACATCTATCTCTTGGATAGATGTACTCTTGAAATTTGCAACAACGAACGTTGGAAATGTTACAAAAGTGTTTTGGCAACGATTCGTTAAGGAAATCGGTCGTTTCCTAGTGGCGTGGGCGGTTTAAAAGTGGTCGTGAGTCAATCGAAGATGATGAACGCAGTGGCAGACCATCGACATCGAAAACCGACGAAAACATTGATAAAGTCAAATAAATGTTGGTCAATAAACGCAAATTAACCATCAGAGAGATAACGGAGGACTTGAACATTGCCTATGGATCCGTTTAAGACATTTTAGTTAATGATTTGAGTTTCCGTAGTGTAGCAGCAAAGTTGGTACCAAAAGACGTCAATTTCATGCAAAAAAGTGGCCGTGTTGAGGTCGCAAAAGACAGGATTTGCTAGACTTAACCCGATCCCACATTCATCAAAAGGATCATTACTGGAGACGAGACGTGGGCTTACGAATAGGCAAGTGAATAGCGGTCACCAAATGAGCCGAGACTAAAAACGCACGTCGTTTTCAGTCAAAAAAGAATGCTCACAGTTTTCATGGATTACAACGGTGTAGTGCATCATGAATTTTTGCCAGAAGATCAGACCGTAAGCATAGAGTATTATTTGGGTGGTATGAGACGTTTGCGTGAAGCAAATCGCCGAAAGAGATCGAATTGTGGGCAGAAAACTTGTGGGTTTTGCACCATGATAACGCACCGTAGCATTGTGCCATCAGTATTCGTAATTTTTTGGTGAAAAAAGCAACAAATACCATCCACTGGTGACTTCATTCTGTTCAATCGAGTGAAAAAACCATTACGAGGAACGCGTTTCAGCAGCTGAGAGGAAATAATGGAAAAATCGCAGGAAGCACTGATGGAAATACCGAAAACCGAATATAAAAATGTTTCGAGGATTAGATCAAGCGCTGGCATAAGTGGGATTGGATTACGTGGCAACATAGTGAAAGAGATAGTTCATCCCCTACAACAGTGTTCAGCTTCCGTTGGTCTTGAAATCAACGAGTCCAAAACCAAACATCTGATCTTTGTTTTTAGAGTATTTTCGATTTTACGATGAAAGTGTGAGAGAGGATACCTATAGGAATTCCTTTTGCTGTGAATCAAGCTTTGTATCGCTTACGTCCACTTCTGACATCAAAATATCTTGCAAATGCCGACAAATTGAAAATGTACAAAGTGTTGATTAGACCTGTTGTTATGTTGGGAGTTCAGAGTTGGATCTTAACGGATGAGTACGAAAGATGGCTTCTTAAACATTCGAGACAAGAATTATGCGTGTAATATATGGCCCAAAAAGCAACGTTGAGGACAACTACCGATTTTTTTTTCAACACGAGTGTATGAAATCATAGAACAATGAAGACGGCGATTATGGCTCCATTTCATAGATAGTGTTCTGGCATCTTCTAATTGTTTACAACAATAAGAGCTGGTTCGTGATCGAAACCGATGGAATCAGATTGTGACCTGTGAAAACGATAAGAAAAACAAAAAACATCATTTATCAACGCTATTGCTAATCCATTTCGGAAGCTATTCGTTCCATTGGTGTTGTCACGTTCTATTGCTGGTGTTTTATACTCATTGCCGCACAGCCATATTTGTCGAAGTGGGTGAGCTACATAAATTCCACCAAGCCATTTACTCAGTACTTTACTTACACTCTGCTTTGTGCTAATACCAACAGATTCATCTCGATATAGTCAACAGCGAACTCCTATTTTCTCTACAGGATACTATCCGACTGAGCGGAGTAGCGCTTTAACTCATTATATAAAGGTGCTACTTACGGCCAATTGGGTATTGTTGCTTCCTCTTTCAACTGGAATATATAGAATTCTATCTTTTAATTTCTTGTTTATGTCATCAAGACTCCATTTTCTAGTGATTCGAAGGGAATTTTGATGGCTTTCACCGTTCCTCTTTCTGTGAACCAGTCTTTGAACAAGCCTTTGGTCTTTGCTAGTGGAAACATCTGTTTTATATCTTTAGTATTTTCTTCGAGGAATGCTCGAGATTTTTTAATCAGTCTTCTTCTGCTCTGTTGAAAATGTCCAAATTTGTGATCATTTCGATTTCCCTGATGTCAATTTATTTTTATCACATTTTGTTCCTATCGTTCCTCAGACTATTAACAGTTAATCAGTAAATTCCATGCTATAGTTGTTCAACTGTTGCTAAACTTCCATCTACCGGCCATTATGCTAATACTTTTGCAGATTACTTCTGCCACCCAAATACAATACTGCCTCATCCAATATCGTTATCTGCCTTTTCTATGGGTCAGCATCGTATATATCGAATTCATCGAAGCATTTTGAAGAGACTTGTTTCAAAATATAAACACATCGACTACATAAGATATATAAAAACCAATGGTAACCAGTGGTGATTATATTGAAGGCTCATGGTTAGCTCCAGCTTATGGTTTACGTTTTTGTTTTTTTTTAAATCTCTAATCTGTTTTGGGTCTCAAAGCACCCCTACTAGTTCGCGGTTTGCTTATTTACGTCCTTACTTTTACGCCATTACAACCAATTTGAGGACGTACGGCTATAGG
Source organism: Tipula lateralis (assembly GCA_963932295.1). NCBI lineage: Eukaryota > Metazoa > Arthropoda > Insecta > Diptera > Tipulidae > Tipula > Tipula lateralis. Next base: position 191,698,283 of record OZ010736.1, on the reverse strand, counting down.
TCCGATTTTCCTAACAATCTGCACATTGCATAGCTCCATGTCAGTCTATAGTGCTGGCATGGAAGATGGTTCGGCTCATGAGTTCTGCACTCCAACAGCGGGTCAGATCGTAATCACATGGTGAAAAATTCCTTTTGCATCCTGCCTTTATCGGGATTCGAACCCAGTACATCCCACTCCAACTGCCGCAGCTTTCACCACTGCGCCACCTGGGATGGTTTACGTTACATGTAACTAATCGTAAATGGATGAATACCACCTTTATTGACAGATCTAATAATTCATTTACCTGTTCACAGTCTTAATTTGAACAAAACAAATTATAGACTGCTATTCTTAAGGACTAAATAGCGACTATAGAACAGCCTTTTAGCTACCGAAACGCAATTAAGATCAAACTGTGTAGAATATAGGAAAAGATTCATGGTGTGCAAAGTGTTCTTCAGATTTCAAATTTAATATTTTTACTTTCTGTCGAAATCTGTCTGATCCATGTCATAGTGTCTCCGATTGTTTCGGCATTAGGTATTTTGAATTAGAATTTTCCAATAAGAAATTATTGTAACCAAACAGATACCTTGTAGACAACTACAATATGAGATTTGAAAATTGCCAGATGAGTGGTTTGCTATATTGACATGGTTTGAATTTAATGGATACTTCAAGTGACCCAACTCGACTGGCTTTATTCAAAAACCAGATTTGGATTGTAAAACATTGAGCATGTTGTAAGATTGTAACATATTTGTCAACAGGTGCAGTTGTAAAAAACTTTAAGCAAACCCTTAGAATAACTGTAGGTTTTAATATGTGTAGCAAAATCTGATCTATATATTACAACTCGATTGAGTGTGACATATGACATGCTGTTGGATAATCATGTGTAGAATTTTCGAAATAGCAGTTTTGGAAGGTGTCGTGGCAACACAAAACCGTTTGGCTAATAATTCTTATATTGCATGGACATTTACAATCCCAATGCGTTAGTAGGTTCAAAACAATTTCTGGTAGCTCATTAATAAAGGGTTAAGTCCGATTCAAACATTTATAATTTATGAAATAGACAGTCTTTTATAGGTTTACCGCCAAATTGTAGATAAATCGAAGTCAAGTCACTTTAAAACAAAGGTCGATTTTTACTTCCAGTATTTTTACTTTTTAAGTCGATTACTTGGTTTTCAATTTGTAAGATGGGTTTGAATAAAATGTTTTAATAACATCACGTTTTTGCCAAATAACATCAGGACTTGAAGGCAGGACCAGCTTGTGTATATTGAATTTCAGATTTCAGTCTTTGAAACTCATGTTGTACCGGATTAAAGTGGGAAAAGTCCATATTCTTCTGTGGTTGCCTTTACGGTTTCTTTTAGTACACCTGTCTTTACTTTAGAGGAATAAGTGTGTTTATTGGTCAGGAATCTAACGGACCAAAGTCTCAGGTCTTCTTTCTTAATCATTTTTAATATCGAAGAAAAGATTTCTAGGTGTCCATCTTGTGATTTTCTGCCATGATGCTTCGTATCATAAATGATGTATCCATTGGTCTCGAATAATTTCGATTACACAACCTTCCATTATGTTGCGCGTTAACCGATTGGTGTTTCACACAGTTAAATTATTGTTTCTATTCCAAACTAGAACACCATTTAGGAAGACAAATTTCCGTCGACATCTGCCAGCCTACGATATTTTTAGATCTACCATATCTCTCGGTTAGGTTTATCTTTTGAAAATAGATTCGGTACATGTTGTTCCGCTCTTTATCGTGAAGTACAAGGTAGGTTAACTGTTAGTCACCTAATTAGTAGGAAACCACCACGGCTTCCTTTATAGGCCTGCATTCGAACATAAAAGTTTATGAGGACTTTTTCCAATGAAAGTGTGTCAATGACCTCAATTTCATCTCAAATATTGTTTGTGGATGATAAGCATGCACTTTATTTTTCAAATAACCTCACAAAAAATTATCAAGTGCTGTTAAATTACGGCTTTTTGGTGGCAAAGGAACTTTTAACGGCGATCAGAAAATTTGTTAAATGGATTAAAGGTCGTTGAGATGCAATTCATCAGATTTGCGCCACAAAATGAAATTTAACATGTTAACATAATGCTGCACATACTGTAATGTACGATCACTTTCCTGTTCGTTTTGAAAGAAAAACGGGCGAATGGAGTCACCATCTCAGAAACCACACCAAAAGTGACACTTTAAGTTTCTGCTTCCTGATAACGTTCTGCTTCGTGACTAACGTTACTATTCTCGACTTCCCCCAATTGGATTATTTTGCTTATTGACGTACATATTAAGATAGAAATTAGCTTCACGCTAAAGATGATTGTTGATGCAACACCTTTGTTTCGTCCCAGCATCTAATTAATAAAATGTCAACGGTTCCAGCATCCAATCAATAAAATGTCAACGGTTTAAGGTCTACAGCCTCAGATTATGAGTTAGTTGAATTTTGTATAGATGCAAAGGAAGATCAACCTGTAAAATGTGTGGTCATATGATGCGTGAAATGTTTAGTTCTTGTGAACGTTGATGGAGTACGAACTTCATCAGGAGTACGAACAGGATCAATATATTGATACGTTCTATGACCCTCCACTGAACCAATTTCTGCATTTTACAACCTTTGGTTTTTTATCCTCATTGCACAATGGTTGCCACGTGTAACGTGTGCTACAAGTAGCTTTATATAATTTCGCGGATGGCTGGCTAAATTCAAATCGAAGGTCTTACCTTTTTTTTTACCAATAGATTGATTCTGTAAATGTTGAAGATATTTAGAAGAATTTACGATCTAATTGAAACAACACTTTCTTCAAAATATTATTGTTGTTGATGTCACCTTCAATCCTCACTTATACCTATACTCTTCGTTTACTTATAAAGTGGTGTTGGCCAAATAACATTTTAGTTTCCACATCACTTGATATCTTAGTCTGATGGACCACATGCCCGATAAAAAGAAAAGCTTGGCAAAATTAAATGATCGTACAGTCACTGAGAGCATGGTTATGTTCATAATCGATTCGATGTTGCTTCATTTTACTCAGGGTAAGCTAGTTTAGAAGTGGCAGTGCTTTTCACTTTAGGCATACATTTAATTCTCAAACGACAGCTTTTGATGTTATTTTAAATGTACAAAGATAATATTGGTAAGCCAACCTCATTTATCATCCATTGTCAAACCTCCCGCTTTCGTTTCTGTTCCAACAAGTAGTAACGTGTCTAGACTAATTTAACAACAATAACTAATCGTCTTTCTATATTTTACATTACGATATCGTATCTCATTTTTCTTACATCGTCGATCTAAGACAAGTTACCATATTACACTATATGTGTGTTGGTACCTCACTCGTAAGTATATGAACTAAATACAGGTTTTCCAAAACACTCACACACACACTCACATGTAAGTATATTTATAACCACCGATTGATGTTGGGTACTCGTATTTATATATACAAACCAGCAACGTCTCATTTTATTCTTAAGTTAATTAAAACTAAATGATTTATGATGGTATTAAAATGTCATTTTTTATTAGTTGGTTTGGATGAATTGAATCGAGTCTCAAGAAAAGAAAACCAACAGCGCGAAATACGAGTTCATATATAAACGCAATGATGATCATGATGATGATGATGATGATTGTGATAAAGGCATTTCTGATTGTATGTTAGCGAGTATATACAGCGAACTCGAACATAAATAATTCCTCGACTTTAACATAAAAATATCGCGCGTTAAACTGTTGCAATTACACTTCTTAATGTGTGTACTCGTGTGTACATGTTGGTAATTTACAGACTGCAAATATTTTTTTTTCTAGGGCGTTGCACGGTTTCTTATTTTAACTGTATATATGCTTAATCGTCGTTAATTGAATGGCAGTAAAAATGCAAGATTAAATATTGGAATTTGGATGGATCTTAATCCATTGTTGTTGTTGTATTAAGTTTGGTAATAAATTTTCGTATGTGGTATAGAAGCACAAAAAGCTGTGAACCGAACAACCAACCAAAAGAACGTTCGTTGGCATTGATTTACGATTAATAATACCAATTCTGTATGTGTGTATGCGCGAATTCGATGAATGTCTTAATTAAAGGCGAGTTTTATGAGATTTTTTTTAAGTGTTTGCATTAAATTGGTAAGTTCATTATTGAGTTAATATCGATAAATTATGTCACGTGTAAATTGAAATGCTGCAATGAGGATTTTTTTTTACGTTTAGTTTTAATTGGGTGCAGGGCGGACTTTAAGACTGACCTAGCTCCTTGTAGCTGTCAGAGCTCCTGTACCCAACGTGCGATACTTCAAGTAAAGGCTGGTAGCTGCCTTCAACTTGTGCAGCTTCACCGTAAACCTATATGCGCATTAACCGGTCCTCGTGTTACCCGTCGTGGCGTAATATTTTCTCCTTTAATTCTGCAGAACATTTACAATTTATTGATCTATAGAACACGCAGAGTTCTGCAACATCTCTGCGGTGTTGTAGGCTGTTTAGATCTTTCGTAAGTCTGGGGTTTCGTATTATTCGGATGGGATGGCACGCCGCTGAACTCTATCCAGCAACTGGAGAGCAGTGCCATATGCTCCACCCCAAAATTGACAGAAATATTCTATACACGGTCTAATAAAGGTTTTATATATCTGGAGAACCTGATGCGATTTGGAACCCAAGTTTACGTGAAGCTGATTTGGCTAATGCGATAATGTGTTCATTTGGCTAATGCGATAATGTGTTGCGTTTAACTGTGAAGGAGTAGGCTCGACCTCGAATGAAATAGAAGAGTGCAATGTTGCATCTTCGGCAAAACTGTGGATAGGGTTCACAGTGCTATCCAACAATTCAATAATGTATAACAAAAATAAAGTTGGTGACAAAACTGATCCTTGAGGGACTCCGGTATTTAGGAAGTGTGTCGTTGATGATCTCCCATTTAGCACAACGTTGATTTTTCGGTATTTGAGACTGATGGTCATCGAATCACTTGATGGTCATCGAATTCAAGCCGTATGCCACAAGTTTACAAATGAGATTCTCATGCCAAACCTTGTCAAAAGCCTTGGATATATCCAAGGCGATTGCAAAGGCTTCTCTGTGTTGTTCAAGGGCGAGATTCCATTTGTTTGTAACATACGTCAAAAGATCGGTTGTGGAGCGGCTTTCGCGGAAGCCATATTGTTTATCTGAAATTATTTTATTAAAATATGCGGTTGCATCATCGCACTCTTCCAGGTGTTCGGGTATTTACCTTGCTTAAAGGATAGGAGAAAAATTTTAGTTATTATTGGAGCCAAGTCACTGGCAAACTCGTTCAATATTCGAACAGGAATTCTATCAGGTCCGGTGGCCTTATATATGTTTAGAATTATCGATAAAAGCCGAAATTTACACATTTTTTGGTTTTAAGCAAAAAAGCAGTTGACGATTGAGCAGTGGTACAGGTTGATTTGCTTAAAACTCGCTGAAATACAATCTTCACAACCACGTATGTGAATCCTCTTTACAAACAATAACTCAAAGATGTTCAAGGTAGGCAACACTGTCAACGACTCTTTGTTTATAATGAATATAGCCGGTGTATTTGATATAAGCACGAGTTCTTGCATTACAAGGTGTTTTATTTTTAGTGACTCAACCTTAGTGACTCTATCAGTGAATATAACTATTTTCATATTCTTGCAACTAGCATCATTGTGATACTACCATTTTCATAGGCCATATTCATTACAGCTGTCTGAAACTTAAATTTTTGGCATCATTTGAAGTTGCCGGTTGAATAGTGTTCTCATAAGATGAACTTCCTCAGGTTTAATAATTAGGCCACCAATGTAGCTATACAGACTTTGTGGAGCTTTAAATGCTTTCCAAATAGCTATGTATGTTGCTTTGAAGAGCCTGATTTGTGTATACAAATCCCATTTTGATGATATAAGCGAAGGGCAACGAATGACTGTGGTGAAGTGCAATTTTTGATGAGGGTTATCCAAACATTTAAAACATCAATCATAACGACATGACTTTGTGGTTTTAATCAAGGAATTGGTCAGACCAGGAATATCAAAGAATTGGTACGCCAGGAATGTCAAAGAATTGGTCAAACCAGCTAAGGTTTTATCCACAACCGTAGAGGGGCAAACAAGAAAGAATATTCAAAAAGTAATTTGATTGAAAACACTGGTAGCTTGGTGTAATGTCAGTGATTTACAGTGTCCGAATGCTAAATTTAGAATAAATATCGTATCACGTTGACAGTAGCGACACGTAGAGCTACTAAACTATAGGTTACAAGGCCTTGGATATGAATGATAAAACTAGGTCACAATAGGTCCAAGTGCTATAAAACTATATACCACAGTTGATAAAATTTTATTTATAATAAAACTTCAAATCCTGGGAGATACTGAACAGTCCTGCTGCATTCGCTTGTTTTCCTTATACATTTTGACATTCATTAACTATCGCAGCCTAATCGAATGAATTTTATTTCAGCCCTAAATTAGAAATCCACTTGTCAGAAGGTTCAAATCGAGGGTTGCACGATGTGAATTTTGAGAGTGCAGTCTAGAACTATTTAAAGCTTTGTCGAAGCAATTAGTATCACTGACGGCTATCTTGTCGTGAAGAGATAGGTCCTCCAGGTTAGGCAGGTTGTATACTTTTGATGTTTTTAGACTAATGTTTTGATACTTTTTGAGCCAAACGAAGACAGGAGCAGCACACTTTTGTTATTAGTTTATTCAACTATGTGACAGTAATAATATGAGTCACGGCCAAGTCGGCTCTCATCCTTCCCAATGAGACACATTTTTCAGTGAAAAGGGTTCTTTATTAAGGGCGAAATTTATATTACATTTTGTAGTTTTAAGTAGAAGAACAATTGAAGCTCTTATAGTGGTGAAGGTTGATTTGTAACAGCTCAAGCATTACTGAAACTCAACCTTAACAACCATGGTATCTGATTTTCCTGTACATAAAGAGTCCACACATAGTGATACCATAGACAAGAACAACTTGTGACGTGTGCGTTTACAAATGAAACAAATTATTTGAATTTAGACACTATATTTCTAATTTAACTAACAGGCTTAATCCGACACCGACGTTAACTGGATCTGGTCCGTCCTCTCCACTTGCTCTTACTTCACCTCCGAAATTCGCTGACAAATTCCGATATATTGTTGGGAGCCTGCCTGCGCGCACGAATATGACTTGATCTTCTTAGTTGGCTATAGAAATCGTTGGGCTGGATTGAGGGGCTATGCTGTTGATATATTGGAGTGGTTACACATGCGGGAATTTGTAGAGAAAAAGATGAAAATAGCACTAACCTGTATTTCCAAGTGTAACCTTTCTATCTCGTTCCAGAACACCTTTCGAGGTCGAACAAGCACCTCGATCGCTCGCGTTCTACTTGTCGATTCCTATCAACGTGGCTTTTGGCACGAATGCCTTCAACTCGTTTGTGTATTCTCTTCGGTTTGTAGACCACTTCGACAACGTGGTCTCTTTTCCCTTTTTTTAATTTTTCCTTCACTACACAACTGGCTTCATTTTTATTTATTAAGTATGTCGATTCTTTATTTGCGACCCACTTGTTTCACCTTCCGTCTTGACTCTCACAAATACAAAAAATCAAAGCCTCTTTCCCGCCACACGCATCATCTTATATAACTTTCCGCATCACCTTATATGTTCTATCCTATAAAGTCAATGTTACATGTATGTGGCTTGAAATGTTTCGTTCATCTTTGATAGGTAAGTGCCTTTGGAAAGGGCGGGATTGGATACATGGACCGAGGGTTCCCCGACCAACCGGACCACAGGTATGTAGCTTTTGTGTTACCATTCCATTTTTATTTCAGACTTCTATTCAGACTATCAACCGAAACAAAGTTATCTATGAATTAAAAGCCGTATACTGTTTATAATACTTCTATTGGACACTCAATTTGTGTACTAAAAAGATTTTTGGAATACCGAATGAAAGATTGTTATGGGAAATGGTACATTGACGATCGAACTAATCTTGCTTATACGTAGAGCAAATGTACCGTTGCCATCGGACTTCCGGGTGAATTATTCTGCGTTGCTTATCGATGTATACTCTACATACTGGTCACTAAGTGGTTACTGTAGTAATCAAGGTAAGACACTGGGAGTGCACTGGAAACAGGAAGTGTTCCCATAGCTAAAATCTGCAGATATACCAGCAGAGAACCTAGAATGGTTCCTATATTAAATAAAGTAAAGTTATAATCATACTTAGCTTAAAAAGTTTTATTTTTTTAAATATTTCACTTGTCACTTTCACTTCATTTTTAAATTTGAACTCTTTTAAATTCACTGTAGTTTTATAGTTCTAGTATCCCTACCCGTTTCACCCTCGTTGGTAGAGAAAGTAGCGTGAAGAAGTTTGCTCTGTCGTTCGGTGGGGTTTCAGGTTCAATTCTCGGCGGTGACCAAAAATTACAATTGGATATTTTTAATGTGTTTGATTTTGGGTTGAATCCAGAGCCTAGTGGTTTTGAGTTCTGGTTTAATTATTATATTCTTATAGTCAGTAATGATCGTAAGTTTAATTTAATAATTGGGATAACGTCATTGTGTCATTGATAATGACGTTTTTGATTGTCTCTAAGTAAAATGTGATTTTCCAACAATCAATGAGTATCCAATTGGATTGTGAATGATATGCAATAAGATATAAATGTAGCCAGGACTTTCATCTGAAATGACTGGATGGATTTCCAAGTAGCTACTTGGAAGATGAATCTGATAAATAAAGATAAATCCCGCTTTTATCAATATTCGGCCATTAGAGCTTTTATCGATAAAAGCTCTAATAACCAAATATTGGCAATTTTCACCGATCTCAACACTTTGGTTGGAATGCCAACCCCTTTTCTATTTTTTATATATATGCACGTCGATCAAACAACTTAACCAAATTTTGGTTATTTATTTTTTTTTAACATCCCTCGAAAACACAACAAATCTTATGGGACATGTAACGTAATCTTTGTGTCCAACCGATATAAGAAAAACAATATTTACATGTTCAGGTAAAAATCTCAACGAAACAAAACAAAAATTCCAAAACCTATAAATAAACCAAAGAAAAAGGTAAACCAGAATTGTTATTTTTTTTTTACTCCGTAATGAGAGCACCAAAGAGTCACGACATTTATTTTATACCTCGTCTTATTTCAATCTTAGAGTAAAAAAAAAATTTTTTGTTTTTTTTTATTTAATTTGGGCTCGAAGACAACACCAAACACAGAAAAACGTTTGTTTCGTTATTTTTTCAGTTTTAGAGAGACAATAACAATAAACAATGCATGCAATAACAGCTTCAACAGCCGGGGCACAACAACAACCTGAATGTTATAAGATAAGATAAAGATTATGTTGTTGGTGTAAAATACACGTTATATACAGTTGGTTTCGAGGGGCGGAGGGGATTTAGTTTTTTAATCGCATGAAATATGATATTTGACTGTCTACTTTTTGGATTGTTTGATTTTTTTTTTTTTTGGTCGTCGAACACAATAGAAGGATTAATTTATTTTTTAAAGAAAGAGTGTTGGTAAAGTAAGATGATCAAAAAAAAAAAAAAAATTAACATGAATGACAAAGATTTAATGTGCTTAAACGAAAGGCATTTCTTAATTGTGGTAATCTTGTTATATGTAAAGTAGTTTCTGGTCGTAATCTTAAGATTTACTGGAATTTTGGATTAGTTGATAATTTTTTAAATAAATGATAATGATAAGATTACCAGAAGTCAATTTTTTGACGTGACAACATTCGTAGTGCTAAAAGGTCATTAGACCATTATATACGAAACTGCTAGTGTAGCACAATCCAAACGCTATATCACTAATCGGACAATTTATATATCTATGTATGAGTATGCATGTGTGTGAACCAAACACCAACTAAACAAATAAATTGTTTTAAACAAACAACTAAACATAAAAAATTTTGTATCTTCCAAGATTTGTTTAAAAACCTTTTTGTTCTTCGAACCAATATTTGATATTCTAATTTATAATTATCTAAACAATAAATATTTAAGTTAGAGGCGATAGATCTTTCAACGAAAGATTTCTGGCCGCGTCTTCCCATCTTGACCAATCATCACATTTGACAACGATAAAGACAATTTTATTTATTTATATCAGATAAACATATCTGGAGACCTTAATGTGAAAGACGTTCGACGACGACGACGACCACTTTTTTTCTGTTAATTATCACCTTTCTCAAGATACACAAACCATAATATTATATTGTCATGGTGGGTGATCCGATTGGTACCAAGTGATAACGATGGTTTATTATACAATATTCGACGTTTTTGTATTTTCAAATTGACTGCACTCTCGATATTGGGACAATCAAACTACATCGTGTACGTGTTCATTCTGAATAACACAATTCCTTTTAGATCCTCGATTTGGACGTTTTGACATGTAACCAAGTGATTAACAGGACTATTCAATATCTCCCGGAATAGTGGTCGATCTGTTCCTTGAACTCATGTCAGCTTTTCTCACTAAGAAATATTACCTAGACAGAAGTTATGACCTTCTGGTTTACCATGTGTACTCCAAAGGCCTTGTGACCTAGTTTAGTTGGCCTATCCATCAACACTGTCAACGTGATGTATTCCATATTTAGTGTCGAGATGGTCAAAATCCGTTTTTCATCTTGCTTCTATCGGGATTCTAACCCAGTACCTCCCGCTCCAACTACAGCAGCTTAAACCGCTGTACTACTTGGGCGATGTTCCGCTTAAACAGAACCGTTGAGATCTGGGCACTGTAAATCACTATGGTTTTAATCGAAGAAAGGAATTGATGTTCTATTATACTAGGTCGCCACAATTTTATCAATCAAATAATTGTTCAAAAGTTTTTTTTTATTACTATGCAATCTGTTTTGGGGCTCAAGGCACTCGCTTATTCGTTATCACGCAGTGATCGCTTATTTTCGTCCTTATCTTACGATTTGCAGCCAAATCGAGGGGACGTACGGCTAATAGGTCCGATTTACCTTACCATCTGAACATTGCATAACTAAAAGCCAGCCTATAGTACTGACATGGAAGATGGGTCGGACCATGGTTTTTACACTCCAACAGGGGGTCATAGTTATGTTCATTCACACCACAGATCGTAATCTCATGGTGAAAAATCCCTTTTGCATCCTGCCTCTATCGGGATTCGAACCCGGTACCTCCCGCTCCAACTGCCGCAGCTTTAACCACTGCGCCACCTGGGCGGTTGTTCTAAAGTTCATTCAGTCATTTTGGCTCCTGTAAGGTTGGCAAAAACAAAGCCATGTCGTTATAATGCATGTCCAACATGGTTGGGTAACCTTCAGCAACAAATGTACTTTACCAGTCATTCGTTGCTCTTCGCACATCTCGTCCAAATTTAAATACTAGTTTTAATCAGACACGTTGGGACTTGAAAACTAGCTTGAGCCTTGAGTGGAGCTTCTGGTTATCAGCCAATCTACAAATGTATTTTAATCTTCTTTGTGCACTAGGTTCTTTGCGCAAAATGAACGTCACTCAACTAACTTCTTATTATAAAAAAATATTTCCAAAACGTTGTTCAACGACACGTGCACAAATCAACCGGGTTTCTTCAAAGCAATGTACTGTGCTATATGTTCTATATGGATAGCTTTGAAAGCTCCGAAAAGACTGCAAGCAAGAACCACATTTGCGAACTAATTATGAAACTTAAGCTAGGAAACCTAGGCCAGACAACGCCAAAGAATGCCAAAAGTCAAAGTTTAAGATTGGTTATCACAACTAACTGGTTATCACAACTAAGTTAATTGCAGGGAACTTAGGGAGGTTTGGTCGAAGCCTGATGTAAAAGTAGTCAAAGAATTAGTCAAAATAAAATACCATTCAGAGCGAGAGCTTATGCTTGGATTTCTACAAAGTCATTGTACCAAATCACATGAAAATTTTAGGGAGAAGTCGAAGATCCAACGCTCACCAGTTTGATACTAATAAAAATACTTCTCTATAAAACTCTTCTGTTCGTATACGAAGATTAGCTTTGGAACTTGGTTTGTCATTGATTGTAATAGCGTCTGGTTTTATGATATTTGGCGAATTTCGGTGAGTCAAATATCTGAAGTTGTTGCACTGTGAAGTATTGGTGACAGGATCCTGTCATATTCGTTGGTACTTAAGGCACAAATCAGGCCTGAAAGAATGAGTTGAGACAAATTCAGTATTCTGTATAACACCGAAATTTATGATTCCCATGATCTCATTGCTAATTGCGAATTACCTACTATATAAAATGTAAACAATTAATTATATTAATAGTTAATAATGAATTATTTTTATTATGTTTATGTCACCTGAGACGTCACATACCTCTCACGCATGTATATACTTAACTATTTATGATAACGTATTATGATTACATAGCATAAAATGCTAAAAGCTTTTACGAGTGTAAATAAAAGCTTTGATTGTCGTTTTCTTCCCAGTCGTCGCATAACCTAAAATGTCGGCCGGTCCCCCATCTTAATATGGCGCAGACAAAACAAAGTTGTTTTTTTTGCATAAACTGAACAAACCGAAACTCACGACATGCATTTTGATAAATCGTCTATTGAAATCATTTAAAATGTTCGCGAACCAAATAAATTTCGAAAATAAAAACATTTTGCTTATAAATATAAATAAATTCTTATCTTAAATTGCCTTTTAGTATTTATTTATTTAATTTTTATAAACATTTTTTATTTTTTGCTCTTTTATTTATAATTTTTTTATGGCCTCTTTGTAATCTTTTTGTTCTGATCCATTTTTAGTTTCTTCTTCTTGATCTTGTTCTTTTCAACTGCTTGACTTGATCTTATATATTATTGTGTCATACCTCTCTATGTGCTGGTATGTATGTAGATATCTACGAAACGAACAGATTTGTTATCCAAAGATACGACCATTATTTATATTATTAGCCGTATTATTATTATCATTATTATTATTGTTATCTATCGGATTAAAACTATAAAAAATAGACTAATCATTGGACCAACTATATATAGAAAATATATACGAGCATACCGGGTGATCTATAAATCGATGCCGCATTATTTAGTCAGTTCCTAGATTTAGTTTTTATTGAAATATTTTCTTTGCAGACTTTGTGCTGAATAAGAGATGGCACCACTACAGTAGCTGCTGAATTTACTCAGTTTAAACTATCATAATCTTCCAGACTGGCCACAGTAGTCAATTTTCTTGTTGTAATACAGATATTATTCTCCATTATATATTGGACGCCTAATTCGGACATGCCTGCCACCCAGTTCCGCAATAACACTATATATTTTGACTAGTTTAGGACAAATCGAAAAATAGTTGGAAATTTCGCAACACGACTCACAAAATATATAGGAACACAGTGCAACCAATATCAAGTCCAGTCGCATATTGAATGGCGATATCAGACCGTAACTGGCCTTGCGAAAGAACATTCCACATTGCCACACTCAATTCGAAAATATTATACTTCTTCAAGAAGTTGAATCAGGGCGTTAGCACCAGTTCAAGAACCTTAACTTCTTGATGGTTCGGTTTCTGGACTGGACATCCATTCCATATTGCAAAATTCTGTACAAGAGTCTTACCGCATCTGCATTTCAAAGAATTCAATTCATCTTTCATTGAAGAGTCTAGTTCGGCTGATATTGCAGTTCAACACATTACTCTAAAATCTCAAACTGATGCGATTTTCCTTACGTAAATTCGTCAGTATATTTTCCTTACGATTCCGTTACTCCACCTCCTTCTGAGGATTTTATATAGGTAGTAAGTTGGTGTAGGCATTCCTCTGATAGCTGGTTGTGGTGCTAATGCACATCACTCTCTACGGGAAGGTACTAACATTAACAAGAGAGGTTATGCTCTGCTAAACTATTTTAGTTCTACTGAGTTGGATATCTTCAATGTTGGATGTGACTCAACTTTTATTAACTCTGCTCGCAGGGAGGTAATTGACATTAGTTTGTGTTCCATGTCCTTCACTAAATTTATATTAAACTGGAGAGTGACGAATGATATTCTCACCTTCGAACACAGGTGTATTTTCTTATATATTAATCTTAAAACTTACCGTAATAGAAAGCTTACCAACTGGGAAACTTTTTCTCTGGAACTTGTGTTCTTACACGAATCGCCTATGAAGATTCCTTCATTTGTGGACATAGAATTTCAGGCTTCTGGACTGTTTAAGCAATTACACAGCGTTTGAGATTTCGTGTCCACTTATCTCGAACCAAAAAACTCAGAATAAACCTTTCTTGTGCTCTGCTCTAAAAACGTAGAGTAAAACTACTAGTAAGCTGAAGAATAAGGACGGAAGATCCAATCTTCAGTCTGGTTAGGATAGCTTCTAAACACAAAAGATGTACAAAAATGAAATAAATACATCACAGAGATTCGAATGGATAGTCTTCTGTGAGGAAAATAATAGTTTACCTGCTGTAGGCAGACCTAACAAGTCGCTGAGCAGGAATAATAGCTGCGTAGACTTGATTCACTTCGTCAACCTAATGGTATGCGTACTCCTTCTAATAAGTGGGTTGATAGTATACTTCTCACTGCACATTTTCCGGGATGTAAAACCATTGCAACCAACAATTCTGGTGTAGTCACTAACAATTTGGATCCAATTCCTTATTGAGACTTAGTCTGCAGATTAATCAACTATCAGATCCTACGTTGGAGTTTATTCTCTTTCGAACCCTTCAAATCTGTTGGTTCTGACGGTATATATTTCCTGTTATATCGTCTCATTTACTGCATCTTTTCCAGGCATGTATCGCATTTAGTTCTGTTCCACGATCTTGGAGCAGAAGTAAAGTTAATTTTATTCCAAAATATTTGTCACCAACTTTTCTGAAATATTTAGAAAGGATTGTTGATAGATTGATAGGAGACCAACATTTAGCTACCGTTCTCCTCAATAACAGTTAACAAGTTTACAGAGTTGACAAATACTGTGAGACTGCCTAACATGAACTCGAAACTAGGATTGGCCCTTAATTTAGAATCGAATCCAATATCATCAAATGGATTAAATGTATGCTTGAATCGCACAATGCGATATACGATGTTGAGGATACCTTTATTTAAGTAAACACTTCTAGAGAATCTCTGCAGGGACGTGCATTTTCACCCCTGTTGTGGCTTCTGATTTGTTTTGCTCAAAGTTATGCTGATGATCTATCTGGTTCTGACAGTTTCAGGCAAGCACCTGAATGTCTCATCAGATTAAACTTTACACGCCCTTCTTATTATAGAATAGTGGTGTCTGATAAAGGTTTACATGTCCTAAATCAGCTGCGCCTCTACCTGTTCATATAGTGAAAAACAATTAAAACCGTTGCCCTATCGAATCTAAAGCTGATCTGGTCAGCTACCTCTACTTGTTTTAAGGCGAAATACTTTGTCAGAGAGACTAACCCGAAGCTGACCATTTACGTTTTTTTTACTGAAAAAGACAACTTGAGAATATTAGTTCCTATATACTTACTGGCTATGGTAATTTCAAAAGCAACCTTCATCGCATAGGACTTGCCAGAGATGACGTATGTGACGAATACATTGAATATGTTGATGATATATCCAGCTTTCGACAGCATGAGATCTCTTGTGTTTTACTCCATGTTCCTGTAAATCTATAACTGTCTTCTCTACCCTGGTTCCAACTGCTCTAGATTGCTTAGGTTGCATAACTCGTCTGTGTGCTTTGATTAAATCCTAGGTTTGCAGCATGGGCTTCTTGTGCGATTGAGTACGGTACCTTAAAGGGTTCCAACCAACTTTAATAAAAAAAGTGTATTAGCCGTCAATTAATGTCTTCTGGCGTTCATGCGTAACTCCCTTCACCAAACATTCTGCTCTACTTTATCCTAAAAATTCAAAAGCTAGCATTATCACATCTATTACTTGTCAGCTACTGTTTGAGAAAGACGAATATCTTGCTTTAATGTGAACAACTGTATTCTTTGATGTTGGTATAAGAGGCGTGAACTTGAATCACTGTATAGTAATCTGCTGTCACTCTACCATAATCTAATATTTAAATTAATTTCCTACATCCCCAATCTTTTGCGAACGGTATTAAACATTAATCAGAGAGCAAAGACACCTATTGCAGAAGACCAGTTTGATTTTGTGTACCAAGGTAGTGATAACATTTTGCCACTACACAATTCAAGGAATTAGGAACCACATGGCGAATGTGGTTAAAGCTGCGGCAATTGGAGGTACCAGGCCCGAATCCTGGGCAGAATGCAAATAGGAATTTTAACCATTTGATTACGATTTGTGGTGTGTATGACCATATTTATGACCCTCTGTTGGAGTGCAGAATTCAATGACTATTAACCCATCTTTCATGTTTCAGTACTATAGGCTGGCATGGAGATATGCATGTGGAGATGGTTGATCGATTTGGCTGTAGTAGCGTAAAGTAGAACGTAAATTAGCGAACCGCGAAAGAGTTGGGGGATCCTTTAGGATATTGTAAAGATAGAAAAAGACAGACGAAATCAGGAGGCAATAATTAGACCTCTACCATATTTTCCAAAATTACACCTCTTGCAAGTTTTATCTTCCACCTATAACATGAAGATACGGGTCGGTTTTGAAATTGATTTGGCTTTGCTCGTTCAACCAAATCGATTGTACTGGCCGAATGTGGGATTCAAACCTCAACCACTGCACCATTGATCGTCACGAAACTTAAATACCACCCGTTTCGAAACGTAATATTAAATTCCTATATATTATTGGTCTTATTATTATTATTGTTATTATTTTCTACTACTACGACTACGACTATTATTATTTATTCTTTATACCTTCGAAAATAAGAAATATCGAAAGTTAAGTGATCATTATGATCGTAAATATAATTAGATTTGATCGATATTTTATCTACTTCAGTAGAATTAACTAAACAAGTCGGAGATAAAATATAAAATTAATTTAGGTATAAATACGATAAAATATGTATAAATGGAATCGATCGAGCGCGACCGGGATCTCGAGATCACCAATACACATACATATATACATATAATATACACATATTGATGCAGACGAAATGGGTTAAGTCACAGTTGGACTTATTCAAATGAAGTGGTTACCTTAGTTTATATTATTTCACACTCTACATCATAGGAACGTATCGATATATACGAGCTGTATATAGGTGTATATGCATATAAATAAGATTTATATAAGACGATCTTTCTTTTTGAAATGAATGAATTTTTTTTTTTAATTTATGCAAAAACTTCTGGTGAACAAAACAAAAAGGCAAAATATAAATTTTAATAATCAGCAGGAGTTTCATTAATACAGTGTATTAATACATATAATTAATTAATTTATTCACTTCATTATATAAATGTGGTCGGTCGCTGGATATAGATCAAAACCCTATATAAATCGATATATAGTAGCAATTCGCTGCCACTGTATAGTGCATCCGATACAGTGCACCGAATGGGTGACTATTTATAAAAATATTCAGTGAGGGCGAATCTTGTATTGATTATGAGATACGTGAGGTAAAGAGTTATGACCAACAGCGGTATTTTGGGCAATGACGACAATACCTTAACGCTCTCCTCTATATAAACGGAAATGTACTACAAAAAACGGGGGAAAATATACTACAAATAGTAAGGTAGAGTTGAGAGCAAGTCATTAAATGTGACGTGATGGTACTGAAAAAGTTAGTTGAAAATATTATTAAAGTAAAGTGCAACAATCCGAAGTGAGTTATACTATACCCGAACTATTGTGGGGTGTAATGATATGTATATAATACCGATGAGTTTTTAATACAATACACAACCTTTTAGCATTTAACTATTTTATATATATGTATGTAGAGTGTAGTGGGCGATAAGAAAAGTCTCAATGTATGCATGAAGTGAATAATCGAGACTGCTCGCTTTCACGATTATTCACTTACTAATAAGATTAAGCTTCCGATGAGATATTTATTCTAATAATAGAAATAAAATTATTCTGTGTGGTAGTGCGGGTAGTATCTGTAGCATAAAGCAGGCTTACAGGTATTATGAATACATAACAACGTCAATCTATAGGGTTAAAAAGTGCAAAACAACATTGTTAACCGTGTTTCAACTTATGGATGAACTCTAAGATAATCGATGATGAACATTACTTTGTCAACCTCAAATATATACGAACTAGCCATTGCCTGAAGCACCCCATATTTTAAACATCCTTATACATAAAAACGATGGTAAATAGTTATAGCTGAATTATTTCAGAACAACCAATCTATCTGAGAACACAAATTTTCGAGTAGAATATATAGAATAACTAAACATGTAACAAAGAACTTTGCTCAACATTTTATTACTGCAGACATTTAATGTGCATAATCCTGAAACGTACCACATACTGTAATTTGAGGCATATGTCGTAATTCTCATTAATGTATATGAGATGTTCTCGCCAATGCGTTACGACAATCAAGAAAGTTCGGGAAGGCTTGTCTATGTATATATTAGGTATAACGTTACTACATATACACATCCACTGGTCCTACTACTTATAGTCATATATACTAAAGTTATTTCATGAAACCTATTGGAATACTATGCTGTACTAGTCCCTTTAACAGGATACAAGTTTGAAATTTATAAGATGCAGTTCGAATTAAGACAGACATACCTTTAGTTCATTCAGTGCAACATACCTGCAGCTCTTTGTATGGATGCTATCATTGAGTCAGTTTCAGTTCAGACCTACGTTAAGTTCATCTTTATAAATTTAAAAACTGTAGACAACCAACAACGGGGTGTCAATTAAAATTATAATTTACTAATTGTATACTTAGTGAGAGAGTGTGAACAGGACTAACAACTAAAGTTTATCGACACTCAAGAGGACACTTCCTATAGAACTTTAAACTAGAACAATTGTAATACTTACCAGAACTATAATACACCATTGGTTGTCACTATGAGTACCAACACAACTTGAACCACTTCTCCTTGTCGTTCTGTAAGAAACTCTGTCAGAATATATCTTCTGATATATCGGATATATCTTCAATATTGAACATAAAATCAAATTAAATGCCAGATTGCTATGATAACGTGAATGGATGCTGTACTATTTACAACGGATGAACTCGCTGCCAAAATCAACCAGACTAATTTAAAAAAATTGAGAACAGAAGACAACCAAAATATATTTGAAGATATTATGAAGGCAGCACCAATATAAGAGAAGTCTCATTGTCGTTCCATCACGCTAAAAAGCACTCGACAAATTTATATTCATTGAGAACATGCTTATACGCTTTCATAATGGTTCTCCAAAAACACCTACACTACCAATATCATTGGATAGATACACTCCTGGACAAAATTTTAGCGTATTGTTTTTTTGTAATAAAAAAAATCCCGCTGGACAATTTCAGTGGAACTGGTATCAAATGATCCCAAATTTATAATTTTCTCAAAAGAGGCACAAATGTGGCGTTATGGAATTATAGCGGCTATTTTTCATTGCAAAATGTGTCGAACTATTTTTTTTTTTAAATTTTTAAAAGCGGTTTATAAACATTAAAACTCGCTTTATTACAATTTAATTTGATTAATATAATAATAATGAGTATTTCTCCCCCGTGCCCTTATTACAGCTTCCATTCTTCTGGGCATACTAAGTAGAATACTTTGTATCATTTCTTGCGGAATGAGATTCCCCTCTTCTTGCGCTGCAACTCTCAGCTCTGCAGTCGAATCTAGTGCAGGATTTCTAGCTTCTAGGCGTTTTAGAATATCCCACACGTGTTCAATCGGATTAAGATCAGGACTCATTTGTGGCCACTTAAGTGCACGAATGCCAATATCTTGGAGATATTGTCGTACCGTTGCAGCAACTTTGACTGGAGCATTATCATGCATTAACACAAAACTGTCATAACCTATGAAGCCCACATATGGCAAAACGTGATCTCCAAGAATGTTCCGAGCATACCAGTCTGCATTTATCCTCAAACCAATATCCACCAGCTTCGTACGGCCCTCCCAACTGATTCCACCCCAAAACATTATTGAACCTCCACCAAAGCATACAGTTTGCACCATGTTACACGGTGCGTAGCGTTCTCCAACCCTTCTGTATACAAGATTGCGTCCATCTGGTTTCCATAATTGGATTCTGGTCACATCTGAAAAGAGAACAGTGGCCCATTGATCAGTTCCCCAAATTGCATGAGTATGAGCAAATTCTAAACGGCTGGATTTGTGGCGGGGAAGAAGCCGTGGAACTTTTACGGGCCGTTTTGGAGTTAGGTTCACTTCTTTTAATCTTCGTCTAACTGTTCTGACACTAATATTCACTTGACGCGCACTAAGTAACTCATTTTTGAGTTGAGTAGAAGTTCGCTTTCGATCTCGTAACGAATTCATTTTTAAAAATCGTTTAAAAATCGATCGTCATGCTCGGTTGTGCACCTTTTACGTCCTTGTCCAGGCCTTGTTTTATACTCTAAGGTCTCACGATACCGCTTAAGTATTCGTGAAACCGAAGACTGATTAATTCCTAATTTTCGTGCGATTTGTACTTGTGTATAATCTTCCTGATACAATGTGACCACTTTAACCACCTCCAGCTCTTGAACGGGCGCCAAATTACAATGGATTTTATGTTAGGTGTTTGCTTCAGAACACATTTACAAGAACTAGTGGTACTGCATTTAAAAATAATTGATATGCAATGGAACAAAAGCCGATCGTTGCGTTGGATTTCAAACACAATGCACTTTTGATTAAATATTTTTGAAAAATTTAATTGATTGGCTAGCAGTAAACTTTATTCAAGGTGGTTTATGATAAAAATATAAATGTGCTATCATTTGACACTAGTAGTATTAAAATTGACCAGCGGAATTTTTTTTTATTTCAAAAACAAATATGCGTTAATTTTGTCCGCGAGTTATATCACCCTCGTTTACATATATAAGCAAAAACTAACCATCAGATGGATCGGAAGCATCCAATAAACTCTTAAGAAGAACTCTAAAGAAGCAAGACGTTCTTATGCAATAGATGTTAAAGAAATTGACATCTACTAATGACTCATTAGATGCAAACAACTATTCAAAAGAATATTAAAGTTTTAAGATGACGTAATTTCGGAGGCAGTTGTAAGAAATCACCAACTTAAACCACCGTGGAAGTACATCTTTATTCATGGAAGTACATCAAAATAAAACACTGTCAAATGTAGCAAAAATCATTTATTTTAAATCGAAGCTTCATAAAAGAAAAGCACAATTTATTAGCCACTGCACAGGGGAAAATTATTAGATGGCCTGAATTGCAAGCACGATATAACAACCAAAGATTGCTCACCACTTATCGAATTCGTCATTATCATCACCAGGACCAGAAAAGCAAGCAATTCGAACTTTGTATGATCCTGTAAGAGAGATGGTACATAACCAGCAACTGAAGATGAGCTCTATATTTGAAGCATTTTCTGTTTTCATATTGTCAAGTAAACTTTAATATATAAGGCTATTTGAAACAACGCTGAAAAATCCTAAGGGAGACCCCGAATTGGAACATATATTTAATTTTTTGGAAAGGGGATTCAATTCTGTAGAGATGACGAGAAACAACGTGTGGATACATCAACTATCTCCACATATTGCTGCATAGAAAAATGTAACGACCACCACAAATTGGAACATTGATATGTGTTTATACAAAAGTCAAGGTCGGAAAGGGCAAGATTTGTAAATAGTGCCTGATGCAAGACTATAGGTATCCAAAATACGAAGTGCTCAGTAACTACTTGGTGTATAGTGTGTAACGAAGTACACAACACTCTATTCCACTGCAATAACTTAGCATCGAAGCCCGAAATTAAGCTTAACCGTTAATATTCGTAGGAAATCAGTATCGCAAGTTTTATTACCAACTGCCGTAGTGAAGGAAGCTGGTCAGGTAACAAAGACTATCATAACAAACATAATTCAAGACCCAACCACACGTCTTTAAGTGTAATTCGGTGTAATAGTAAAATAACAGAGATTGCAGATGAACCACGAAATCTTTAAGCTTCGTTATAACAACAAAATGAACAGACTTATTGTTTTTAGTGGTTTTCAGAACGATTTAGTAATTTGAGACCAAAATAAAATTCTTAACTACAAATTTTCTTAATATCAAGGTCAGCCAATTGTCAAACGTAATTTAATATATCAAATAACTAAACGTATAACTTCATGTTTTATTACCTGCATCACCAATCTAAACTCGACTCTGCCTCGTCTCTAAGTCGACCCATTAAATTTGGTAATTTGATAACACCTAATTTCCGTTTCGAATATCTGTTATGTCCAAATTAAATTAAAAAAAAAAGAAGAAAATGTTTCTTTTGTGGCGTTGGTGTATCGTGGAACCAAAAACTTGTGCAGAATGGGAATCACCAGCTCGAAGAGGAAATTTTATAGACGCCCGTATCCAAAGCTGAAGTTCAATTGAACAATTTTGAAAATTTTACCAACTAACAATTATAATAATAAACAACAACAAAATATATATCTGGGTATAAGACGACGTATAAGACAAACAAGAAGAAGAAAACGAAGAAGAAGACAAATGACTTTAAAAAGATATTAAAAAGAAATAAAAATAAAAAAAAGAAAAGAAAAAAAAACCAAAAAAGCATTACAACTCTGCTGAAGTAGCAAGCCTTTACTACTTACCAGCGACTTATATACATTTTTATTATTTTCTACTCCATTCCAACCATTTCTTGTACATTCGTATGTAAAAGAGTTCGAGATCGATTCGCTGTTGTTGTATTGTCGATGCGGTCGTGAGGTTGTGTGGGTTGTTTGCTTGCTTTGCTTTCTTACCCATTTTTTTCTTGTATTTTGTTCTTGTTTGGTTTCGTCAAACAACAGAAAACAAAATGAAAAGAAAACACACAAAAAACTTAAATAAACGAATGAATGTATAAGAAAATTGTGTATTGTTCGATACCGCAGTGGCGTCGATCGATCGATCGAATAATAAGCTTTAGCATCGATTGGAATGATTTGATGGGAAAACGATTGCATATTTTTAGAAGTGTATCGAATGACTATCAATGTCGAAATGTTGGGTGGAACATGATCGACCAAATTTGATCTGAAATCATCTATCCTGTATGTGCATGATCGTTGGAGATCAATTAAACCATTACAAGATTATTTAGTATCCACCACTTACGACATCAACTAGTAATTAATTATAGCTACTTATATCATCACATGACGTTCGGGTTCTGTTAATAGTTAGGCCCTAATTGGACCACCACTGTACTAAATATTTTTCCTAATCAAAATTGATCGTTCCATTGCATCAAGATCATCTTTTTTATACTACTACCCCAGCTTATTTCATTTTGTAGGTAGAAGTCGATTTCTTTTGATAAATCGTACAAATTTTGAAAAAGCACCAATGTCGCACTTATATATAGAAACCGGGCTGGTACCGGGTTTTATTAGCTTGTAAAGACTAACTTTTCCAATGGTTTGTTTCAAGATTTGTAATTTTTATATAACCACTTAATACTTTTACATATGTGTAGAAAGAAATACTCACACAGCTTGTGAGTTTTATTACAGATTTATTACAGTACAGCAGGGAACCCTACTCCTACACAAGCGCAAATCTAATGAAATTTAAAGCCTCCTATATGACAATAAGGTTACTAGGTTAACATCAAAACTGTCTTACAAAGATAGAGAACTGACATTTATATTTCTGTTTCTGGCAATCCTATTCGCAATTAAGGTCAGCTGGATACTAATTTACTAAGAAAATATTTTGTCACAATGAGTAGACTGGATTGGTTGGAATTGATTTAGTAACAGTATTTTACTTTTATGCCTAAAAACAAACAAGAAAATATATTATGAAAAACAGTTGCTATCATTCGATATCCTTTAACGATTTGGGCCTGTCAGACGAACTGTTATGTTACATTATGCACTTATATTACAATTACTAGGAACTGGTCCAAATGTTTAACATTGATTCTTAAAGATGATCATATGATCACTCTCAGTCCCTAAATCAGTTTGTTCTTCGAAGCCTTAGATATCCGGTATAATCAATGTTGTCAGTTCAATGATGATTTTTAGCAGTGCAGTCTATCCCACAGGATATGAAGAAACACAGAAGCACAATAAGTGCACAACAGTCTCCTTCTTCTCCTCCCTCTTCAGGGGAGTCTCCTTCTACACTGTTCGTAGTTTGTGTTGTTCCGAATTTTCATTTGGAATGTGTGGTTATTCACCGACCAATGTCTGTTGAGAAAGTTCGCAAGATCCTCAAACTATGTCTGTTATAATTCAAGGGGAAACTGGGATCTTTGCTGATTTATTGTCTCAAAGAAGATTTTGGATGAGGTTATCCCATCTCTTCTGACGCAAAATAACTAAAGTCATAGTCGATATCTCTCTTAAGAGATAATAATGTCACCCCTACTGTGGGATCAGGTCGCATGCTTATTTATCAGCCAATACATTTCCTTTGATATCCATGTGACTGGATCCAGTGAAGTCTAACATAACTTAGCTGATTCAAGTCAGTTACCGTCTGCTAAATAAGTTTCAGTGAAACAGTAGTGTAGTAAATCGCTTTTAGGGCAGCTCAGTAGTTCCAGATTACAGTATACTGATCCATTGTTAGAGATCAAACCCTCTTATATATTAATATTCTATACATATCGCATTTATCTCACCTTCTTAACGATGATATTAAGACCTACCCTTAATTGTCTCCTGCTAAATATAAGTATTTCCAATTTCGTCCATATTGAATAGGACCCCTGGACTGCATCTAAACTATATATCAAAAATCGTTAAATTGTCACCCTCTATTTCCAGCATGACGAGGCCTAACAAGTGCCAATCTTTAAAGAGTAAACTTCACCCCCATTCATGTGATGCAATTTTTCTCAATCTTCATATTTTGTTATTTAATTAAATAAACATTAGCCGCCCGAATCGAACATGGAACGAGTGAAATAAGTTAATTGCCTTCAGGTCAAATACTTTAACACTTTTCTTAATTTCAAGTCATCAATCTCCTCCACTGAATCACTTACTCTTAGTACAACAAAAATTCAACCAAAAAAATTTTTTTACATCAACGAATAAAAACAAAAAGTTTAAATCTCAAAACCGGCTACTTGTTATCTCATTCACTCCTACGATCGTCGTACGATCTTTGAGAATTCGTTTCTACCTTCTCTTGTACACATAAAATCTCTTTTGTGTTTGTCCCGAGTATAAAGAAACAAAACTTGAATTTCGTTGGTATGTTTACATTGTTTGTGTATTGAGCGCGTACTGTATACCGAAGAGAGATGATGTGAGAACAGAAAGAGTACACATTATATCGATATAGTGATATGATCGAGCGAGATGGTAGATCGCGATCGCGCATACAATATCGATGCAAGGAGAGTAAAAAATGAGTTGCGATCGAAAAATAAATTTTAAAAAATTTGAAATTTCATTTTCGTCAGTTTATGAGTGAATTTTGTTGGGTTTTAACAGACGATCGCGATCGCTTATCAATTTTATTTTATATATATATCGGTTTTATAATTATGGTTCCGTGATTTTTTGTCCATAATAATGCGTTGTGAA
Source organism: Tipula lateralis (assembly GCA_963932295.1). NCBI lineage: Eukaryota > Metazoa > Arthropoda > Insecta > Diptera > Tipulidae > Tipula > Tipula lateralis. The sequence goes on along the minus strand of OZ010736.1, from coordinate 191,672,497 downwards.
AATGTGAATTGGTGTGAAAAATTGTGAAAATTTGATTACACTTTTGGATAAAGTTTTGAGTGCGTGAGTGTGTATGTGTGCCTATATATAGTGGTGTAATGATATTGTAAAGTTTTGTTAAAAATGAGGTGAAATAGAAAAAAAGAAAAATTAAAGTTTTAAATAGTTATTGCGCTATGTACACAATACATATGTACATAGATATAATAAATGAGTGTCAGACTTAACAGTTTGGATATAACATTGATTGATTGGATATTATGTTAGTACACTTATTGTTCGTAAACTTTCCATGGATTATTAGCTGATCGCACAACATTTTCTATATAGTGCGATAATCGACACGAGACTCGTGTTTGTTTTTTGTAACAACATTTAAAAGGATTAACTATTATTTAAGTGCACTTAAAGACAGAGAGAGAGAGAGGTAATATAACACATTAATATTTTATATATCACGCGTGGTTTACCATATAAACTAAACTAAATTTTATCTCGTACCAAAATCTGATCTCGGCACAGTAGTATTTCGCCCAATTAACAAAACACAATCTCGCCTCGTTCAACGATACATGCCCATTTTTGGCTTAATTTATATCCATCGTCTATTGCCGCGTTCGCACACAAAATCTCATAAATCGTTTAATTTTGGTTTGACGACGCGTCGCGCCAAAGTGGGCGACGAAATCATTTAACCAAGATGATTACTAATTCATCCTAATATAAATTTAAATTTTGCTGCTGGAATTTAATTTATATAATTTACGTTTATAGTCTATTGTTACGATACTGGAGCTTTTCGCATGTTCTACACGTTTCCTCTTCTTAATTATTATTACAAAAGGTAGCTGAACATTGTACATACTTATGTTTTATTTAATTAATTGAATTAATTAAACAAATTATATGTTGTTAGATCGAAATCTTTCTACTTTGTAATTTTATGTACGTTCGTGCTGCTGTTGGATTTCGATCAGGTCATTGAATTATTAAATCTCTTATAATCCATATAACATTTTGAATTAATTCGTCTCGTCTTAATGATAATTTATTAATTTTTTTGTGTCGATGTGTGTGTACGAAGCTTTTTTGGATTTGGTTTTTTACTTAAGCCGGAAATATTATGCAAAGTAACAAAAAAAAACGTTGTTGGATCTTTAAAATTATTAAAATCTAATAAATTAAAATTAAGTTCATTTAAAATCTGTTTATAATTAAATATAGAAGACTGGTTATCGATAAATAGTTGAGATAAAAAAAACGAGCTTTTGTATATTCTTTAAGATTTTGAGTTAAGATAAGCGATCTCCATATAAATATGTTGTTCTCAGTAGATAATTTATACTCAAGCAGTAGAGTTTGTGGTCTTGAAGTGTATCGGAGCTGGCAAAACGATTGTAAGACTATAAATCATATAGTTTTCACATTTTGTATTGCGCAGCTTATTGAACGACATTTGATTTGAAAGTCTTACTGTTAGTGAATATAATGTTTCACTGTCCAGATATAATCAGCTTAAGTTTTCAAAAAAACAGACTACGAAGGCCATTTTAATATCAAGATTAATTACAAATGATTAAAATCAATACCAATAAGTTCGAACATAATAAGAGGAGAATGTTGGTAATTTTATCAAATGATTAGATCATCAAAAGTGTTGTTTTATCGCGCAATCACTTACATCCTTGATAGCCACATTCTCATTATTTGTTCGACCCTACCATAGTTAAGGTAAGGAATCGTAATTTACTAACGCTCTATCGATCGTTGGACAACATGCCCAAAAACGTAGTTACTGCTTATATCTTAAGGATTACTTCCTTTATAATACCAATCGGTCATATGGAAAGCACCTTGCCAAAGAAGGAATATGTAAATTGGAGGCAGAACGATGATCGATACAGTAACCATCTATATTAACCAGATTCATTAATACTAGGATATAATTTTAAAAATTAACAATCGGAACGATCAGGTTCAACTGGTTCATACTCTTCACATGTTTAGCAGAAGCATCGTTGCTGACAATTCTCGAATGAACTTTTATGAATTTAGGGCTTTTACGAAAAGTTACAGCCTGTTTTGATGAATGGCGCCCAGAAATTACTAGGGGATTGGCCAAATAATAGACATTTGATCTTTGTTGAATACTACGTATATAAGGTCTCAACCGATCTATATAAATTTGGTACTACCAGTGTAAAAAATAAGTTAGTGTCGTTTGATAACCGAATAAATAAACTTAAGCTTTGGCCAAAGCTATAAAAACCTCCGATTAACGGATTTTAATATGTAAAACCTTTTGTGCTTTGGTTATCTATGTAATAGCCGTCCATGTTTTTTCGGGTTGTTAATTAACAATCCATTCGGAATTATTGCTCTGTCTTGAAGATAGTGCAGTCGTATGCTGGTTACTATACTTCCAAAACGCAATTATTGGATGCATCAAATTTTTTTAACGTGGTTTCTGAAGACAATGAATAGTCTGAAGTAGAAGCTCTATGAAATTGAGTTGACTGTTTAGCGGCTTTTGGTACCATAATTGTTATATCAGAGCTGAAATACCTTATAATAGCAACAATATGGCTGTTAAAATCATCCCGTTGCAAATAGTGCACAAATACTCCAATTGATAAAAATGTATGGTTTGGTTGTTGATCAAGTACCTGAGGATCACATCAAATGTCACGCATTTTGATTCAAATCGGATTGTTGAATCAAAATAAGTCGTTCGATAGCATTGAAAACGCGATCATGATCACTTGATCTCATGAAATGCCTAGAGTAAAGTAGGACGAATCATTTTTGACAGTTTTTCTGAAAATGTGAAGTTATTGGTTGAGATCAATCAATCTTATACGATCAATATGGCGATCAATTAATGTAGATCTTGTCAATTTTTTACGATCGTTTATATTATAGTATAATGAATGAATTTAAATTCGATAAATGACCATGTAAACGATCATTAATTGTTTATATTGTGATTTATCGAATTTGCCCGGCAAAAAATGTATTATACATCGATCAAACTATGCAGACATGATCTTTGTTAATGACCTCTAGACAATAATTAGTTGCACGTTCAATTATATCCACGATCGCGATAAATCACATCGTACATAATCACTTTGTCTGTTTAGATGACGGAGGCAAACAAACTATTTTGAACTAGAACAGTAAAATAAATTCCAAACAGATCGCGGACAAAACAACTATTTTGCGTTCCCACTTGATATGTAAAAAAAAATTAGATGCGTGGTCTGACATCCTATAAATATTAATTTATATTTAAACTAATTTTCAAGAATATAAATCTTAATTAATTTAAAAAAAAAATCTATATACTTAGTTAATATACGATCGATAGATCATTTCATAAATCGTCTATATTAGAGACATATCTTATTGTCAATTTGCAAGACACAAACCAGTTGGTTTATTTACATTTCCCAAAATTATGCAAATGACTTTGGTTCGATATTAATACATGTATCGTAAATACTGATGAATAAAAATATCAAATTCAATCAATGAATGTATCAATATAGGTATATAGCGATCGATTCAAGCTTTAATTAAAGTTTTTTTGTTTTTTTTGTTTAATTAAATTAGCATATGATTAAGAAAAAAGCGCGCGGGCTAGAAGCATTTCTTCATTGTGAAATGGCTATAAATTATATATAAATGTATGTATGTATGTATGTATGTATTTACAACGACAGAACGGCTCGTTCGAACGAAGAGCCAACCGAAATTATGATAAGTTACGTTTTGAATGTGTTTTGAGATGAAATGTCTTATTAATTATGGATTCATGTGGCGATATGAGTTATAAAAAAACGATTTTTAATTTTAATATATGTACAGTTTGTCGGATAATCTGGGATCGGATGCTCGTCTTGTGTATGTCGGACCACCAGAAATTAAGTTTTGTTTTTTTGTAATTCACACAGTAATAAAATTTTGCCACTAAATGTTTAGGTCCAAATGGTTTGTAACGCAACGGTGGCCCCTTTTATTTATTTATATATATATTATATAACATGTTGTGCTCACATGTGTGTTAAAAGGACCTGCTGCGAGATTATATATATATATATATAGACGATCCTAATTTTCTAATTTGAAATAAAGTGATTTGATCTGCAAGTCATTGCAACTAAGTGCGCGCCATAATGGGCGTCAAACTTTTCTAATTTTTAGTTTTTAAATTAAACTTTCCATTACATACATACATAGACATAATGATGCTATTATGCTTATAAACTTGCGCAACATATACAAACGATCGTGTTACTGTATATACATAAAATTCTCTCGATCTGTTTTCTTTGCTCACAAATACCTGTTGATCGAAGTTTTCTTACCTTTACTACCACATCTTAAGAAGTAAGAATTTATAGTTGTTTTTTGGTATTGTAATGATGCTGGTAAACAGATATGTGTATGTATGTATATATATAAACAAACTAAAATCTAAGATGGCTGCCATGACATGCTTTTTTTGTGTGTTATAAACGCGATCGTTTGGTTTTTAACATTCATACAAAGTACAAAATGTTTTGTTTTTTTTAAAGATCGTTTGTTATTATTTATTTTTATATGTTTCTTATCTCAGTGATTATAAATATATATTTTGTTTAATACTTAAACATGAGATCAACAACAGGTGGTGTTGTTTCATGTGTGCGGTGATCGCGTATATTATATAGACACAGATTTCTCATTCATTAATCTGTCTTTATTGGTGTTGTTAAGCTGATCGCGCACATATTTATGCAAATTTTGGTATTCTAGACTATATGCGTCCTTGGTCTAGAAATTCCGATTGTGTTATGTATATGTCCCCACAACGTCTACACATGTGCCATGCCTACTGAACTATTTCTTATCAGTAACTTTACATACATATATTATAAAAATACCTTCTGGACTACGCATGACCAATTGTGTATGCTATCTTTACTCGGTTGTAAACTAAATAAATACAGTGAATGACATTATTGTGTATAGTTGAATGCGTTACGTCAACCTAAATACAATATATCATAAAGATAAGCGCGATTTTATACACGAATTTAGTGTAAGAGGTGTGAACACATTAAAGCAACTGCATAAACAACATACAATTTTGTCCCCCGATTTACTCTTATCAATCACATGTCATATTATTTCTTATCATCGCATTTATATAAAAATGTATATTAAATTTATTACATTTTATATATGTTTTCTATTTAATAATTGTCTTTGTAGAAAATGCCGACTGAAGGATCATCAACAATAGATGAACGTGGCAGTAGTAACGGCGGTAATTTATCGTTATCGCGTTCATCGCGTATAGACCAATTCTTACAAGCACAACAATCGCCCGATTTACAAGCGGCAATGCGTAGCTCGTCGACCGGCCGCAGTGCATCCGCGTCGAGCGGCTACGAAGCACAACTAGCCTATCAACACCATTTAGCCGGTATACTGTCGTCGTCGCCAGCCCATCATCATCACCGGGAACAATCAGCCTTTGTGCCGGTGCTGCCGTCGCGCGGTATGCGCACCTCATTATATCCAGGCATGTTGGACGGCCCGGATCCAATGCAAAAGGATGGCAAACGAAGTGGTAGTGGTGGTACAACAACTAGTAATACAAACTATGACCTAATGGCGATGGTGGCGGATAAGCGAAAAGAATTGGCGTTGCGTGAAGCGGCCGCCGCTATGTTAATACCACGGCCTAGTGTAAATTCATCACCGGGTGGTCAATCTGGAGTGCAACAACAACCACCGCCCGGAATGTATCCACCACCACCGGGATTTTTAACGGGCCCTGGTCCATCGCCGACTGCACCCGGCACATTCGCATTTCCACCAAATCCCGCCAGTCTATTTCCGCAAGGTGTACCGCCCGGTATGCATACGAATTTGGATCGACGCCTGCTGCGAGCACCTGGTCGTGCATCACGACCGAAAAAACAATTTATATGTAAATTTTGTAATCGTCAATTTACAAAATCGTATAATCTATTAATACACGAGCGTACACATACGGACGAGCGGCCATATTCATGTGATATATGCGGAAAAGCATTTCGACGACAAGATCATTTACGAGATCACAGGTTAGTAGTGACACTATTTTAATTACTTTTTAATGAGTAGAAGAGAAATATATATATATAAACGGATTCATTCGTCTTTCAATCAATCGATCGTATTCCACGATCATTGTATTTATAAACATCGATATCATGCAATGATGTTCGACTAATGATCATCATAATCCGTTTTAGTTATGGTGCTAGATTTAAATACATATTTAATGATAGGGTTGTCTAAAATAAAACTTAAATTTATAATTGCCCTTGAAAAATGTATAACCTAATCCAAAGATGGAGTCTCGATCGTATATTTTGTTTATATGTACGAGATCGCAATCACGCGATTTTTAAATATTATTAATTAGTTTTGGCATTATGGGAATTTTTATTATTTTTAAACACTGATCGATCGTGGTTTTTTACGTTGAGTTGCTGTGTGTCTATTTCGACAGATGGTGTTATATTTTTTTTTGTGTTTGTGTGAGTGAGGGTGATAACACACATATTCGAGCTATACATGTATAAGGAGGTCAATGACTGATCGATTTAAAACTCGATCTTCGCGATCGCGATCGTTCGAAATGGAAACCCTTTATCGGTGTCTATATATTATATATAAAGTGATCATGGGTGGTTTTTATAGAATTCCACCTGTACATTTTGACTCGATCGATCGTAGTATCAAATATATAATATTAATGTTATTTTAATAAGATTTCTACGTTTCTCCCATATTTCCAAGCTGTGTTGTACAACAACAACGAGAATAAATATAAATTACAAATCATTAATAATACAAGTAATAATGATTTGTATTAAATCGAACCAAAAAATAAAAAAAAATATTATGTAATGGTTATAAATTATGTACTTATACATAAAATCCATGTGGTGCGCGATCCTCTTGAATATTATAATTTAAAATCTCATCAAATAAAATTAATAGACAAAAATTCTTTGCGTTTCGAATTTGTATATAAAATCGAAAATTGGTCGAAATTAATTAGTCGTCGAATAAAATCAAACGCCTCGTCTCGATCACCTAAAATGAAACGATCGATATATAAAAAAATTGTATTTCTTTGTGTATAGCCAATATGATCTTAGAATATCCATCAATCTTATTCCATCGTGTTTTTTGTGTTATACATAATACGATTCATTGTGATGCGAAGGAGAAAATCGATACACAGACAGCCACGTAGTCAAAAAATAATTTAGATAGTTACTTATGTACAGTGAGTACTTCAATCATTAACGGTCGATTCGGAGGAGTAGGAACTCTTCCACCTTTATAATTGTACCGCGCGCATCTTGACTCTATATATAGTTTTAGCTTATAATAACACACTTAGGTAATTCCAAAGGTGGAAACTCTTCAACTCTTAAATCAACAATCTCGTATATACGTTAGATAAATAAATTAACAAGTGATTCTCTTAACAGTCACACATATAAATATTGGTATGCATATACCAATGTATATACACATCAAACAAAACTCGCCGCCAAAGACGATATTTCAACTCTTAATGTTTGTAAGGTAAACAATTTGCAAAAAAAAAATTTTCTTTAAAAGTCTGTTTGTCCAACTCTTAAGGATTTTTATAAAATCTTGTTTCAACGTTTGTCACAACATCGATCGCGTCTATATGTATATATATGTAACATTAGATTCTATTGTTTTTAAACGATCGCCACTCAAGTTTTAAAATATTCAATATTAATTAGAATGATCGCGAGACATTCAACACATAAGTTCTAATGAATACTGCGCTGAGCTGTAAACATGTCAGCGCGCTGAGTGAATTTATGGTTATGGTAATTTTTATGTCGATATTTTTTGTTTTTAATGATCACTTGATCACGTCAAATCACACCTTTGAATATACGATTGATTTATAGTTATGGTTGCGACTGTACATCGACTGTATATCGATGTATGTATGGTATGTGGTCCTATACTGTTTATTATATGATCAAGTGATCGCGCGATAATAATATTTTAAATCACGACTTTATACTTTCGATCTTGATAGTAATTGTAAGCAATACTCTCGCAGCAATGCGGACGGGGCTAATATACTTCTTCGTAATAGTTTTTAGTTTTTTGTTTGTGTGTGTGTGTGTATACGTTAAGAAGGAAGGAATAACACTCGATCGTACATAACAACAACATTTATTATTAGTTGTCATGATTTTTAGTTTAGTATTTTTGACTTTATAGTTTTACTTATATTTATATATTTGATCGATGATAAATTTTTTTATGTTCAATGTGCTGCTTACCAAATAGACAATATACAAAACACAGCGCACAAAAAAGGTTTAAAGGGAATTTTTTTGTGTATGTATTATATAGGCTCGCCGGGGGGTTGTGTGTAAGCAGTTTGGGAATATTAATCGGTCGGTAAAAGTATTTTGAACTCAATATGTTTAAGACTATACTTCATTTCGAGATTCATAAAGTGTGTGTCCAAATCCTTAAAAGATTGGTGGCTCGTACCGTGTCAACAATCTAACTATATTGATTTCGATCACAAGCCTTCTCTTCATATACTGATGCAAACAACCAGAAGATGCCAGATTGCTCTCTACGCTATGAAGCCATCGTCGTCAATAAGGACCCCTTCGCCTACTGAAATGCGGCTCTCCCAACAAAAATCGCTGTATCATTCCGTTTGGATCAGCACGCAGAACGTAACCGAGCCACCGTAATCGCTGTACTTTTATTACATGCATGATATAAGGAAGTTAAATTCCTAATCTCGCGGTTGAAACGAACTCGGAGTGACTGCACGTTCCACGTGCCGATTCTCAATCTTGTTTCTGAGTACGTAAGTGGGAGGTCATTGGTGGTATCTGATTTGTTTTTGTTTAGTGACATTTTTAACATTTGTGGATTTTACGGATGCTGATTGTCAGGCCAGCGATCCAACAAGATTTATGGTGGTATCCTATGGATTTCATGTTTCGGTCGTAATATTTGAAACATGAATGCCCTACCCACAGGGGTTTGGACTATTATAAAACTTCCAAACACAGATGCCATAAAATTGTACATCATGTTTTCATGGATCACGATTCACGGCTGTGTCATGATTTAATTAGTCGTTATGCTAAGGTTCAACCTCTGTTATTGGCGTAATAAACGTTTTTGTAACTCATAGGTTCAGTAAGTATGTACACACCACAAACCCAAATTAAAACTCATTACATACACGTCAATGTCTTTCTGTCCCAACCCCTCAAAATTTCATACTACCTCCTGCATAATCTAACACGACAAAACTACCTTCTCGCAATGAAATTGGTCTGCCTTCTCTCAAAGGTGGTAATCTGGTTCATGCTTTTCAAGGCACAGATATTTTCATGAAGTTCTTCTTCTTATGCTGCAACAAGCAAACTCCACTAAGATGGACGAATGGGAGCACCAACGACATGCAGCCAGGTTCCTCTCATACCACAACAAGCTTAATTACTAAGCAGGTGAAATCAGGCACCAACACACAATGAAACTTAATAAATCGAAATTTGAAATAAAGTATATTGTACTTCACTAGTACTCGAGTGCAAATGACGTCATTATCAGATCGAAACTTGCCTAACAAATTATAATACATATAAGCAACAACTTAAGTCAAGTTTAAAATTTAAAAAGGATTCATGCTTTCGATGGTTTGATATTGGTTATCACTGTCGAGTACTGACCAGTCAGTAACCATCACTTTGACTTTCAAATTTGTAAATGTAAAAGTTATTACTAAATTGGATTTGAACGATGGCCTATTATTGAAATAAAGTAGGTTTCTACCATTTGTTTAGCAGGAAGTTTTTTAAGCTACGATTCGATGAGCAAAGCTCGTCTTCTATACTAGGCGGTTGAACTATTTTGGGTTTATTGCATTAGTTCCTTCTAAGGTTTATGTTGTTTCGACTTGGATAGCCTATCACATTGAGGGTTTGCTCCTTTCCGATTCGCTTGTTGATTTCACGTTGTAACCTCTTCAATGCTTACTGTACCCTATCCTTCATTACTTTCGTTTACTGATTTCTCTTTCAATGTCAATTAGAATGGGTTAGCGCAGAAGGGCTAGATCCGTATTAACGATTTAATCCTTTCAGATACGTTTAAATTGCCATTGGGTTGCCTTCTGTTAGGATCTTATACTTTAGCCGATAGTCTCTTAGTGATTAACAGAGTTATTCATGATACCGTTGTCTCGGTTTCATTCTCATAAGTTGGGCGAGGTGGTTATAACAATATACAGCAATGGTTTAACCGTCTCATTGTACGGGTCATAGATAATTTTTTGTAAAATTCCATCTGAAAGCTGATTAGTGCTGTGGTGTCGGACACTGGTGGAGTGTGCTGTTTTTTTTAGCATCTGTCACAGTACTTTTGAATGTCATTTAGTATGCTTCTCTGATTAATGTTGATACACTACTCAATGCCTTTATTTTAGAATAACTGAATTAGGTCAACATTAGTATGTGGTTTGGTTATTCCAATCGGCTTCTGTTTATGGCGAAGATATATGAAGGTCTGGTTTTTAGAAAAGCAATGGAGTTATTCTCAATATGGTGCTTTAAGAGCTGTTTCTATTTCTATATAGAGGATATGTGCCGAAATCCTGTCAAGTAATAGATCGATTTATTTGGGAATGGTCGGAGTGACTGGCTAGTCACCGTAGCTATATGTTGAAGAGAGTTTACGAACCATTAATACGTGTTAATTGTTCGTAAGGGCCATGGGACAATTGAAAATGTTGCTTCCGAATCGGATAAATATCGAACCAAATAATCTGTCAACTCAACACAGTCGAATGAGTTGATTAAACAGTTCTTTATTATGTCTACATTTTAACGAATATACCAACCAAATGTAATGTAGTCATTTATTCCAGTTAATTGAAATCCGAGATGCCCCTTAGCGTAAAGATCGATTAAAGTGCATGCATTCAAAAAAACTGCAACTGAATATTATGTGTCTCGAAAACCGCATAACCAGTACATCTGGAATTACTTAATATAGTATGTATAGGGTAGTTTGGACAGACATACGATATACGAGTATTCATACACATCATTTATATCTTGAATTTCAGCTATTCGTTTGTAACCGCACATATGAATCGTTCCGATTGTGCTCGACAATACAATAAAACACTTTCAATCGGAATATAATAAAAATTCAATTATAATTATAAAATTTATTAGAATTCAATTAAGGCATGAAATGATTATTGTATAATACGAAGCTCTTCGCACCATCATCATCATCATCGTCATTTTTTTTTTCTAAATCAATGTCTTAACAAACGAAATTTTGTGTGTGAAAGATTGTGTATATATCGCGCGGTAACAGTTAATTTTCTTTCTTTGTATATCGATTGGGCGATGGTATCCCAAATAGGTTAGATTTTTTGCCATGTCATTATATAGATTTGTGGTATGGTGAAATTAACTATTGTTGTTGGTTGGCTGTATAGGTAATTACCTAAATCAATTTAAGACACGCGGGTTTGTTTTCGTAGAAACCATTACTTTCTAGGGGATTGCAGTTTGTATACGTGTTTATCGACGGTCGATTCAATCCCGGAATAAAATTATGTTTTAATACACCCAGAATATAATTTTTTTGTTATGCCTTTTGGCAGATCACATAAAACTTATAGGAGATCATAATAATATAATCTTGGCTATATATCTCGCGCACAAAGTTTTGTTCCCTTTTTGTTGTATTTAATTCGCGTTCTCTCTAATAATTATCTTTGTATATATACGTTTTGTGCCTTGAAGTGTTTCAACATAAATCAAGCGAACGAACTTTAATTTTTTATTTTTGGTTTCGATTTGTATATAAGAGTACGTTAATCGTAATACATCTACAATAATATAACAATGAAGTATTGCATTAAGCACAACCCGAGACAGGGGAGTTGGAAAGTTCATGTATATAGATAGTGCAGGTGGTTTGTAACGCTTTGATATATTTATGTGTCGACACGATTGTGGCTTGGCGGTAAAGAGAGGACTTGCAAAGTACGTTTCCATTCAGGTTAGCCCTGCCATGCGTAGACATCCACCTGTTTCGCGTGTTTTTAACTTTTTTTTCGAATTGGGTGTGTTGCTCGCATATACCAAGCCTTATATATCGATTAGTTTAATTTAAACAAAGAACGTTTGATTTAAAATGGGTGCGAATCGCCGGAAACACGGTTCCCAGACGAACGTAACCATTGATTGATAACTCCCAGATTATATTTAGATTTTTGAGTAAATACTCGTCCATAGCTTATAAAGTTCGTACGCTGAAGTGCCACCAGTGTTATGCATTTTGGTTTATATGGGTAAATTATCTATAAGTGCAAACAAATTAATCAATAAAGATAATGTTGTAGACAATATCGACAATTCTGGCAATTAAAAAATTACCGTCATAAATACCACTTGTCTGACATGGCATGATAACTTTTCTAAATGAGTAGTTTTCTATCTAAAGCCTAGTACTCAGATCAAAGTGAACTGAAATTTTATCGCGGTCTCCAAAAATTTATTTATTTTGACGTGAAAAAGAAATGAATTGTTCTGTTTGATGTTTGCCATACCACAGAATACAAATCACAACTTTATCATATCTATTTAGAATACATCAGAAACATAAATGTTACCGCCCAGGTGGCACAGTGGTTAAAGTTGCGGCAGTTGGAGCGGGAGGTACCGGGTTCGAATCCCGATAGAGGCACGATTACGATCGGTGGTGTAAATGAACACATCTATGACTATGACCCCCTGTTGGAGTGCAGAATTCATAGGCCAACCCATCTTCCATGTCAGTACTATAGGCTGTCATGGAGCTATGCAATCTGCAGATGGTTCTACGTAAATCGGAACTATAGCCGTACGTCCTCGATTTGGCCGTAATGGCGTAAGGTAAAGACGAAAAAAAAACGAACCGCGAAAGAGTTGGAAATGCCTTGAGCAAAAAAAAAAAACATAAATGTCGAAATTTCACAGCAAAAAATGGTTACGATCATTATTTTCACATGAAATTAATTTGTAGAGTTTGCGCGACTTCTATGTTGCAATGAGAAAAATATATTTTTTTCGCTGATGAACTGAGTACTTGCTTAAGGCTAGTACTCAGTTCAAAGTGAACTGAAATTTTATCGCGGTCTCTAAAAATTTATTTATTTTGACGTGAATTAGAAATGAATTTTTTTTGGAGAATTGAAATGTTCAAACAGTTCAAACGTTCTTTTTTTTCTAATCTCTAATCTGTTTTCGGGCTCTAGGCACTCCTTACTTGTGCGCGGTTCGCTTATTTACGTCCTTGCTTTTACACCAGTTTAAATGTTCAAATTTCACATGAAAAAAATGGTTCGAATCTTTGGTGCATTGAGATAACTATAGTTTTTGCGCTTATAAACTAAGTACTGCTTAGTGAAAACAGAAATGAAATTTTTCATTTCTGAGTTTACTTTGGTAAAATCGTATGGAAATTTCATGCGAAATCGTTCTGAGTACTAGCCTTAAAAGGTTAACTCATTGGAATGCTAAAAGGAAAAAACCCATATGTGAGATAAACATGTAAATATACATGGTTATCTCACATATGGGTTTTTTCCTTTTATGTCTATACAGCAGAATAAAATTCACTTGATAAAATTCATTTTATTCAAGTCAACGTGTTACTTATAGCTATCGGCCATAAGCTTAATAGGACTGAGCAAACCGTCAACACCTTAAAAATTGGATAAAATGCAGACCAATCAAGATCACTTTGCTGAGATCAACATTATTTCTGACCTACTCTAGATTTGAAAATAATGCATTTAAATTACGAAGTATAGTGCCTGTAATACTGACTGACGAGAGTAGCAACGGTTTTGTGAATGGCCAACACAAGCAAAAATCGATGAAACATTACGACGACTTTTTAAAAGGTTAAACGTTGGCACTTTTGCTAGAAAGATACAGCATCGAGTTAGGTACAGTTGTTATCTTTGATAAGGAAACCATCTCACGTAATGAGGATCCTAAGCTTAAAGAACACCGTCGAAGAATATCATCCACCTGAAATATTAACCAACTATTTTTTTTTCAATGGCATAGAGGCCGTAAACGGCCCTTACCGCGTCTCAACTGAGACCTTACGAACCATTTTAACGAGTGGTGCACATTGTAGGTGGTCAGCCCAACGAATGTTTTTACACACAATCGCATTTTATGTCATCCGGTGGCATGTATATAAATCCAATGATCTGGAATTGATATGTCGATCACTAAATTATTTAATGACGTCACCGGATCAAAATGTAGAGTATGAAACTTATTATGATGTAGAGTATGGAACATAAATAAGACTCGAAGTTTATTAAAAGACTGGTTGAATCAGTGGCCTAGCTAAAGCTGTCAATCAATGCAAAACCAGTTCACACATAACTCATAATAGCGCATCTCTCATAATCATAATGTAGTTCTATCTAATGCAGATTTACAATATAATCTCATAAATAGGAACCTAATTTTAACTATACGAGAGGGGAAGCAGGTTGTGAAAAATATTCATTTCCGGATATGGCTGCGTGTTATACTCTTGTTTGCACGACGTGTTTCGCTAATGTGAAATCTCTTTACTAGTGCTAATGTGAAATCTCTACTGAAATATCTCTTTGCTAATGTGAAATCTCTACTCTTTACACCCTTATTGCTTCCAACACCATGTGTTTCTTGCACCAACTTGGTTTTGGTAATGTTCATGATTTGTTAGCCGTATACATTGTAGATAGTATATCATTAGTATATTGGTCGTCCCTACAAATAAAATAAGTTTGTACTGGTCGTCTTCTATACTGCGCCATGGAACTGTTTTTGAAACGATTGGTTTAGTTCCTTCTAAGTTTTATGTTGCTTCGATCAGTATAAATAATCTTTCACGTGGCTGGTTTGCTTCTTTCTGATTATCATGGTTATTGTGTCTAGATTTTCCAACATATTTATCCTCCTTCAATGCCAATTAGATTAGGTTGGCGCAAAAGATCTAGAACCCTGGTGAAATTCTATATCAGAAAGATTTAAGCTATATGTTACCGTGTCGAAATGAATAATAATCACACTCACCAATTTGAGTTTCAGCTACCATACAGACCCACCGTATGTATAGTGTGAAACTGTTCATTTGACTTCATAATTGGTACCTTTGGCTCTTCAGGATGTGTCATCATGTATATAGTTTTTTGGCTTCAATATCACGAGTTCAATATCAATAAAAGTCTTTATGTATTATACAGATTAAGTGAAAAAATGCTGGTTTTTGTACCTTTTTAGTTGGAACGCTTGGAATATATTGTATTGGACTTTAGGTGGCATAATGGCTTAAATTGAGTATCGATTTTTACAAGGCATCTTGAAAACATTTATAGGCACCTAGGTGTTTGTCACTTATAATTTTAATCCGGTCTTACAGACACAAGTTCATAAGTTACATCCATATATTTCTGAGTTTTAAACATCATACATAGATGGTGCTGGCGACACATGTAGTTAATATTTATGACAGAAGTGGTGTTTTGTTCTAAGAACGGAGTTATAGATTTTTGTGCCAAACAAACAGAAATTTCGGGAAACTTTTCTTCTTCCTCTTGAAAAAAGCTCTCTCAATCATGTGGCTCACGTGAGTTCTCTTTAACATCTGCATCGTTCAGGGCACTATCAAATTTTGCCATGGCCCCTCGAATTTTCCTTTGTTCTGTTCGATGGCGTATGGCTTGGCAGGACTACACTTTTTCGGTCGTTTTATAGTTATGGTACTCATACCAAAATGTATAGAGAGCGAAGTTCAATAAATGAATCTACCAGTTCTACAAGATTATTTAACCTTAGAAATTAATTAATCTCAAAACTAACTCCCAATGAATAAATATTGGAAAAGTAACAAGAAAATCACTTTTTCAGTTTATCAAGAACCTTAAGTGATTAATGGCAGTCCTAAAATGGTTAATAACTTTTTGTCATAGTTAGATCTTATGAATTAGCGAGTAGAACCGATGGAAATTTTACACAAACATCAAAATGCATCAAATTTTTAGCAGGAGGAGACTGTCAAACATATCTTAATGGGTCAAGATGTCTATCTCCGAAAGGGAAACCAGTGGGAAAATGCATGCAACATGGCAAATAAGACCACATAAGTTACTGGCCAACGTTATGCAAAAGATTCCTGATTTAATTAATTTTAACGTGATGATGGGTATTGCAAGATATTTCAATGGCCGAAATATGCTCTGTCCTGCCTTCTGACCATAATAACATTAATCGCACAGGTTTTAAAACTGGATTCACTAAGATCGTTGCTCAGATTACGTTTTACAAAATCTGCTCGTCGTGTAGCTCTACATACATTCAGAAACTCTTTATGATAACTATATCAGGTCACCTATATCCTTAAATCTAGTTTAAATATTGTCAAAATTTTGAAAATAGCTTAACCAAAAGAGTGAGGATCAGTATTACCTAAATGATCTAGCCGATTTGAAGTTCTGGATTCAATAAGTGGATTTGGTTAATCATCAATGAAGTACTTTATTGCACTGTTGGGCGTGTAAATTACATGATGTAATTTACACGGTTTTTACACGTTAAGAGTTTTGAGGTACGTAAGGTTATTTGTTACATTATATATGTAAAAAACGTAAAATATGATTTTGTATAAAAAACTGACGCGCCATCTCTTATTAAATCTAATTGTTATTAAAGCACCATCTTTTAAAAAATCTTCTTACTATTTTACGAATAGAATTTGTGAAATAATTAACTGTGTACATTTTTTTTGAGAATTCGTTGACCTGAAAACTGACTGAAAGCGAACGTTGGTAACTTTTTGACAATTTTAAATAGATGGCACTGCGAATGATGTTGTCTTCGTTTTTTACATGTAATTTACGTTTGATGTTATATACGCTGTTGTTTACATAATTTACTTAAACAATGTAAAAAAAGTTTTTTACATGTAAAATCCCAATAGTGCTTTATTGATATATTTATATGGTTTATGTAACCGTGTCGAAATGAATAATAATCACACTCACCAATTTGAGTTTCAGCTACCATTCAGATCCACTGTATGTATATAGTGTGAAACTGTTATCCAGCTGTCCCAAAACCGCGTGTGCACATCCCAAACCCCAAATGTATGTATATAAATGACGTGGATTTCGTAAATTTCCAGCTAATTTATTTGGTTGTTTGGCAAATTTGCATCCACAAACTTATGTCAAAAAAGCTATATATAATATTATTTTTGTTGTTGTCGTCTTATTTCAAATAATATACAAAACACAAATCTTAACAAATAATTTCACCTTCAAAAATTTAAATATGAAAACACACACAAGACAGCACACACAAAAAAAATTATTTATGAGCGCAAAGCCGATTATAACAAAAAAAAGCGGTTATTTGCATATTTAAAGATAATACACAAGACAAAAAAATAAATTAAATAAAATAAAATAAAAATTATAAGTATAAATATTCCAAGAAGTAGCAAAAATAGGTAGCCAGAAATTGCTTTATAAAGCAGAAAAAAAAAATTGTATTAATAATAATCTTGATGAAGATGACGGGTTGACGACGATTTATGCAAATTTATCGCCAACTCTAGAAAATGCATTCAAGATGACGATCACAGTCAGTGTGTATATATATATACAATTGATCATATATAAATGTCGAATACAATTTATTAATGTTTATGGTATTGTTGTTGTATTATAATATACAAAGATACACCTCTCTCTCTATATATAAGATGTGTGTAGCCAAGAAAAGAAAGAAGGAAGCCAATCGAATGTCATTTCCAGTTAGTTGAATATCAACATTTTATTTCTTTTATAAATATACAAAATAAATAATAATAAATTATTTATAATTTTTTTTTATTTGTTTTATAAATTTATTTTGTTTCGTTTAAAAAAATTTAATTAATTTAAAATATTGATTAAGAATACACGAAGATTTTTGTGTGTGAGCGCGCGATCGATAATTTATTCAAAACGCTAAATTGAATAAAATTTTAGATTTGCTTAATTAATTTCAAATCTATATTCAATTTTTGCTTCTGACTACATAAAATATGGAGATTAATTAAGGCGTTTTGTATCTATATATCGATAATACTGTGTGTGTGTGCATATATATGAACGATGAAACGCGGCTGGACGCTAATTGAATAACAACAGGAGGACGAGTCATGTACATATATCAAAATGACTGTCAATCGCGATGTAATGATATTGTATATTTAACTCGAGTAACGGATATTTCGCGATCTAATACTTGACGCCAATCATATACAGTGTGTATATATAGAGTTCATTCGATCTATAAGATTAATGGATCTGCTTTTCATTTTTAGATAGACTTTAAGATTGATTTTATCATTCATAATTTTATTTTTATTTACACGAGAGAACAGAAATAATATAATTTATCTTAGCTTTTATATACACTTTTTACATACATCCAACGTTGAGTTGACTTTAACTTGTTCTCCGTTCCTTTGATTTTATCAACATCATCGTCATCATCATCATCATCATCATCAGCCGGGTATTATTATATAGAGTTTTATTTTTATAAAAATTTTTATGTTTTATATATAAAAAAAAATACCATCGTGACTTGTCCCTGAAATAGCTTTGAGAACTTATTATTAACCGGGTGGTGGAGAAAAAAACAAAAAATATATTCGCTTTTATTTTGTGTACGTCACCCGGTCGAGATCCATTATAAACAAACAACATCAAGCGATTGTCAAACTTAAAACTGAAACAAATCAATTAAAAATATAAAATGAAAATTTATAATTACAAAAATAAATTATAAAACTGTTGGTTCTTACCTTAAGACAGACACACACATATACACACACAGAGATAGTGCGCTCATTTCAAGTTTAATGATTTATAAAACGCGAGGAGGCTCCATGACTCTTGATTTTCTTATATACTCGTATTTATTCATAAGTAATTGCATTTTAACGTTTTGATCATTTTCAAGCTGGGAATTTGAATTAAAATAATTTATTTATTCTATATACCCGTACGTATATACATATATTTAATATATGTACCGTGTATAATGATTGATAACAGTTGTTATACATAATTAGTTTGTATACCATAACCCTTTCGTTGGCAAAATGAGCTTTTATTACAGGTTATAAAAAATCATCTTCCAGATAGATTGGGTTAAAATATATTGTACCTCTAACTTTTAAAATAACGCCTGGAATACACTGTATTGCACTTCAGGTAGAATAATGGCTAATAATCTACCAAATAACCGGGTTTCACACATAGATGGTGCTAGCGACACCTGTAGTTAATATTTATGTCAGAAGTTGTGTTTGGTCTCAGAAATGCTTTCTCCTTCAACTTGATCAAAAGCATTCTTATATGATGCATTAAACATGAATTGCCAAGGTATTTTCAAACGTTTACATGCTATGGAAAAAAACCATGTGGCACGTACGTAACTTCTACCGTACTTCTGCATCGTCGTCCAGGGCTTCCTTCAACGCGGAGCTATCACTAATTCTGTGATAGTGCATGGCTCAACAGGGCTGCCCCTAGCCAGATCCAAAGAAGTGCTTATGGTGAGATGAATGGTTTCGGTTCAAAACGCATCTAGTTGTTTTACAGACGTGGTATTCATGTATTGCCAGAGAGATTGCAAAAATGTATAGAAAGCATTATAACCAACTTCCAATGAACTTATATTCGAAAAGTAACAATCAAATCTGCTTTCCGAGTTTGTTAAGTTGAATGATTAGTTCGAAATTAGACTGCATTTAATTATGTGAATTATTTTACACAAAGAGCGTTAAGAAACGCTTTTACTTAATAACATTACAACACGGTTCGTTTTAGCCAAGTTCAGGTCTTGGCAGATATCATTTTATAGGAAAAAGAAGTACTTATATGTCTGAAAAAGAACGATTTCTTATGATGCACTAAAATATAATGACGAGCCTCACTCCACAAACAATCAGCATGTTTTTAGGAATGGTCTGAGAAATTCATCGAATTTCTAGAAGGAGACTTCCACATATATCTAATAGGGGTGAAGATTTCTATCTTCGCAAAAAACTGTAGAAATGCATGCAATATGGCAAATAAGACCACTAGTTGTCATATTGCAAACTATTGGCTAAAGGCAAAACATTTCTAATTTAAAACGTTTACTGCCACCATATGAAATATTTTTTTTTCCAAAATGCAAAAATGGAAATTACCTTTTTACAGGATCGTTTCATGTTATTAAAAAGCATGGATTTTCTTTTTATTCGTTTTCTAAATTTTCTTGTCTTTTTGGAGTGTGACTACCGGAGGTTCACATGGCACTTAGAAAATTGGTATTTCTATATGGTGCCATGTCACCACCAGTGGTCACAGTTATTTTCTTCGTTTGAATTTGTTCTAAACGTTTGTATAAAATGTTTCACGGGATCTCCCATATTTATTCCAATTTTTTTTTCATGTAGTAAACCTGGAAAGTTTACCACATGAAAAAATATATTATAAATATATAAAAAGAGGAACTCCCGTGAAACATTGTATATAAAAATAACGTAAACAATTTCGTAAATGCTAAAATTCCAGGTGAGTTTTTAGCGGTAGATGAATCCATGATTCCATGGCGCGGACGACTTCAATTTCGTCAATACAATACCGGAAAATCACATAAATACGGTGTAAAAGTTTACATGGTATGTGATCCTATAGGTTACTCTTATACTAGTTCCATTTATGCTGGAAATAATGACCATTCCACTCAAAGAGGTAGATTCACTTTAACCACATCACACAGCACACAAATTGTATTAGATCTGGCTGATCGGTACTTAGATACGGGAAGAGCTATAGCGACTGATAACTATTATACGTCTACTACACCAGATTATTGACTGAACGTGAAACGCATCTCATAGGAACGCTGCGTAAAATAAGAGTGGTCAATCCCAAAGACGTAATAAACCGTGAAAACTCTGGTATGGTAGTAGCAAAATGGAAGGACAAGCGTGAAGTTCACATGCTTAGTACCAAACATAATTTAGATTTGGTAACGACTGGAAAAAAAAATTCGTAATTTTGGCATGATGACATCTCAACGGTTAAAACCTGCTATAAACTGTCATCTGATCATTCACCAATAATAAAAACATTAATCGCACACAGATTACTTTGTTCAACATCAATCTCAAAAGCCACAACATCAAGAAGTTCTTCATGCATTCAGCAGCTTCTAACGATAAATATAGAGATCACCTACCTTTTAATCCAGAGGGTGCTCAGTATTAACTAAATTAACTAACGATTCGCTTTCTTAACGATAACATGGCAAGAAGAATTCGAGCAAGTTAGAATCCCAGAATCAATATTTCTACCAGATATTCATCGTCCAAACGATAAGCCAATCTAATACAAGTCGCAAGTGAGAAAGAAAACTTTCTAAATCTCCTAGAGGTATTATACTTGCAAAACCTCACAAATTATCATAATTCCAAAACCAGGTAAAAATAAAACAAAAATAAACTTATATCGTTCAATTAGTTTACTCTCAACTCTCTGCAGGACGTGCAGGATTTTGGTAATCGGGAGTTAAACAGTTTACGTTATATTCATCAGTAAGACTAGATAACATCATGCTACTTCAACACAAACATGTTAAATATCTCGGACCATACACTAAGATATAAGGCTCACGTGGACAAAGGACATTGAGTCTATGTACGTTAACATATTAACCTGAAATGTGTCAAAATGAACTAGTTAAATGGGATAAATATTAACTTAAGCCTAGACCGCGATTTTGTGTTGCATAATGGTGTCCAATATATTTAATAAGTTGCAAAGATAGCAATCAAAAACACTATGAAGGGTTGTAAATGCGTCCAGGGTCATAAGTGGTACAAGTATACATCGAGATCTACACGTCTAAACATTACCAGATATACGAATCCACAGTATATAGTAAAAGGTACCATGGTCAAACTTAAAATAACAACATTAGACGAATGGCACATTCCAAAGCTTTATGTCACTCTATAGTTCTAATATTGAAGTAAGAAGTATATAGACTAGTATGGAGCTATGGATTGTGTCGATCGTGGATCGGGTCTAGAAACTTTCTCACACAAAAAGAACAAAAGCGATCTGTTCATTCATACCACCGATCGCAATCAGATGGCGAATAATACTTTTTCGTATTCTTATCGGGATCACCACTGCGCCATCTATAGACAGTTAGGTTATACATGTATGTTCAAGTGAAGAACCACTTTACAAGTCATTGAGCTCTATGCAAGTAAACTAACCTATACTATATATTATTCAAAATTACAAACATAATACACAAAACTATTTTATTAAACTCAATACAATTCATTTGAAAAGTCAAAGTTTATCAAACTCTCCGCTCATGCGCGCGTACTCGTTTATTGAACTTCAAATCATCATATAACTAATTAAAACTGAACAAAATAAAGTTAAGAAAATTAATTTTTTACAGTGTATATGTATACATAGGTAGAGTACAAAAGCAACAAACAATTCCATTACAAGAATTCTGTATTTATATATATAAGACAAACATCTTATATATGTATACTTGTATATATAGACACAACTCGTATTTCAGTTTCCTCGTCTACTCTCATTTATTGCAATTCAAATCTTTTGTGTGCCGCTCGCGCCTTTATATACATCGCATATACATATATATAGGAGGGAAAATGTACTAACATTATAATTAATTTAACCAACTATAAAAAATACAATAAAAAATAATAATTTTGCATGCATTTTAAAGACGTAAAGCGAAAAAATTGCAAGACTTTTTTTTAATTAATATTTTTTATTGCGTTTCTGTATAGTTTGCCGTCTTGTAACCGTTTAAGTATAACATCGAAAAGTCGAATAAATTTCGTGCTCGTGTGTAGTGTAGTGAAAAGTTTTTATTTTTATATAATTTTCCTGCTGGCCATATATATTATATATATGTGTGTGTGTGTGTGTTGTCTAACCAAACCAATTTTTGTGTTTTGGATTTGGAACACATACTCAAACCGCACACAACAGAAAAATCAAACCGTGAAGAAAAATTATATAAAAAAAAATTTTCCATGATTCCTCGCGACCACAGCAAAGATTGTATACTTATATACAGCGAGAGACAGACAGAAAATATCGCGGTAAAGTAAAAAAAAATTATTCATGGTAAATTAGTTTATGTTGGTTTATGCATACCATATATTCGATTCTTGTACATATAAATGTATATATTGCACAGGCCGCAGTACCTGAATCGTATATATAGGTAAGACAATTTTGCTCGACTATAATAACTATAATCGTACCATAATGATATGTAGAAGTTGAATAAAAAATCGAAATCAAAGTGCAAAACGTATACAGGCTGGAGAAGAAAACCAGTAACGTAGATCATAACTTTATGTACTGTCGCCTTTATGTATACAATATATGACAATGAAGAACAAGAGGATGAAATATTATATATTAAAAAAACATCTTATACGACGACGAATTATGAATACTAATTAAAGATGACTTTGGGTTGCCCGAGTATATTTATTATATGTTTCGAGATAATTATATACAGGTCTTAAAAGTATTGATCTAATCAAAATGTCTGAATTTATGAAATCGTGTCAAGTTATGAGAAGTAACCAACGTACAAAGACACAATACATACCTGGAATTCGTATATACTCGGAAGAAATTAATTGATAACCTTCACTCCGATCCCCTTAGAATTCTTTTTATAGGTGGATAACGAGAACCCTAGGAGATACATGTACTCTCTGGTGCATGACTCACCTTAACAAAATTTTAATTCTCCTGGTATATAAATGCAACTTGAATCGGTACGAGGGTAGTTTGAAAAATTTCCGACCTAAGATACAACACATTGTAAGTATATACCCTTGTCAAGGTGGATGGTCTCTTTATTCAACGACTTTTCAGACTCAGTAGTTCGAGGGTTTTTGCTAACACTACCGTTGGATTGTGAGACGCCACATTGTCTTGGGAGACCGAGATTGTTTTTTGCTTGTTTTAACAATACATGGTGTGGGTTTCTTTAATGGTTTTCCATTTTCGAAGATAATAGATTAATATAACTTCAAGGATGTTCCAGAAAACAATCGCCACTACTTTTCTATATAGCCGAAAACAAAGCTTTTACCTTTTTTCGAGCTGATCTTGACAGTCCAATATTTTTTTGATTTTATTTGTCATTTGGAAGTGTAGTGGTCTATTTTATGAAATTTACCTGAATCTAAAACTTAGATCTCTTGCACCAACAGTTCATCGCTTACAGCTTTTTTATATCTAAAATATGTAATAAACACGTTCTTTTGGACATATTGGTAGCCTCTTCTATATCTCACTAACTTCATCTCAACTAATTCGTTATCTATGACAATTTGTTGAACTTTAGCGACGTAATTGTAGTGGTTGCAGTTTTTGAATAGCTTGAACGTTCTCTCAAGCTAATATGGCCACTTTTAAATTCAAGTGCCCACTTTTTATTTCAACAACCCTTTTGTTGTCGAGTGCTGACCTCTTAATGTTAACTTTTCAAACAACCATCATACTATTAAAAAATGAACCTCCTCGTAAAATGAGCTTAAACATTCAGTCATAAATGCAGCGCCAATTTATTGTTTTAAACTTGATTTGATGGACTTCGGCTGAACAATTAGATTCAAACAGATTGTAAATAGGAATTAATAATATTTTAAAGCTATCGACCTGAGGTCGAAAAGACATTCTAAATTGCAATATAGGATAAATGAGTAGTGTATGAAGTTTTTTATTCTGTTAAAGTTTGCTCTGGAAAGTAAGATTCAGACAATATAAAAAGCCGATGTTCCATCAGAATTTATGACCTCCCTAAAAGGTTACCGCTACATAGTGTTTTGATATCATTTTATTTGCCATTACTCGACTGCCCGTGTCTTCGCATAAATATTTCTTGGCCATATAGTGATACTTGATGGTTTTTTTACAAAGCCTTAAATAAGTCTTGATCTTTACTGGACATCTAGTGGATGTTGATAATTGTTACTGGCGATCAAACTTTTTATAGAACTTACCGTTTTCATCTTTCTACTCAGTCATTGTAGTCATCATTTTGGCTCAAATATAGTATGTGCCACTATAATGCTTATGCCGAATCTATATCAATTCGCCACTCGTGTTCCGGTAAGTTTTACTATAACCACCTTTTTGTTGATTTTGAATGAATCCTTATATCAGAAGATAATCCCGTCTTTAGTTTCGGATAGTTTCATTTTTAAAACACTTGAGTTATTCGACTTAACGATGAGTATACTTAACGATGAAACGATAAAGGCATCATTTATCCACGTGTCCATACATTAAACCAAAACCCAATCTGGGAACCTTGAGAAACTCTGGACATAGAAATGTATACTTTCGATTGAATACGGTTGCGGTTTAACACGACTTAAACCATGCAGAAAATTATTTGTTGGAGAAGGCTAATTTGTATGGATCATTAATTGCTTGGTCTAGTGAAATCAGTTTATACCACACCAACTTGTTCGCTATTTTGAAAAACATTTATGATGTTGTTGGTATAAAGCAGGTATTTTATGTGACTTAAGCCATCTGTTAACTTGAATGTATATCATCGATTTAATTTGGAGGATCGTTGAGTCTCGCCCTCGCCTAAGTACCACTTACGTTGAAGTAATTTAATCCTTAGTATCAGTCAATCTTGTGGCACGGCTTGCGACTGACTAGTCCTAAATCTATAATTTTACTTTTTATTAGAATCCATATGAATATACACGCAGTCACTATGAACTATCCATTTCTGTGTATTCAGGTGTTTTGGTTGGTTTATGTCATCATTAGATTTACTTATGTATAAGCACCGCTGTCCTTTTTGAAAACAAACATGAATTTTTGCCTAAATGATGATGTTATACTAGAAACTGCCTTTCAGGCGCAATTTTCAGAAATTTTGGAATAGAACAGATTTTATAAAATCAAGTTCTGATCACAATCATAAAGGTATATACATGCGTGGTATACATGCGTGGTGTGGTTGTTGTAACCTAAGTGATTCTTCAGTGAGTGTTGTGTCTCCGTTGAACTCAGATATATGTGTGAAAATTTATATAAAGTCATGGTAAAGCCATAAAATTTGTCTGCACCAAATATTTTTTTATCAGTAAACGACTATTAAGCACACTTAATTCGAAACCCATCTTATCATCTTATTCTTTTATAAATTTTTGTTAATTTATAACGAGCTCGTTAATTAAATTATAAAACATAAAATTTCCTTTGCATATACATATAAGATTGTATTATTAATTGCGATCGAGTTAATTAAAGTCGTTATATTTTATTTTATTTTAAATCTTTCAAATCATTTAATTATCTTATGAATTTTTTTGTATTTTACGACACCGAAAAAGAGATGAGATACCGCGACCATTTTTTTTTCTTAAGTTCGACGGATCATAAAACCAATGCTACCACCGATCGATATAAAACACGTTGCAAAGTTTCGTGTTTGCAACCGGTTGGATTAATTGTCGTCGGACATTACCTTAAGGCATATATAGCATATGTGGATGGACAAGAGAATATATCAGCAGAAGCAAAAATAATGACTTGAACAACAAGTGTTCCAAATATTTTGTTTAAATTCCATACACACACACACACATTTTACGAGCCGATATATAATATATATTATGTAAAAGAAATATACGTTAATTAAAATAAATAAATAAATAAGATAAATAAAAATTAATTAACATAAAAATTCCATTAATCAGTCAATCTAATTTTAAGATAAGTGTCTTATGTTACTGTATGCGTGTGTTTCGAGGATATCTAAAATAAGCTTTGGTTTCGTTCGTTGTCTTTTGTAAAGTTGGTTGTGTCCCCGCTTTGTCATTAATTTAAAAGAAAAGTTGTTGTTGTCGTTTTTTATTAAAAGTTCAATAAATTATCTTTGTAACGAACGAAGACGGTGAAGAGTAAAACGAAGAAGTAAATAAGGTGACATTTCTTAAGTTTCTTGTGTTCGAGTATTTTAAAGATTTGTGTTTTTGATAAGATATTTATTCTCTGATAATGGTACTGGTATACTCGTATAAGAAATGTTTTTAGTTTAATCGTCAGGACCGAATCTACCTTAACCGAACCGGCAAATTTATTAACGTTATCTTAATTTCTATTTTGTTTCAGATACATTCATTCCAAGGAGAAACCATTCAAATGTACAGAATGTGGCAAAGGATTTTGTCAGTCCCGTACGCTGGCCGTGCACAAAATACTCCATATGGAAGAGTCGCCGCACAAATGCCCCGTGTGCAGTCGAAGTTTTAACCAACGTTCTAATTTAAAAACTCATCTACTCACGCATACCGATCACAAGCCATACGAGTGTACGTCGTGTGGAAAAGTATTTCGGCGCAATTGTGATTTAAGGAGGCACACCCTAACACACGCCGTTGGCGATGTACCTGCTGAAGTATTGGACGTTGGCGACGATGATCGGCAACATAATTTAAGTGGTGATGAAGATTCGGTACTCGAGGTAGATTCGCCAGATCATTCACCCGTTCGTCGTGTACGATCGCCACCCGTACCATCGACGACTATTGAAAAACCACCATTGTATTCATTGCGACATGACGATGATCTCGATCCCGAAAACGAAGATGACGAGGAGGAGGAGGAACATCATCGTCCGATACCGGAAACCTATAAAGATACATCGGGCATTACGCACTGTCACCATCAAGGTTCGGGTTCGCAGAGTCCATACACAATGCGACCTACGCACGAGAAATATGATTTTTATCGATCAATGTCAGCACTGGCAGCAAATAAACATCATCTGAATCATATACCACCACCTATGTTACCAACCTCGTCGGGCCCATCGTCGACCGCATCGAATGTCGAAACTTTTGTACCAATGCTGCACGTGCGACGTGATCTGCACCATAAAAATCCGGCGTCGTCGACGTCCGCGCCTACATCGACCGTAACAAGTGGTATATTAGAACCGGGACCTAGTTTTTTGGGTGCAATGCCAATACGAAAACGGCATATTGGACTCGATGGCGAACCACATCCATTAATCGGTCGATATGCCCATCATTTGGGTGGTTTTGGTCGAACACATCATTTAATGAAACCGCCAGACGAATTAATTTTACCACCGATTATACCACCTGAACCGTTAGAACCATTAGCTTTACACCAATCGATACCACCTCCTGGTATCTTGCAACTGCCCAGTAATTCTGCATCGAATATAAATCAAATAGCTCAAGCGACATTACATCCGTCATCGTCGAGTTCATCCACATCAAATTCGAAGACTACAATGCAGCCGCCAGCCGCACCGTCCTCCCAACAACAGCAACAACAACAGCCTCCGAAAAAACCAACCGGTTTCTCGATCGAAGACATTATGAGGAGATAAAAGTGAATCGAAACGAATGTACAATATAAATCATATACGTACTGGGTACAAAAATCGGCAAGTACAAATTAACGCTAATTAATCATATAAAAACGTTTTAATTATGATAAAATATTTTAATTAATTTCAATTAATTATTTATAAGTGCTTCATCTTTTTAATTAATATTTGTAATGACGTGTCACAATAAATTTTTCTAATACAAGGACATGAGAGCACCTAGTGCCAAATTTAATGTGTGTGTATAGCTGTGCAAGTGTAATATTAATTTTAATTAGTAATTAATTATTTTATAGAGAATTTAATTTTTATTTGTGTGATAATGACCGAACGAACTTTTTAAAATTAGTGATATTTTGTCTAAATTTTATGTTGCCTTAATTAAATTTCCTAGATATGTCTTGAACCTACAGTTATTTTGTGAATCAAGTATTTTATTATAAATTAAGAATTTTATAGTTGTTGTATTAATAATTATGTAATTTAAAAGGAAAAAATATATTTTTTTATATATGTAATTGGATAAGTTAAATTTTATAAATTAAAATAATTAAATAATAAGCAACGTAATTTAATTGTAAATAGTCGATTTTATAATTATTTGAATTAAATAAAAAATAAAATTATACATAATTTAAACATATAAATTAAATTAAACGTTTTTGTTTTTTGTTTAATTTTAATTGGACCATAATTAAAGCATGTCGATGCGATGGAGGTCGATTCGCTTAAAATCCTGTCACTGTTAAGAGGTATGTATGTATTAGAACCCGTCACCGTTAACCATCTGAGTGTGCAGTTTTCGTGTTTGAAGCCTTATCAATGATAAATTATGTCCTTAAAGTATCAACTGATCAAAAAGTTTTGTGTTGTCTCTGCTTTTAGCTTTGCACTGCTATAACGATATATGAGACGAGTGTTGTAAATGTACCTACCCAAGGTAGATTGTTAAAAGTGAACAACGCAAGAGAACTATATGATTTTCATGAGAATTTGGAAGTACCGTGGATTGGCTCAGAATACACCTGGAATCTGCTATAAGTTTATATCCAAATATGTAAAATCAAATTCAAAATGGTAAATGAACCGTCAGTATATCTGATAGGATCCTACTTTTGCTGCCACCGATTTTGGATCCTGTTGGGTGTTACATGAATTAATGTCCTTAAAAACACTCTGTTTATGCTAAATTTATTTGGTGGAATATGTAACGAAATTTGAATATTTCCATAAGCACTTTCTCATGCTGTGAGTCATCCAAAATAAGCTGTTCTCGGTCTATATTTCAATGTTCAGGGCTACAACATGTCAACCTGAAGTTTGAGTGGTTCTATTAAAATCTTGCGGATCCTCTACAATGAGATTGCAGGAGCTTAAAAACCAATACACAGACCGGCGCAAGACAAATTGCCATTGGCGAGGCATTATGTCAGTAATCTTCAATTCAATACAAAAAAGTATTGTAGTCAAAATCAAAGAAATAGTGGCTCATTATCAGCATGTGTGGTCCTTTGTCTATCTATGTGGAAGCAGTTTTGATCTTATAACCCCATACTCAAATCTTTATTTTCTAATGTTGTCCCGTTTGATGATGGTAATCACTGTAATTTTAGATGGTATACCGTGAATCATCTGATAACGAGTATATCATAAAGCAATTTTGAATCTTATCGTTTGGAATAGGTTCTTTGTAATACAGAAAACAGACATCAAAGGCATAAATATACCTCCGAACGTAAATACAAAACCCTGTTTGTCTTTAAATTGAAAATTCAAACTTAGCGAAGGAATCATCGAATAAGCTTTTTCCGAAAGATTTCAAAATGAAACGAACCCACTGTTATGGGTGTCACTGATTTCTGAATGAATGGATCTGAGTGACTTATATTTGGAATAATGAGGGATAGTCGTTGCTGGACATAACTTGGTCATTTTCGAAATGAATTAGATAGAGCTCCTCTGTCCGAAGAATGGTTTATTTAAAGATAAACCGTCCAAGGTTCTATATTCTACCTTACAGCTAGCCGGCGATTTACCCATTCAGATAAAACAGTTGCAAATCTAATATTTTGGGGGCTGTTTAACTCGATAAAGCCAAGTCAAGCAAAATTAAGATATCTTTTATGTGGTGGTCGAGACATACTAGAATTAATGGTTGTACTTCTGCTGGATCAGCATACTCATTCATTGAAGTGAAACTATTTTGAGGGGTCTCTAAAGAACTAAAGCATAATGATATATTGGAGAAACGTTACAGAACCTAAGCAATGATGTACCTGTTGATCGATAATCGAGAAGTTTCTTGTATACTCATCAAAACAGAGTTTAGTCTATTATACTGGATATCTTGGATCAGATTATCGTACGATACCACCGTAAGAAAATAGAGCGGAAAGTGTGTCTAACAATTACGCCGTTCAAAAGTGGAATCTGCGAAACTCCAATTATTGTGTGTTTATGACAACATGTATCTGGTTTGCAAAACATTAGAGCCTGAACATATAACTGTAGAGCATGAATTTATAAAATTCACCGCGGAGCACATCCGCTTAAGGCCATTTATTACTCTAATATATATACATGAGTACTGTAATCATAACTCACACATATTATGGCGCTTCTGAAAAATGCAAATTCATCCGATTCCATATAATTAAACAATTTTACAACAAGATGGAGTAATAACGTAGAAATATGTAACTTCCCTGACAAAAAATTGGGTTTATGCCACTTCTCGAAATGAGTACTCGTCGTTATTTTGTCTTGTTAGTAACCTTCGTTTACTGTTAGAGCAACACTGTATAAGAGTGTTTTTTTGTCGATCGGTATCACAAAATCTATTATTTTAGATAGTGAGATGGCTGCCTATTCGATAAAATGGTTAACAAAATGGTTTTCAGTAGTGTCAAACGATTTTAACAATCTATTGATTAGGTTACTATGACCGTAATTGATTGTATGGCGTTCTGGGAACAAAGTGAGGTTGCTCGTCGTTGATGTTCAATAACGCAGTATTCGTACCATGAGAAGTCCTAAATCCATATTGAAAGTACTGAGTTAACTATTACTATATGGAACTTATAGTTCGACATAGCAAACTGTAACCCCTTAAATAATTACCAATGAAAATGGGTTGGAACACTCTTCAGAAATAAAATCAACAATCATCAGCTTTGAAAACCGTAATACCATTATTTCTATGCCTGCTATAACCTAGATTCTCTATAGTATATAGACTACTAGAGCGTCTTTTTAAAGAACGATTTGCAGCGCTAATTTAAAAGGCAGGAGATCTATTAAAAAGGGCCATCTTACATCGGTGTGGTTCAAGAAGTAGTGAGAGTATTATTTCGAGCACAACAATGTTGCTAGGTTGGATGTCAAAATGGACTTCACTCTGGTAAGTGGTCGGATATATAGCTGGCACTAATAAATACTTTCCAAATTCCAATCTACCTTCTGCGTATAGTCCACAGTTATCTTCAAGACAGGAAGCTTATTTTCGATACCACGGAGGGAAAATGCAGTAAAAAAAAATCACAGGACAGATCGTCCTAGCATATATTATCGGTTGTCTATAAAATGTGTCTTATGATGGTATATTGCGCATGAAAAATAATTTTTTTCTAGTAGGGCATATGCAGACGACATCAGGGTAGCAATAATCTTTTGAGACAATCACAAAGAAAATTCAACCAAATCATGATAGTCATATACCTGAGAGTGAGCACGGACGCCAAGCAGGATTAAGTCACTCTTTACCTCAGTATAGGCTAATAGAAATGTCGGAGGTCTTCCGGCAGGAAAAAAAGGTTCTTGATGACTGTGACCAACTCGATCCTTCTTTATAGGTGCGAAATTTGAATTAAGAAGTACATGAAAACAATAGTTACTATACAATGTCGGGGTGTGCTAAGGATTTGTATTCACTACACCACAGTATCTAAGCTGTTGTTCTGATCATTGCAAGATACATCCCAATTGACCTAATGGAGGAACAAAAGAAACGAATCTACAACACCAAAACCGATCTCGGCGTTGTAGAAACAAAACGAATAACAGGAGAATATGGGGCACTATGCTGGCCGGCAAAATGGCATATTCAAACCCCTGGAAAGTGGACGAAAATGGTTTTTAGTAACCTCTATGCATGGACAGAGAGAAAACATGGAAGAGTTAGTTATTTTTGGACACAATTTCATACAGGGGGTCGATTCTCGTTCTGTGAAAAGTAAAGTGAAAAGTATTTTCAGTGAGAAATATTCATTTTCGATTCTCGTTCTATGGAAATGAAAACAAATATGTCAAAATGTTTTCATATGAAAAAAACTTTTTCACCGACTATTTTGGCTGTGAAAATACAAAAATTATGTTGAATTACTTCTTTTTAAACTAGAAAATGTACAATTTAGATAAAAAATTATAATTGATGGATTTCCAAATATATTTTAAAATTAATTTATATAAAATAAAATTATAAATAAAACTTCAAACCATTCCCAACTCATTCGCAGTTCGCTTTATACGTCCTAACCTACGCCATTACGACCAAATCGAGGATGTACGACTATAGGTCTGATTTATGTAGAACCATCTGCACATTGCATATAGCTCCATGCTAGCTTATAGAACTGACATGGAAGATGGGTTGGCCCATGAATTTTGTATTTCAGATTGTACGCAAAAGAGAGATAATCACTGATAAAGACCATAACCAACAAGAGCGGTGAAAGTACTAGAACTTTACCCACAACAATCCATTGCGTAATTAATTAATACTTTCAAAACTTCATTTATTACAATAATTGATATTATATCCATATATTCGACCATCAAGCAGCTTTTAGCCATCACCTGACTTTTGCGAATCAGTGGGAATCGCTAAGCAGGTTCCACGAATTCCAGGGACATCAGTGGATATTGAAACTGAGATAACTTTAACCACGCAGCCAGTGGATGCTCAGGCACCAACTTTTACTAGGTCATCAGTCAAAAGAACTAAACGCGATAGACCAAACGTAATGAATGAAGAAAACTATTTGGTCAAGATGATAAAAATGGAGAGAAACTGAATATTGAAAAAAAAAACTAAATATATTGGCAAATATTTTTAAAGTTTAATGAAATAAAAAATAAAATAACAGACACTTTTAATATTAATTCAAAATCATTCAATCTAATGGAACCTATAAACTAAACAAATGGGTGTGTTGCAATTTTTCGTTTTACACAAACATTCTTGCCGATTTCTTCTGCCCCTCTCTATAATATAAAGTGAGCATAAGAGCTCATTATATTATTAATTAAATATTAATATTATTAATGATAATACAATAATATATTTGACAGATGTATATTAATAATAAAGTGTCAAAATGTATTCAGTAATCTAGTCCGAAATAAAAACGGTTTATTCAGCGTAACTCAGCAAGTTTTTTTCTTAAGGTCAACGAAAATCGAATAAATTAGTTTTGTGAAATATAAAATGAAAAACGTTTGTGAAAAAAGAAATGAAAATAATTTTTTACGCAATTTTTTCACTGAACCAGAATCGATCCCCAGGTCATGAATATGTTTTCTCTAAATATGTTTTCATCATAAAAAACAAGAGAGAGAAAGAGAGAGTTGAAGTTAAAAAAAGGTCCAGTTTCTAACCCCTGAAATATTATAAATGAAATGGTCTTGTCGCCGATTGTAGCTTAATGGTAAAGAGAGATTCTCAACGCGCTGCAGTCTCGAGTTCGATTCTCGCCGTCGACCATAAATTAACATACACCGAATGCCATAAAAAGCGATTGTGTGAAAAAGCATTCGTTGGACTAACCACCTACAATGTGCAGCAATATGTTACAATGGTTCGTATAAGATCTCAGTTGAGATGTGGTTATAGAGTCGTTTGCGACCTCTGAGCCAAAGATTAATGATTGAAACAAAAACGTAATTGGACAAAATACAAGAGTACATAGAAAAAAACTGAAAATGGATATAAATATGTGGCGTTCACAAATACGACGAATAGTCATGCCACAATGGTAAAGTATAACAAAAATAATCGAAAAAAGATTTCGATTCAAATTCTGTAATTCGCTAGAACTGTTGCAACAAAGCCCCACAACATGTATAGAAACGAAATTCAACATACATCAAGTCCGGTCGCATATGCTTGATGAGATATGGATTTGATATTTTCGATCACATAACGAGTCAATGACGTCATTAGATAGAAACCGGCGTAGCAAACAAATACAGATCAGACACAAGATGCCATATATTTCATAAGACAAACGTATTCATCGGCTGGTTGATTCAGCGCCTAGCTGTCAATCAATGCCACTCTGTGTGGAGTTCAAGTTCAACTCCCATCATTATCATTATAGCTGTCACGGTTACAGCTCCCTAAAACGAAATGCAGAGCACTTTCAAATATATGATAAAAAATATCACTGCCAACTTACAAAAAAGATTATAAAGTAACCTAAAGTAGTCTCGGGATGAACTTATGTCTGAAATGGAAAGTTTTTAGTGGGTTACGATAAAAAACGAGTCTTGGTTACCTTTATCAATCTAACTACCCTATTGTAAGCTTGGAACAACATGTATCTACTCTTATTACATTTATAATTTTACTAAGGCATCCTTGGAGGACATAAAATAACCATTTTAAGAGGAACACAACTATAAGAGTGTTCATAGAGATAACGTCTTTCACTTTGTAAAAACGAATTCGATCTCAAACACTGGATTACACACAGCCACGCCCAATCAGCAATAGGTGGGGAGTAGAAAGCTATAGTATCTCATAAGCCAATCGACACCTTAGGCTAAGATATCACAATAATTTATAATCTTATTCATTTTATATAGCACACACATTCCAATTAAAAGTCATCAAACTACTTTACCTTATATTGTCACTATATATGTATACACAAATGATATCACATTGCACAGTATATACACAAAACTACTGAATAATTTAAGAAAAAAAGAAAAGAAAATCGCAAACAAAACAAAAGACTACAAAACTGCTTTCGTTATTATGGTTTTTGTTTTGTGATTTTTTATGACTTTTTTTTATTAGTTTTATGATTATTTTGTCAATAAAATTAAACACAGTTGCATTGTAAGAACACCAATTTGATGGGCCAATAAAAAATTCGACGAACAAAGTGTTTTGTTTTTCGGCGATTTTTTTGTTTTTGTGTTGTTTAGAAAATATCCGCGTGAGAAACGACGATGTGCGCGCGCAGATGAAATTCTCTTAAGCAATCATTAATTATATATTTAAGACGTTCGTTGTTTAAATTAAAGGAATTTGTTTTTATAATTATTTATTTATATTTAGAATTTGTTGGTGTACTTATAATCCGATTATAGAAATTTTGAAATTTTTCATTTTTGTATATATTCGAAGGATTTAAGTATAAATTTATATTAAATCACCTTTTGTTACTTATATGCGCGATCGTATGGGTATAAAAGAATTGTATATCGTTTTGTTGGTAGAAACACACGGTGAGGAATTATGGTAGGTGAAACAAGTGATGTGCGGATGCAATAAAATATTTTCTTGTATTTTGGTGATTCATAAATGCGCCAGATACGTTATGACCGCATTCGGAAGTTTTAAATAATTTTTATTTATAGAATTGGGTCGTTAGCCTCAACGTTAGTACAAAATTCCAATGAACACTTTCAAAATATATAAAATTAAGATAGTTTTTTGTTCGTATAAACTGCGCGTATATAATCGCGAACGCATCAGACCATACATAAAAAAAAATTCCAAAAAAACTACCTTAAGGCAATTAAATGTCGTTATTTCGCTGTCTCAACATTATTATTACCCAGATATTTTCATGCACTTGATCTCATGAACATAAAATATGTTTTTTGCTGCATTCGCGCAATCTAGATATACACATACTATATATAAGAAAATATCAAAATGTCGATAAGAAATTAAACAACAACAACAAAACACTGTTCGCTAATGATAAGTAATGGTACAACTTTTATTTAACTGTTCTCTTCATTAACATATTGCTGCTTCTGACTGTCAATAAATGTGTATATAATACGAGTTTGTATACAAGATGTTTTTTAATTAAATTAGGTCCAGTAACAGATGCAGAGCACTTTGAACCGCAGTTCAAACAAATTATTTACTGCTCAAGCGAGTTCCATTATATACATTGTATGAATAGTTGGTATGGGGACTCATGTGAACAGGTTCACTCCTTAAATAATATTGTATCTTAAATTATACATCAACGTCCACATTCCACCGATTTTTTTTATTTTTAATTGCATAAATTAAAATTTGGAATTTTATAATTTTTTTTTTTGTAAAGACACAAACTTGATGAGGCCTCTTGAATAATATATTCAAAATGTTTTGCTAAATTATGTCATGACAAGAATTATGTCTTTTAAACATACAAGATATGATTAAACGCTTCGTAATTGCATTGATAAATTTGTATAAAATTAACGACGTTTGAGAATGAAGAATGAGGGCTTATCACAATATGACTGGCGAGATTGTTTTCAAGCAAAATAATTAATTGTATAGGTTCTGCCTGAGGTGTGTTAGAAATTCCACATGAGGTAATTTGGGGTTTGAAGTCTTTAATTTCATCACATTCCTTAGACTGATATTTATATTTATATAACCGATTACAAATTTTTCATATTTCAAGAATTCTTTATTGACGGTAGCGATATTTATTTATTTATTTATTTATGTATATTGCTTATAATTTTGATTAAGAAGGAGTCAACACCATGAACGCACATCCCATTTTGAGTACAAGCTCATTTACAATGGAATGAGCAGCAGGGATCAGACAATATATTAAAAAAAAATCTTAACAATTAACTTAAACTAATTATATTGTCATTCAGACACGCCATTCAAAAAACCTTGATTTAAACGTATCGGCAGATCTCAAACTCCTAATACTGGATGGAACAGAATTCCATAGAGAAATACCTTTAACAAAAAAAGATGAATTTAAAGACCTAGAAGAATTTCTCGCAGGCAGCAATGTTAGATTGGCGTAATGCAACCTGCTAAATAATAATTTTTTGAATAAATAATTTGGTTCTTTATAGTTTTAAGTAGCTTCCTAATAAAAGCGCAAATCCGAAACTCATAAAAACTAGTTAAGCTACAACCAAGAACAAGCCTAGTATAGGGTGATATATAATCAAATTTCCTAATTCCTAAAATAAAACGAGTGCACGCATTAAAACATCTTTTTAGAATAAACATATTTTCCTGCAACATACCAAATAAGACAACATCGCCATAAAGAAAATGCGGAAGGAGATAGGACATAAACATTCTCTTTTTAACCTGACTATCCGTAAATCCTACCACTTTATACAAACAACTAAGTAAACCAAATACCTTTCTACTAACTTTTATTAAATGATCACCCCATGTAAGAGTTTTGTTAAAAACTATCCCCAAATTCCTAACAGTAGTTGAAAACGGAATGACTGACCCATTAAGATTAATACAAGGAAACGAAAACGTATCTAACGATATTTTGTTTATAATAATAGATTGGGATTTACTAGCATTCAAGACGAGTGCATTGGAAATAGACCAATTATATACTCTATCTAAATCTTCGGTTACCAGAGACATATTACTAACAATAGAATGCTGGTCTAACTTACTATTTCTATAAATTTGGACATCATCAGCAAAAATGTGAAACGAACAATGGTGAAACGAGGATTCTATGTCATTAATGTACATAGAAAATAATAAAGGACTAAGTACCGAACCTTGGGGGACACCTGAAGTAACTGGAAGAAAATTAGAATAACAACTACCAAAAAAACTGTCTGTGAACGGTCCGATAAATAATTTATAACTAATCTAGCAGCTGAAAGGGAAAATTTAAATTGTGCGATAAGCTTGTTGTGATTCAAAGAATCAAAGGCCTTTGAAAAATCTAATAAAGTGAGAGAAGTCAGTTCCCTGATTTCCATACTACGCCGAATATCATCGCTGATATTTAATAATGCAGTATTTGTGCCATGACACTTTCTAAAACCAGATTGAAAGACATTAAGTAAACTATTATCAATAATATGGGACTGAATTTGGTTAGGACTGAATCTCAAAGGCTTTGGAAATGGAACTTAAAATACTGACAGGTCTAAATTGGGATAACTCAACAGGATTGCTAATTTTTGGAATTGAAATTATTTTACTGAGTTTCCATTGCTCAGGAAACGAAGAAGAGGTTAAGATAAAATTAAAAATGTGTAATAAATATTTTGAGACTACAGGAAAAATTCGTTACACCAATTTTGAAATAACCCTATCAAGACCAGACGATTCCGATTTTACTTTCCAAACAGCAGACTGTAACTCTTCAAAGGAAATATTAGAAAATGAAAAAGAGTTAGAAAACTCTTCAGATTTAAGATCAACAACAGGACTAACCAAAGTTGGATTCGAGCTAATAAAATAAGAATTGATATCCCCAGCTTTAAAATCCAAAATACCATTATTTCTACACCTGCCTAGACCTAGATTTCGAACATTACGTCAAAAAACCTTACGAGGAAGAGATGGATCTAATTTATCCTGGAAAAAAGTACTTTTGGCTGCCCTAATTAATCTTACTACCCTATTGCGAGCTTGTTTGTATACTAAAAATATCTTACTATCTCCTAATCTTTTCCATAATTTCTCCAGATATCCATGAAGGAGATTTAGGTTTAATTACCACTGATCTAAGAGAAACGCAACTATCGAAAACTGAATTAATAAATTCATTGAAAAGCTGGATTTGACTAGTAGAGGAATCAAGAGAATAGAGGAATAGAGCTACAAACTAGTGCTAAATGAGAATCCGAAAATTCTATATTAGAAAAATCCCTAAAACTAAACCCTTTAGGCTCCGGGCGAGAGTAACAATTAGTAGAGAATACTAATAGGTCATGATGAGATCCTAAATCGAGAGATAATTGATTGAAAAAAGAAAAAGAGTTATCGGTGAACGATAAAACATGGTCAATAAGAGAAGAAGCGATACCGTTAGTGGTTGGACAAAAATAAGTTGGCTCACCAGTATTATGTACTGATACATTAAGACTGTGCAAAATATTCAAATACATTCGAGAGAACATACCATCCTGTAGTAAATCAAAATTGAAGTCACCTGAGATGAATATTTCATCATACTGGCAGGTGAGATAGCTTAATAAAAGTTCAATATCTAGTAGAGATTTTTTAAATTGTGTATAACACCTCTTGCTTGTTATAGGTGGGTTGGACACAGTCCCAAATAAATATCTACGTTTACTAACAAAATGCAAACAAATACGAATTCTAGATCGGAAACCAACATTCGAGAAATAGAAGGAGGTATATTTACAGGTTTATACGACAGTTGTTTACCTATAAACATACACAGTCCACCATAGCCAAGTGGGGAAACTACCCTGTCTTTCCTAACTAGATTAAATCCCTAAATGTCCAGAGCTGAGTCCGAGACATTGGGGGACAAAAAAGTTTCGGAAAAGCAAAGAATGTCAACTGGTGAACCACAGAAAAGGTGACGTATTTCGTCAATATTGGGTAACAAACTTTGGACATTCAAGCTACCTACGTTAAGAGATTGAGACCTACCGGCCAACATAGAATGCAACACGAGACGGGGAATCGACATGTGAATCGAGGCGTGAAACAAAAATGACAATACTTACAATTTATAATGTATAGTTTTGATTTCGGGCCAAAAACCTGAAATGAAATAAGTAACAATGAAAAAAAGGAAGCAATCCAATGAAATAAAGGAACAATACTTATCTGAACGTTTAAATGGCTCTCCAAACATCCAAATCAAAAGTTATATATATTTTTTTTAAAAAATATATAAAAAATCGGGAAAAGAAAAATAATACGTGACACAGTCGACGAAGGCTACAACTGGTACATGGGTTGCGATTTTTAACCCATGTACCAGTTTTATCCAAAATAAACGATTTCGAAACTAGGTATTGCACGCTTAAAGCAAAACAACTCAAATAGACGAAATCATATTTTCCATGAATAACATCAGCATCTCTACAATGCAGTTGTGCAGCAATGCAAGTACAATATTTTAATGCGCTTCAAGAGACATGGTTTGCAATAAATACAAACGAGAATCGTCACGAGCATATTAAGACGAATTAGTTTGTCAATTTTTAAGGCAACCCGTCTTCATGGTGCTACAAAAGAAATCAGAGGGCTAATTGTTAGTAAAATGATGAAACCAGAAAGGCTTGAGCTTTGAAAGAGCATGAAAAAGAATTTCCTGTAATCGAAAATTTATCAATTTCTAAATGATCATATAGCAAAGCGTTTAA
The DNA here is from genome assembly GCA_963932295.1 of Tipula lateralis. Taxonomy (NCBI): domain Eukaryota; kingdom Metazoa; phylum Arthropoda; class Insecta; order Diptera; family Tipulidae; genus Tipula; species Tipula lateralis. The sequence continues at coordinate 191,631,446 of OZ010736.1, read as the reverse complement.
GTGAGCGGAACCAACTCAAAGAAATTACCTCAACCAACGTCTCAGTAAAATTGAGTGTCCATTATATAAGGACCATCATCTTTTACATTAATTCTTTTCGACATTAATTCTCGTCATGGCCTTATTACAGAAATTGTGTTTTAATTATATGAGAGGAAATCATCGATCTCAGAGCTTCAGATTAATACTAAAGTGTACTAAATGAAGTCGATAACATAATACGTCACTATATACATACTGAAGAACCGCCCAGATGGCGCAGTGGTTAAAGCTGCGGCAATTGGAGCAGGAAGTACCGGGTTCGAATCCCGATAAGGGCAAGATGCAAAATGAGTTTTTCACCTTCGATCGTTTGGGCGGTGCGATTGGTGGTGTAAAAATGAACATATTTCAATCCTCTGTCGAAATCCTCTGTCGTGTTAATACTATAGGCTGACATGGAGCTATGCAATGCGCAGATGGTTCTACGACAACTCGGACCTATATCCGTACATATAGAGTGGTATTACAACAGACCAATCGCCGGTCTAAGTGTGCGATAGCAGCCACAACAACACAACATAACATAACATTAACATAAGGAGTTTAGAAATGTTACTTAAATGATAATGAATCATGCAGTTTTAGTTTTAGTTACGTAGCTATAGTTCCGATGAATCAAGGTGTTTGAACATTCCTTGTGAACACGTCTTTTGTGAAATACCAAGCTTGAGTACTATATTTCTAGTACTAGTACTATATCTTCAATGTGCCATGAGATGGAAAGCAAATGAATCTGAATTTTTCAGTGATTGCAAAAAATACCGAATTTGGCTATATAGTGTCTGGAAGAACCAATTGTCAAAGTTCACATTTAGCTAATCGTGTTACAGTATAAGGATTGAATCAAAATTGGACGAAGTTCTTTGGAAGCTTGAAGATTGAAAAGATACCATGAACAAAGAACTTGTGTCCAAAGGAAATTGAAGCCGAAACACATTTCTCAAAAATGTTCGACGAAATGCTGAGGGTGAAACTTCCCTTTAAAGATACTCAAGCGAAATTAGGCAGATCATATAGAATATCAACGCATATGGCGCATATGGAATATCAAAAATAGGTCATAAGTGGATAAACAACTGTTAGTTTAAAAGTTCCTTGTCAGTAGTATTTTAGGGGTGGTCAGTCATAAGCTAATTGTGTCCTACAAGTGACTAGCGAAAATTGTTTTTTTTTTTAAATTTGACTGACTATCAGTGACCTTTTTTCAAATATTGCACCAGTGCAGAATTCGTAATTTAGCTCGAGTTCAAAGTAACGATGTTTTGTAGAATGAACATATAGAGACAGTTTGTTCTGTAGCCATACCAAGTTGTTTTACCAGTCTTCTTCAACTCGAACAATTTGTGCTTTCCATGAATATCCCTTACGTCACTCCCACTCTTATGTCTGGTTATTTAGGAAGATTGCTTCCAGACGTCGCAGTTATGAATATATAACAGAGTATCAAATAGTAGTCTACGTGCAAGCAAGTAGATTACTGTTTGTTACTCTGCTATATCTTCATAACTATACGACAGTTATCATATTAGGAGACACTGTACCGCGATACCTCCCACTACCACAGTTATCTAATGCCGCCTTACCAAAATCAGTTTTCAGCATATGGACCGATCCAGTTTGTCTAAAGTTATGACGTGATACTGGTCAATATATCATTCACACATCTTTCAGCGTCTCTTTACTTGAGGTGAGCGAGTTTTTCATGTTTTCTCTACTTATAAGATATATTGGGCCCAGACGAGCAAGTTTGTACCAACAATAAATGAATATTGAACTAATCTGACATCTGATATATAGATGAGTAAGAATTATGAACTACCTTCGATGTGACAAAGTACGGTAGAGTCGTAATTTTAATGGAAGTTTGACTGTCCGTAAAAATGCAAAAGAAGTATATGGTTTCCATTATCGTAATTAATGTGGTTTGAACAACGCTGCAATAGTAGAAAGAGGCATCTACTTCTATTACGAACTATCATTAAAAAAATTCAGAATCTCTCCATTCTTGATTGCATCACCTAATTATTCACATCTGAACGCTTTTCTAGAAACTTCCTCTGAAGTCGACGTTAGTGAATATACTCTAGTTGCTAATAGGTTAGATGAGTATGGTACTAAGTGTACTACTTAAAATCATTAAGTAGTACAAAATATCGCCATTATATCTAAGGCAGGTCGCCAGTCAGCGATTCCATATAAAAAAATATGGCTGGATGACTGTAGTTTACAGCCAAAGCCCAATGAGGGCCCAAGCTATCTTTTGCAACAATGTTGTTACAAGACTAGCTAGCTATAATAAATAGCTCTTTTACTCTCTTCATTAGTCTGGCTAGGTTAGTTTGCTGTTCATGATAGGACTCAAGTATTTCGTTAACATACTTTAAACGGGGTAGTCAATTTGCTGTCATTTGAGAGAGAGAGAGCGGGAGAGAGAGAAAGAGAGAGAGAGAGAAAGACTTGAACAAACATTGCATGCGTTCATTTAAGTTGCAAGTACATTTACGGAGCGCCGCAGTAGCAATATAGCATAAACTACTATACTAGTCGAGTTATAATTTAGTTTTCGATACCATACGCGGCTCATTTAGGAAAACCAAATCTAGAGTTCTTCGTTGTTTGGGAAACAGCAGAAAGATTCATGACACCATAATCTTTTAAAGGCTATAGGTGAACATGTAAGCTCTGACTAATTATATTTCACATATACGTTGAACAAGCTTTTTCGCTTATATTTTATTAACAGAAGCTCTTATATTAATACACAGTAATCGGTATCGAATTGTATACCAACCGTATATACATACAAATGATTTCGTATAATTTTCAACTGTCAAAACCAATTAAAATCTCTCATATCACCTATAATAAAATTATTATGAGTGTGTATGTGTTTGTAGATTTTCGAAAGGTACAAACACGGAAATTTAACAAAGCACAAGCAACTAACCTATAATTATCGTCGACCACTCATGTTATACAAAGTTTCGTGGCTTTTTAATTAATTAACCAATTCCAATTAGATAGAAGTAACGATATAGATAATGTTATATCTCTTATACATATGTACATTTGTACGTATATTCGAGTGTGCTATAACGTACGAATATATGTTTAAGTTTCTTAATTTATGTTTTATGTAATAAACTGAGGTGAACTTAAGCTCAAATTGGTTTAATCGTATGTATATGTTGAAAATGAATTTATAAACGAGATTATATCGACAACTGTGATGCGCAATGCGAAGCACGCGAACCTTGTTCTGCATAAGATTCCAAACGAATGTGTGATTTGGAGCGAGTTGAGATGTTAGGATGGAATTCAACTATTTTCATCTGACCTTATATTCATATAGATTGAGCATCACTGATTACGAAAGGTATAAGAAGTAGGAGTTTTATACTTTCTTATACTCAATGTAAACTGTAACATTACTTTATTTTTATGATATATTAATCTAATAAAATAACAACAAAATGGGGCCCATACCCATATATTATATGTAGCTACGACATTATAGGTGTACCGGAAATCGATTGTCTCTAAATCACACACAATATATGTATACTCGTATATAAGCGCGATGCACATAAAGAAGTCATTTCGATTTTATATATTTGCATAATCATCATACTGCGCGATAACGATAATTTTTATTCCATTTAGCTACCTAGCGTCATCAAAATAGTTGTTATATAGTCACCTTCATCAACATCACCATCATTCTTGTATTTTACGATCTGCGAATATACAAAACATGTTGTGGATTATCCATAAATATAGTTAATAGCCATATATATGTGTGTTATAAATATTGTCAATATATGTATGTGACAACATAATTTGAGCGAGCTGTAAATCAGTAATGAATGGGTCGAAGTGTATGTGATACCTGTGGTTTTAGTAAAACCTTTTATCATTCTTATTGATGGCGTGCTTTCGATATATTATTCACAATCCTGATGGTATGACTATATACGAGTTCATAGGAGTAGTTCCAGTTTTTTTGATATGTTAAGTCTCATGAACCGCTCAAGTATCTGTGCTTATAACTTATTTCTTTGATCGGTGGTTTTATATGTCTTGGATCTCTTAATCCCTACCTCTTAACCAATTAATTAACTGAAGTTCTTGCTATTGTGATAACAGTAACATGTCTTATATTTGTGTTTTTCGAATTTTCCAAATTCATAACCGTCCCATGGCTGCGATGTCAGTCTGAACTCGATCTGAAGAAAAAGCTCTCTTTACGACTTCCATTTTCAGGGTGATGGTTGTAAATACTTTCCCTTTGAAGATATTCTAAAACTTCTATATATTTCCATTCGTTATGTTTAGAGCTTCAATCTTGGGCCGCGTATGATTAATTCGTTTAAAAGTAGTTATGACGGATTCGTCTTTAATTGTTTACGAGTGAATGAAAAGAAACGTTTAAAAAATCAAAAAGAAGTATTGATACAATGGTGGAATATTATTGGTGCAAATGGAGCTATCCAGGTGAAGACACCGTGCTATGATATATACGAGGTTTGCTGGTATTCAATCTGTCCCTTCCTATTCCATTTCCTTACATATCTTGCAGATGTTAGTAAATTCCAGAATCAGCGATCTCACATGTTTCACAAGTCGTGTAAGCATTAATCTCGTGTAAATAAGAACATACGTTCTCAAATAGCATCTTTTTAGTGAAACCAGCAGTTTTGACCGGACTTGTCTTGATATACTATACGTTTAACGCTAATCGTTAAAAGCAATAGCGACTGTTTTTTTCTATAAGCAGTTAGTAAATTAACCCTTTGCTGCCTAGTTATTTAATCATACTGTATCTAATACGTTCGAGTGATGATCCATCCAAATAATCCAGATGCTGAAATACTCGTCCATCTCTTTAAGAGACTATAGTGGCAACTCAACGCCGCCGTCTTGGACGTTAGTGAAACTGAGTCCAGCGACTTAATTGCCGCCTAATTGTCAACATAAATTGTGATATTGCATCACGTGTACGTCACGTTATGTCTGAACCAGATCAGGATTTTCTTAATTTCGTGCTGGGTACAGAAACCACTAGCCTCCACTCTTTTATACAATTTAGAACAAACCTAAAAAAAATTGTAAAATCTGGTTTCCGATACTAAACAGTAGGTTATCTTACCTGGAAAGAGTTTTCACTGACCTGCTCGACTCAGTCTCAAAATCATTCTTGGCTTCTTGATTGGTAATAATCTGTATGTTACTTTATCAAATTCCATTTATGGGTTAAGGTCTTACTAAGGCCGCATAAAGTCATGTTTTGGCCCCGATTTCAAGCCACATTTCTTCCTATCGGCATTCTTCAAAAATAAAAGGTTATATATAGTGGCCTTATATCGTTAAATAACCGTTCAAAGTTATCGGGTCACCTAAATTTGTATTTCTTATTAAAAAGGTTCAGCAATATTTTGCATCGACTTAGTTCCAAACAACACCTGCTGGTTCAATTCATAACAGTTGACAGAGTATTTTGCATTACCATAATTGTTCCAGATGTTTTCTTTAAACGGCTTTCGAGTTAAACTATTTCACCAATATACAGAGGAGAATTCACAGTAGTCTGTCGTAAAAGTTTTTAGAAGAAAGAATAACAGTGTTATTGGCCTTTCACATATCTATGTGAGCTCGGACCGCCCATGTGGTGCAGTGGTTAGAACACTGCGGCATGGAGCGGGAGGTACCGGGCTCGAAACCTGATAGGGGCAGGATGCGAAAAGGGATTTTCAACATCGATCGTCTGGGGCGGTATGATCGGTGGTGAGAATGAACTCATCTGAGACCCAGTTGAGGTTAGAATCCGTGTGCCGTCCCATCTTCCATGTCAATACTATAGGCTGGCATGGAGCTATGCAATGCGCAGATATGGTTTCTACGTAAAATCGGACCTATAGTCGGAACGTACTGTAAATATAGTGGGAAGTCTCAATGGGCCATTAGAGCCTGAGTGACAGACAACACTACAAAAAAAAGTGAGCTTGTTCCAGCTTTCAGAATAAAGAATAGATCAGGTAGTAAACGCATTAAAATCTAGATGACTGATAGATGCAGGTTAAAATTGATGCTTGAGATTCTGATAGATACCAACTCATTCATTGGCACGAAACGATTTTGAGGGGTCTCGAGTGATTATTCAAAAGCATAATGAGATATTGGATAAACGTTACAGGTATTAAACAATGATGTCCCTGTTGGTCAATAAAATCAAGTATATAGCTTATTGTATACTCATCAAAACAGAGTTGAGTCTTTTTACTGGATATCTAGGCTTAGTTCAAAACCACAACTCTCAAGCTAATTCATAACTGTTGAAAAAGTATTTTGCATTACCATAATTGTTCCAGATGGTTTCTTTAAATGGCTGTCATTCTATGATAAAAAGAATGTCACCAAGGTATATTTCTTCATGTTTAGCAATTTCTGCAGAGAGCAGTCTTTTTAAAGTGTTTAGAAAACAGGATGACCGTTTTATAGGTCTTTTTGGATATAGCTGTGAGTTCACCTCTCCTTTCGGCATGAAGAATGGATACGACACTAAACTCAAAAGCTAGTTAACTGTATAGATCCAGACTGGTCAGAACCAGATTCAGATCATATGTTAGGTATAGTTTATAGATTTTATTTAAATTCTGACGTGATCCCACGGACCAAACCACTACAGTTTTGAAATACCTTTCAGGTTAAACCCAACTAAGAAATAGTTTAAACCATTTCATTGTGATTAATACATTTGTTATTTTACAACCTATATACCAATACACAAACACCGATTAATAATAGTTGGTATAACGTAATAATAATAGTTTTTTATGTCTTAGAAATGAAATAATTTAATTTTTAATCTCAGCTCAATAGACGAGGTATAGATACATACGAGAGTGTATATAGTAAGAAAAGACACATGAATGCCTTAAGGGGAGTCATTAATAACAAAACAAAACACAAATTAAAATGTTTAAGGTAAATTATTATGCTTTTTGTACATATATATGTACCATATATGTATATAGGTATGATTCGACATCCAAACTATAAAGACAGATATCACACTTGTATCTGCGATTTGTAGCACGACTTGGTTTGGTTCTCACCAAATTTGAATGGACTTTGGCTATCATCGCACGCAAAAAATGTTGATGATGAGTTTATTATTTCGTTATAGATGGATTTATAATTATTATTTAATAATCTGAACAGGGAGGGCCTGAATACACAAACATATATGCTGTAGTGTTTTCTAGGTTTGAAACGATGGGAATTGTAGTTTGCCGCATCTATAGGTACGCATCTATAGGATCCAAATGTCATTTCGGTATATATCGTTTTAAAATCTCTTAATTTAAAGTACCCAAATTTTTAACAAAAACTTCTCATAATTAAATGACCAAAATAAAATATTTTTATAAAATTTTATCACGAACACGTCGTTAAGTCCAACGCAAAGTTTATATACAAAGAAAAGCGACAATAAACAACCAAAAAAATTGTTAAGACTTTGTAGATACATATTTCAATGCTATGATTACGTATAAAATAAATTAAGATTTTTGTTTGGTTTACTTCTTGTATGCCGCTCTGGTTACAGATGTTATATAAATAAGCCGCGTGGTCCCTGGTTTTCATATTAATTCATCCTATATACGGTCAGTACTCGAAGTGTTACCAATATCACGCGGATGAAGCAATCATTGTTTTGACAAACGTCTGTTACGTTGTTTATGAGCCTACAGAAATACCAGGCAACTAGCCATTGTTAATGATCTGCGATACTTACAAGTGAACAACATGTTCGTGTATTGGACCATTACTTGGAAAACTCTATGAAAGTGGACACAAACCAACATCATCAGAAATGTTTCTAAAGGTAAATGCCAAAATTCTGCTACTGATTCTGCTCGTAGCAAAAGTTTAAAATTTAACGCAAAAAGCAGTTCGCCACTAGCAAGAGCAAAGATGGTAAAATACTCGCACATTGGGACTGAACTTGAGAGTTTGGTATGATGAAAATTGTTTTATTGCTTAGCAATATGTAAACAACCAAAACGATTGTGCTAGATTTCGACCGCGGTGACTGCCACAGGACGTTAACCAAACTTTAAATTGAAGATTACGTAATAGTAAATCAAGAAATCTTCTGTGGAAATACTAGTAAGCTTAAATATGCAGAATGTAATCAACATTTCGAGAATTTGATTGAGATTAAATACGAGACTTGCATAACTTGTATATTAAAGTCAAAATTCAAATCGATCAAAATCACTCTTGGACATATTTTAGACAAAAAGTAAAATCAATGGTTTTTTTTTTCAAATATGATATTTAATGAAGAGAAATCAATTGACTCGTAAGTTATATACAACATAAGCTTTTTCAATCTGTCCTTACGCCAGAAGACTTTGATAAGTACGAAAATCCCTACCACTCTAGGGTAGGCCATATGTAAATTGAAGATTACATATCACAATAATAGACATAAACCAGGCTTGGTAAACATTCAGCCATGGTTGCAGTCCTGACCAAATACTTCAATCATTTTAAAGATTACACCAGTTTGGAACACCTTCTTTGAACAGCATGCAATATCAGTCGCTGAGGTTGGGAGTATTTTTTATAAGAAATGGAAGGTAATCAGAATAATCCCATTATTCAAAACGATAAACGAAAGATATTTTAGAGACAATCAACATACATTACTTCACTTACGTCTGGCGATTGGATGTTTGATCTCGAATTACCGTACCATGAAAACTTGATACGTTTTCCACCATATCTAATAGGGCTGTAAAACCTTCAATATGGCATCTCTGGAAAATAGACGTGAGCTTTTATAATGTTCGTTTGTCAGTTACATGTTATTATGTTACATTGACGCACCGTGAATACAAGAAAACCAGTAGACACCTATTAAGAAATCAGTTGTTATGAAACGGTTGATGCGTTAAATATTGTCGCCCGGAGGGAGCATAATTCATTACATCACATTCGTGCAATGTGTGAAGTCTTCTCGGACTGATTCGATGCTATTATTTACGCATAAGGTGGCTATATCGAACAATAACCTACTTTTTGCATTATAACACTTTGACAATAACACTTCGAGTACTTATATATATATATATATATATATATATATATATATATATATATATATATATATATATATATATATATATATATGTATATATATATATATATATATATATATATATATATATATATATATATATATATATATATATATATATATATATAAAACTTCCAACTTCCAAACTGCCAACGGTAAAAGCCAGAATTCGGCATAATTCACGACAATCAAGCAGTCTCAATAGGAATTTGATTAGTTGCCAGCTTATTGCGGAAAAAAAATATGATAAGACAAAATAATAATACTAATGTGGGGAGTTCAATGAATAGAATTTTCCCAGACTTCCCACATGAAACTTGATCCAAATTTTTTCCAGTGATAGCCATTGGCAAACCGCTTAAAATAAACTTCTATCCAGCCATAACACTCTAGAGGTTGATTTTATAGAGGTTTCTGAATTTATACATTATTACATATGAGGATTTTTATTAGTTTAAATATTCGTGTTTCTCCGTTAGTTTGATAATTTTTCGAAGCATTAATTATTTTTGGCTAGAAAATGTCGGAGAATTTTTGGTTAGAAATCAATCAAAAAAATATATAATAATTTTTTAACTTTTGGCTGGAGGAGGAAAGACACTACCTGCATTGTCGATTTTTTTATTTTTTCGGCTGACATTTTTAGGCTAAACTGTCCAGGTGGCGCAGTGGTTAAAGCTGAGGCAGTTGGAGCGGGAGGTACCGGGTTCGAATCTCGATAGGGGCAGGATGGTGAAGGGATTTTTCATCATACGATTACGTTCGTTGGTGTAAATGAACACATTTATGACCCCCTGTTGGAGTGCAGAATTCATGGGTCAACCCATCTTCCATGGCTGGCATGGAGCTAGACAATGTGCAGATGGGTCTACATAAATCGGACCTATAGCCGTACGTCCTCGATTAGGCTGTAATGGAGTAAGGTAAGGACCTAAATAAGTGAACCGTGAAAGAGTTGGTAGTGCTTCGAGCCCCGAAACGGATTGTAGAGATAAAAACAAACAAACAAAACTTTCGGCTAACTTTAACAGCATCTATAAAGTAAGAAAAAAAAAATAAAACATTTTGATGGTATGTTCATCGTGAAATAAAACCCAACAGAAAACAGTATTGGTATCAATCCATTGACATCCATTTTTACCGCATGGATCAATGATCATTGGGTAAACTCCAACATCAATCAGTGGAAGCTAAATATATATTTTTGTGTGTGATGGGCTGCAGTGAAAAAAAACGCCGAATAAAGTTTTGTGCCGTGCTCGCATTGCGTTACTCGGAAAACAGTGTTTTTTTGAAGCTATATTTCAGAAGGGATGAAAAAAGTGACAATACTAACGGCGATGTGAAGGACCAATCTTGGACAGCTGGGAAAGCGTCACATCTTCTATATTTAAATAGTTTGTTTTGAGATACCATCAATTAAGTTTTGTTTGATATTTTTATAGCTAATCTCTTGGTATTTGCTGGTTATACGGTGTTCTCATCACGTTTTCTACATGTGATAAGTGGGTCCATTTTTAATTTTCTTTTTCGTTCTAGGTTGAAGTTCCGAGTATCCACGCGTCAATATTTAAGAGTCTATATCTCTATCGCTTAGCATGTATGAATGAGAAAAAAATCCTGTATATTTAATATATATATATATATATATATATATATATATATATATATATATATATATATATATATATATATATATATATATATATATATATATATATATATATATATTGTGAACTAATGTTAATTTATATCATTATATTTTTTGTTCTTAAAATGAAACGATGGTTCACATATTTCAGAAAATGATGTGCTTTAGTTTAATTACTGTACGGACGAGGATCATGGGTTGATGTGTGTGTGCTAGGTAGGTATGATTTAGTTTTTTGTTATATTTGGCAGCATTTTAGGTTCCAGCGATACTCCACCACGACGTACTTCCCCAAGCTGAGCTTACGCCTCGGCATAGCTGCGGATGGATACCGTGGGATAATCAGTGATGGTTTAAGCCGTGGTTCCTGATCCACGATACTTACCACTCGTTTTCATTGAAAAGGGCGTAAAACTAAATCCGACAGTAATACCGTGAAAAGGTATTCAATGTTGCCTTATTACCTTGAGTAAGAAACCATTGAACGTTTAAACAAGACTCGGCACCGTCTAATTAAGGTCGTAAAATCCAACGTTTTATCACAAGAAAAAGTTCCCAGTTTCATTTCTTTACAAAATGGCTTCCATATTAAAGCCATTTTGTAAAGATTTCGAGAGCCATTTCGTAACACTTCGAGTGTCGAGTCTTATATATATATATATATATATATATATATATATATATATATATATATATATATATATATATATATATATGTATATATATATATATATATATATATATATATATATATTATATATATATATATATATATATATATATATATATATATATATATATATATATATATATATATATATATATATATATATATATATATATATATATATGCATGGCATATCACACCATCTACAGATGATAGCGTTTTGCAACGTTATACAAATATATCACCTGATCACTAATATTTGACGATGACTCATTACATATTTACTGTGCGACCACCCAAAACCACACCACCGTTGAATTACCATACAAATTATGAATTCAAGTAGCAACGCGCTCTCGTCGTCTAATGCAAATAATACACCAAAAAAAACACAAATAACGAACAGACATTAAATTAAATTTTATCAAATTTTTGAAATCAGTTATGAGTTGATTGTTTATAATAAACTTTCGAAAGTAGCCCACATTGGATTGAGTTCTTAATGTACGAGTATACGTATAGTGTATATATGTAGTAAGATGTCAAGAAGAAATCTCATAAAATAATCAACAGAACAGGATATTTGTCATAATATTCAATCAAAAGGTAATAAAATTGGTTGTTGCATGCACATACTCGTATAGCAATAAAGTTGTTTTAATAAATTCAACCAACGATTAATAATAAGATGTAAAATCACTTCTTTATAGCTGCATATGACTGCCGCGTGACATAGGTGAATGTAAGTTTTTCAATTGATTTATTTAATTGGCATATGTACATATGCTAGATATGTGTAAAGGAGGTGAATGTCAACTTACTTGTCGACATATTGACTGTTTAGCTACTGAACAATTTATAGTGCTACTTGGAAAACCCTCGATGGCATCGTATAGCTAACTGAACATCAGTATCAGTTATATTGGCCACTGTAAACTGTTCGTGGTACATTCGGTCAACATGTTTTGTACATACTTTATACAAACTTTGAGTATACGTGACGTCGACTAGAATCGTTATCACGCAAGACTCGATCGACCGTCTAGGTAACAAAGTCGTTTAGGTAGCTCGTTCTATAGCCGAGCTAAATTATTTGTAAGCTCGAGCTTATAGAATTTAGTTAATCTTTTTTTTGTGGGGGGCTGCATCCGCACACTTAGACAGGTGATAGTCCGTTTTGATACCACTACGGCTAGAGGTCCAAATTATGTAGAACCATCGGCACATTGCATAGCTCCGTGTCAGCTTATAGTATTGACATGAACGATGGGAAGGCCCATGGATTTTAAACTCAATAGGGGATCCACATGTGTTCATTCACACCACCGATCACACTGCTCACACGATCGATGGTAAAAAAAATCTCTTTTTGCATCTTGCCCTTGCCCTTTAACGACTGTGCCACCTGGGCGGTAAACTTTATAAACAATATAGTTGGTATACCTGGATATCATAACAAATATTTACGTTTGGTGCTAATTGAGAAAACATTAGAGTATCTCAAATTCTAAGCAAACTTTTAGCTCAATACTTTGATTGATCGTATGGAAAATACGTGATCGAATTCTATAGAACTGAGGAAGAAGACACATTTTTATTAGCATATATAGGCATATCACGTTTTTAAAAATTCTAAAGTCCAGTAAGTTTCTTTGATGAAATGGAATATCCATATGTTGTTGGTTACCTTAGACATACGTCTTAGTTCGTTTAAACTCTTTTGGGTCTACGACGAAGATATAAATGTTCTGTAGTGTTTCGACATATTTTAAATAGTTCTGTAAAAAAAGGTCGATGGTAGAACTGTTTTCAGTGCCTGTCCTGGCGAACATTAATTCCGGCCAGTAAAGAATCATTTCTTATCTTCAAAAATCTCCACAATTCCTATCGATTGATTTGATCCTGTGTTACACGACAGTCATTGTGAGTAAAATAAAAATATAAAGATTGAGCTACTAGGCTCATCCCAGTAATAAAACCAATTAGCAGTTTTAGATCTTTACGAGTAGACTAAAGTTAGATGCATCGAGGACCAGCAATGAGAAAAAACATGTTTCTTGCATTTTGAATATTGCAATCAAGAGGAAACAAAACACCAAATCGCAAAAAAGCTTGGCAAAACACCAACGCTCTGGTAGAACACAATATATAGTTGGTGGAACGAATGGAGCTGTGGAGATCATCGTGCAGTGAACCAAGCTGGTGTAGTAACACATGTGGTATCCAAATCAACTGTGTTCGTTTTGGTGAGTGTTGATTGTATTCATATACTCTGTTATTGGCCATCGTCCGATGGTGCGGAGATTGGGTCTGTCGACAAGTTACATCCAGTGTGAGTGTAGACGCCAAGTTTTATAACAAACTTTAATCCCATGGTTGCTACGCCGTGCAGCGCAGTGCATACGGACCTGTTGGTTAGGGCCAATTAATTAATTTTTTTTAAATATATTCCTTTAAAAGCTTCAGACTTTACAGTATCGATAGAAATGTCAGGACGCTTTAAGTCTCCTTTGATTGAAGATAAATTTGAAGACATCACTCTTACTATCAATATGGCAAGTTGAGGCTAAACTGGATGTCGATCAAAATTAAAAAGCATTGCGGGTATTGTACAGTCTAAAGATTTTTTTCTATATTTTGTAGTCCTTATGAACCTACTATAATGATAGGTTCATAAAGACTACATGGTTTTATCTGCTTGTCCATGTTGTGATAGACCAATGTGATTCCGAATTGCCATTTCAAACGTTTTGGACATTGAACTATACTTAAGTATTAGATTGAATTTAAATGACGACAGAGTTGAACAAGTGACTTATTCTCTTGTGCAACATCTTTTGCAGGGATATTATCATTTTCCTTATTAGCAAGGCACTTATTAAATGCATTACAGTTAAGTGGTTGTAGGCGCCAATCTTGTGAATGACAATGATTGAGATGCTTGTCTATTTAAAAAGTTCAACATACCATATATAGATAGTGTTTATAGTTTTAATGAAAATGTCACATAAGGATCACGTCACACAAAGTGATACGACGTTGGTATAGCGTTTGAAAGGTGGAAACGTTAAGTTTATTTTCACGGATCACTATCGGACTTAGAAATAGTGTCATGCATGTTCCAAAGCATCCTAAATATAGAAGCAGCAAGCATCGAAAACGAACTTAACAAGTTTATGCACCATATTTACTAAAACACCAAAAAGTTGTGACGTCATTAAAAAAATAATAAAATCGCCCTACAGTTCAAATTTATTACAAGAAAAAAGAAAAACATTTTTTTATTTTTGTTTTTCTTTGCAAAAATTTACACTGTTAAAAATCGTAACGACTTTTATGATTATGCCATCTTGTACTGAGTATAACAACTGAATGGAAATAAAAATTTAAATAATTTTTGAAGTATTCACTGTCATTAACATGTTTGGGTATTTTAATTGTGTACTTCGTATTATCGCATTAACAATATGCTTTAAAATACCAATAAATACGATTTATATTATTAAAGTTATTAAGTGCCATCTCTTATCCAATATTTGAAGTATATGTTTCTTTTTCGTAGTTCATACGTCATTGATCTCGTTTTATATATTTTTATACGGCGTTTAGAACCAATTACACCTAAATCTCTTTTTACACGGTAGATACGTTCCACGGAAAATAGTGTAAACCAAAATCGTGTAAAAAAAGACAAGTCGCTCAAATTAAAATGAGGGATGCGTTCCTTGTGTTTCAAAAACCGCGTAAGATGAAATACTGCGTAAAATTTCTTGAGTAATTCGTGCAAAAAAATATGTAGGTATTATGTAAATAATCGAAAAAAAATTTCAGTTCTATACGTGCGTACATTTATTGAAAATTAAATTATATATACGAGTATGTACAGTATCTAATCATTTTGAATACAGATTAAAACAACTGACAACTAGAACTAGTAACATAAAAAATATTGCTAAATGAGGAATTCAATTCAAATCCTATAAAAAAGGTTTATTGAAACTTAAACTTAAATGTTATAACGTATCGCCGCTACTGCTTTCATCATCTAATTCATCAAACAAATTTTTAACAATTGTTGATTTTGGTACATTTGGACTAATTTCAGGTACTTCCTGTGTTGTCGAATGTTCTTTTATCAAGAAACTTGTTATCAGTGGCTGTGGTTTTGGTTTTACCAGTTTTTTATGCAATTCCAAATATCCAGCTGTACAGCTTTGTAGTTCGCGCTGGAATTTTAAGGCTCGTTCCAGATCCGGGTCGTTTGTTAAAAAATGGTTTTCTATGATTTTACATAGATTTAGACCCTCACGAAGTACTCTAGCTGTGAATTGTTGAACTGGTACTTCAACTTCATGTTCCAGTTTTTTGTTCTTATTATAACCATCAACTGCCAAAATTTCGATCAGATCCTCATCGTCTAGTGGGGATTCGATCAACAACTCTTCGATGTCTTCAGTGTGCATACTTTCAAAGCCTTCGCCACCAATTGCTTGAGCCAAAGTTAAGATTTCTGAATATCCCAAATTTTGTTCTGGTACCAAATTTCCAATTTTGACGCATACGGGCCAAATAGCTTTCCAGCAAGCATTCAATGTTGATTCTCGCAACTGAGTTATGGCTAAAGAAACATTTTTAATACAATCCATAATCGTATATTGTTTCCATGCATTAATGATCGAAAGGTTTTTTTCTTCAACTTCATCCAAAATATGTTGAAATGCCAATTTTATATAGTAAATTTTGAAGGCTGCAATAATACCTTGATCTAATGGTTGGATCAGGCTACTTGTATTCGGAGGCAAAAATTCGATTTTGACATTTGGGTGTTCCACAGCAGAGTGACCAGGCGCATTGTCAATAAGTAATAGGACTTTGAATTCAAGCCCTTTTTGCTCCAAATATTTTTGTACTTCGGGAACGAAGCACT
The DNA here is from genome assembly GCA_963932295.1 of Tipula lateralis. NCBI lineage: Eukaryota > Metazoa > Arthropoda > Insecta > Diptera > Tipulidae > Tipula > Tipula lateralis. Next base: position 191,615,011 of record OZ010736.1, on the reverse strand, counting down.
CATTAAACCACTTGGTAAATAATTCGGCGGTCATCCAAGCCTTTTTATTTGCCATCCAATGAACTGGCAACTGTTGCATATTTTTACCCTTCATCGCGCGTGGTCTTAATGCACGGTTGATTACTAGTGGCTTTAAAATTCGATCACCAGAAGCGTTACTGCACAGTAAAAACGTGATCCGATCTTTAGCGGCTTTAAAACCACTTGCAGTTTTTTCCAATTTAGCAATAAATGTTCTGGCCGGCATCTTTTTCCAGAAAAGATCGGTTTCATCGGCGTTAAATATTTGGTCAGGACAGAAGCCCCCATCTTGTATTATTTTTTTTAGTGCTTCTGGATAATTTTTGGCAGCAACTTCGTCAGCCGATGATGATTCTCCTTTTATTTTCACACTATGAAATGCATATCTTTTTAAAAATCCTGTCAGCCATCCGTCACTAGCCGAAAATTGATGCTTCTTAGCCTTAGTTTCTTGACTACTTGTTGAAGGAATTGCATTCTGTAATCGTTCATAAATTCTGAGTGCCTTTTGCTTTATAGTTTTTCCATCTACAGGAATTCTTTTTTGAGATGCATCCTCCATCCAGGTCACTAAAAGTTTTTCTGTGTTTTCTAAAATAGTATCCCTGCTGTACGAAGATTTTTTGGCGCTGATTTTTGATCCACTCATAACCGACGTTCGAATACTATTTTCATGTTTTTTTATTGTTCGAATTGTGGCCTCATTAAAACCAAATTTTTTCCCAACAGATGTTGAACCTTCGCCTCTCGCAAGACAATCCAATATTTTGATTTTGAGTTCCAAGGAAATAGAATTCCTTTTTCGATTTTCAGTTTTATTTTCCTTAGGCATTTTGTTTACCTACCACAAAAAATATTAAAATAAAAAAAATTTAAATTGGGAATTTAACTTACCAAGACTACACTGAAAGAGAGTTCGATGCGCTGGTATTTTAGATGTTCACCTCAAAAATAGCAAATTTAACTTCTTTTTCGAACTGCGGATTTACATATATGTATGTAGAATCAACTCCACAAATATTTATATGAATAATTTTTGAATTTGTAAACACTCTGTTAATAAAATTTATTTTGATATTGATATCTAAATCAGTCTGTCGTTACAAAACAAAAAACTCACAACTACAGGAAACGCAAACTAATATAACTGCCACTGGCAATGGTTGTGAAGATACGTAACTTCAAATTCAAACTGAACGATGTGTCATTTTACATTTTCAATATTTTTCTCGTTTGTAAAATGCGTTTTTTATATACAGTAGGAACCATGCATGTTCAGCTCATATCGTACCGTTTTTTACGTTAGGAAGGGATAAATTATTTGGATATCTACTGTAAAGTTATTCAAAATAATCGTTAAATATCAATCAACCAGGAGAAGTGAAATAATTATAAAAATATAATAAGAAAGAAGAGTACACATATGTGCATACGTATGAACACATACATGCAAAATTCAATAAATACATACATGCATACCAAATTTAGAACTGTTTTAATTTTTAAAAACCTTTTCCTGGAAATCGTGCAAAAAAATAAAATCGTTTAATGTTTTTGTCCGTGTTATTTCAATAACGTGTTAAAAAAGACCGTGTAGAACGAGAGAGTTGGGTGTATAACATATACATGTATAAAAATTGAATAAATCAAACCGTTTTTATTTTTATAATAACTATTAAAATAATTCGTATATGTTATATGAAAATGTTTGATTTAAATTTTGATATAAAAATAATTTTTGTTTTCAGTATTTTTCATTCATTAAAATTGAGCCCAAAATCTTCAATTTTACATTAGTTCTTATGGAGTGTATGAAAATCTAGACCCCATAAGCTCGATAAATTTAAAGTGTCAAGCATTGCTGCTTGTTTGTTTAGGATACTATGAATGTTCAGATAGTCTGTGCTATTGAAAGCGTATTGTGAATGAAATCGACGTGCTTTGACTCAGTGACTGACTGGAAAGCTCAAAAATAAAACAAACTTTAAGTTATGAAGTTTTTAAATTTTTTTTTTTATATATTTCGATTCATCATTTATTGTTTCTCATTTTTAAATATTTTATATTTAATTTTCATAATTTTGTTTGGATTACAGTTTTGTTATAATATAATAATTAAATTATTATTGGTTTTGGTTCATTACATCGTATATTATTTGTATTACGTCATAAAGTAATAACAATATAATAATTATAATAAACATTTTAGTTTTTTACGTAAGAGATTATAGTTGGGTGTGATTTTTTTTGTTGTTGTTTGGGTTGGCAGTGGTGAGCATTTCTAAATAAATTTTCTAAAACATTCACGTTTATTTTAATATTTAAAATAATAAGGATTTTTATATAATTAATATAATATACTTATGCGTTATATATATATATATATATATATATATATATATATATATATATATATATATATATATATATATATATATATATATATATATATATATATATATATATATATATATATATATATATATATATATATATATATATATATATATATATATATATATACGTGCCTAGAAAACATTAATTTTAAAATTAAATCATATGTTAAATGCAAATAATTAAGTAATACATAAAATAATGGCCACTAGGTGCGCCTACCTAGCTGGTGTAATCGTTCAATTTCGAAAACAATTTGGCCTACAGCCTTATAAACTGTGGTATGATACAGAAATTTGAAAATAGTAATGAAAATATATGGACTGGTTTAAAAGCCTGATGCGTTTTGAAAGGAACAGTTTTATTTCAGAGTGCAACCAAAATATTATTACGTTTGAGGTCCTTATGTCCTTAATCGCAATATTGAAATTGGCCTGATTGACACTTATATGATTTGAAGGTAAAGAGAGGAAATTGAAGTATGAAAGATTCCCACTTTAATTTGACAGTTGGCGAGTTCCTACAACGGATTGGGAAATACGAGTATCCTAAAAAATCGAGTTGTGAAAAAATCTGGACAAATTTAGATAATTATATGGTTATGCCTATCTACAAGACTGGCGGCATGGATTAGATAATGAGTTTGAAGTGCTTACAGATTTAAAGTAATTAAAATGGCTGAGAATAAATATTGTTCATAGTTATGAATTGATGATGGGTGGGATTAAAATAGGGGTTAACAGTTTAGTAGAAAGTAATGTATTATCTTGTGCTAACAGTATAATAACCAGGCCGTTTTATATAAAAGGCTTCGGAAATTTTGTCTAGATTTTATGTAATAATAAAAGTTGATTCTTTGACAAGCAAAAGGAGCATTGGTGAAATTTTGCCCGACTATGCTGTTCTTTGTTACAATATTAGTATTGAAATCGAGCAATTGGGCTATCATTAAAAGACAGCTGAGCCGGGTTATCTTAACATTGTTCAACAAATAATTATTGAAATTTGAGATGAACTGACGTCGATAAGCCGATTTTGCAAATTGTGGTGGAAGTACACGTTAAAAGCCTTGTAGTCAAGTTTGGATATTAAAGAATGAAGACTCAAACGGTAACTGAGCTTTATTCGTTTTTTCGTCTCAGTCTGTTGGCAAATTGACAAAACTGATCCTAAGCATCAGTTTGGGGCAAAAATGAATTTTGGGGTTTTAATTCTAATATCGTCTTAATTTAATGTCGCTCAAAAGAGATCAAGAATTCACAGGAAAGTAACGCGTGATTTTCGAATGTTTTTCGAAACGATGTAGCAGTTTGAACATTTCACGTGGCATTCGAACATCATCGAAACGGGATATAACGTAGGAGGGCAAAAGGTGCACTTCAATTCCGATCATATCAGTTAAGCGTTTGAAGTAGTAACAATACAGTGCTTAACTCTCGGGAGCTACCAAGTTTTCCAAACTTCCCAAAATTGCTTCTAGACCGGGTTTCACTCCAAAAGCTCACTGTCTATTAGATTAATGTATGTAAGAATAGGCTTGGTTGATTTTAAAGGTCAATTACAGTCATGGAAATAAAATTTTATGTATTATTTAACAATAAATATTCGATTTAATTATAAAATTAATGGTTTTTCTTTAATTATTTGTGCAGTCTGATCATTTTTTGTATCATCAAATCAAATTTCTTCGCAAATTACATGTACATGGTCAGATTTAAAAAATGACATAAGAACACATAAGAAATGATAATATTATATGACTTCTGAATACAAAAGGAAGGGCAAGAGAAAGAGTTATATCTGGGTCAACCCTATACTTTGGCACTAATCAACATACAAATTGAAGTTGATTTGTTTTAAAAACGCAAAGCTTTTTGTTTCACGTCACACCAGACTATACATAGTATGAGTTTTAGTGCTCAGGACCAATTACAATGATTCAGAGAGGTAAGGCTACCCAATTAAATTGGTCTAAATAGTATCACAATACAAACTGGGCACACAAAATATTAACATCGTAACATCTGATGCATAATGTATTCAGACAGATGTCAGTTACTTCTTTATTATATGTTATTATTTAAATCTGTTTAATTGAAAGAAGTTTCACATTTAATTATAAATACAAAGAATATTGTACTGCACAAATAATTTGGAAATTCATAATAATCATATATATATATATATATATATATATATATATATATATATATATATATATATATATATATATATATATATATATATATATATATATATATATATATATATATATATATATATATATATATATATATATATATATATATATATATATATATATATATATATAAATATATATATATATATAAATATATATATATATATATATATATATATATATATATATATATATATATTATATATATATATATATACATATATATATATATATATATATATATATATATATATATATATATATATATATATATATATATATATATATATATATATATATATATATATATATATATATATACAGTTGGACACAATAAAACAGTCATAATTATAGTTTACAAAATAAGAACTTTACATAAATAATAGTAAATGCAGTCGTCGAATAATAGTAAATGCAGTCGCCATTGGACAAATAAACCAGACGTTGTAATTTTAAATATTCAAATTGTTTTAGGTTATACAAATAAGTATTTTGTTTTAAAAAAGTGCAAACCAGATCCACATTAATCATAAAATAGTGATGGCGATAGTGACAAGGCGAATATTTAGGCAAATTATCATATGGAATTTTTATCATATGGCACAAGCATCATACTATGTTTTTCGTATAGTCCCACACTCCCAACTCCCTAAGCTTACATACAAATTACAGGATAAAAGAGAACCGTATGATCCTAATTTGGATGAAATGTGAGATAAAATGGCAGAAAGAGAAAATAAGTATACAGTGCGAAGAGCTCTACATCGATATATCATTCCCAAACTAAATGTATTCTGTATTAAACAATATTGGTCAAATAATATAACTGAAGTAAAATACATGCTAAAAGTATTTTAATAAGATTTTATCGGACGAGATTTCTCGCTTCACAATTAGATATATCAAAGTACTAGACTTGAACCAGTAATTTGTAGCAGTAAAAGACGAATCTATTTACCATGTTGTTCAACAGTCATTGGTTCTTGACTTATGTATTCAACAAAAAACATTTTTAACCGAACCACTTAACGCGCTACCAATTCAGCGATACAGATAAAATTGCGGTCCTCTTTTAATATATGCGATCAATAAATAGATTTAAAACCCTCTCTAATGGAATTGGATAAATTGGTTTAAAACCCCCCTTAATGGAATTGGATAAACCGATACATTGTATCAAATGTAGAAATGTAGTTCACTTAAACCTATATTCACTTAAATCTACTTTCAAAATTGTCTTTGATTTCCATCCGTCTAGAGTCATCCCTCCATAATTACAGCCTTGCCGAGGTGGATTGGCTGGCAAATTACAATGAAGTAGTTGATATTATCCATATCGGATTATCCATATCGCAATAGTGGAGGTATTCTTATTAACTTTATGGTTGAAAAAATCGCATATGAAAATTCGCCTGAATGTATACTTTATACTAATAATAGTACATTTAAACTTTGTTGTTGTGATTTTAGAGTTTTATTTAGTACAAGCTTCAATTTTGTCAAAACTAAGAATACACGAAACTCAACTTATTTGTATAGTAGTCGCTGAGACTCAAAATCTGTATGAACTAACTATTAACTTAAAAAGCCCCAACTAGTAGTTTTCGCCCAATAAGAACGATTTGATCAATTTGACAGAGCGGTTGTTCGATGACGTCACTTCTAAGATTGGAACTGGCTTAGTGGCCAAGCAACTTAGCTTAAATTCAAAATACACCCAATGTGAAACCGAGACGTTTAAGTTTAAATTTTTCGAGAGATGAGCTAGAGTGACATTATAAGTAGTTTAAACTTAATTATCTGCTATATGCTGGGATGAAGATTGTGAATGTGCTCTTACCCAAAATGGGATGTGTCTACATAGTGTTAATTTGTTAAGTAAATAAATTAGTAGGTTTTATGCCTAATGGAAGTAATAGTTTGTACCCATATGTGTTTTTCCTTCGTTATCACTATACCACTATACGATCATTATATTGACGATAATATATGATCAGTAAAATTACCATTTTGTTGGCGAGATTTGAATTGGCTAAAATGTTGAAGTTCGATTTAGCAGATGCTTGTTCATATATTAGGAAAGTCGTGTTTTAAGGGAACGATTAATATTCCTCTGGATTTTATTTTGTCAATAAATAATTTTGTTTTCTTTATTCATATAAGTGTAAATCGATAAGATATCTTGAGTGACATTCTTAACATTGGATGGGGATCACTTGACCGGTGGTCTTGACCAGAAAGTTTATTTTACTTTAATAAGCAGCTTCTTTTTGCTGTATAATAATTCTATTACAAACTATTTAACTTTCTGAAACGGATGGCCGCTTTGGTGATTTCTTTCATTGGATTGTAGTGTGTTATACAAGAATTCTACTTTTGTGTATTATGTGAATGTTTGTTGTAAAATCTTAAAACGGACATTAAGATAGAATGTGTGGAATGGAATGATCGATCAGGTTAGCTAGATATGACCGCACTAGCCTCTTTATTTATTTAAATAGTTTTCCTTACAAACGAATTGACAATGTACTAGATCATCATATTCTATATAGAAATGCTGTCGGCTCATTACGAAAATTTATATTCCCCACGCGTTAGATGGTGATGGATTGGGAATTATAGGGACATGTCTTTAAATACAGCATATAATGAGATGACCCAAAGATTTTTATAAAGCACTCCAGTTTTAACTGTTGATGCGATACGAATACATATGACGAATTTAGAATGGTCCTTACCTATCCAACTAACAATAATAACAAACTCAAATCCCTATGTGAAAATGATTATACTAACAACATATTATAATTCACTAATACATAATGTAGTTAGCAATGACTAGTGCAGTGTATTATCGTATTAGTCGTTTCTGTGATTGTTTCCTTTTCCTAAACCTTTGGTTTTGTCTTTTTTATTTTGCCCAATGTATTTGCTCTATATACATAAATACATTATCTTTCCGCGATACTTTATGTCTATTTCATGTGTCTAACCTGTATGTATATAAATAATTAGTTTGACTGGGACAGTTGGTTTTCTCTACTATATTTTTTTTATTAATTTAATATACATAAAAATAATGTAATACTTAAAACCAAAAAAACTTAAAATTAGATATCTATCTACCCAAAAAGTAATACAATATATATATATATATATATATATATATATATATATATATATATATATATATATATATATATATATATATATATATATATATATATATAAATATATATATATATATATATATATATATATATATATATATATATATATACATATATATATATATATATATATATATATATATATATATATATATATATATATATATACATTAAAACGAGTACGATTATATAAATAATTGTTTGTTATTTTTTAAGTTTAATTTTCACATCTTTTGTTTTTTGTATAAGTATTTGGAAAAACAAATTTATAAATAAACTATTTTGTTTTTGATTTGGCTGGAATATTATTGAATTTAATTTAATATTTGTTAGTGTCCACATTTATTTATTATTTGAATTTTGTTCATGTTTTATAATTTTTTGTTTAATTTGTTTTATTTAAATTGTTTCTCTTTTAATTTTTTGATTTATTATATTGAATAAAAAACGAATAAATAAATTATCGATATAAAATCAAACATATTAAAAAATGTTTAGGCCCTTATTTGTATATATGTAAATAAATAAGAAAAAAATTGATTTTAATTAAATAAATTTATAATTCTTTTTTTAATTTTAATTTTTAATTTATTTAGTTTAAGTTTTAATAAATATTTCAAATATTATTAGTAATTTATATATAATTATATATTTTATCAAATAATAATTAATAATTTAACTTATTAAAAATCGTTGATATGTTCTATTCGAAAATGATACAATTTACGTTATAAATCATAAATAAATAATTAAAAATAATATTTGAAATATTTTTTAAAATTTCAAAGCACTTTAGTTTTTTTTATTAATTTTAATTTATTTTATTTTTTAATTTAATTATTTTATTTAGATTTTTATTTGTATTTGTTTCATTAGTCTTTGAGAGAATTGTAGGTTTTTGACAGTGAAATTGTAAGGTTTCGAGACTGATTTTTTTATGGTATTGATGATTAAAGAAGATGTTATTCATTTAGTGGAAACATAATATTGGTGGTACAGTTTAACATTCTATAAGAAGTGCAAATTTCCAGGAAAAAAACAAAATCGTGATTAACATTAACTGAAACAATAAATTAATGAGCTATACATTTTGGAGATACGATAGTAAAGTATTCTTGCACTTCATAAAGATTTGCGATGGAGTGGCTTTATACGAAGATTTTCATTTGATAAATATCAGTATATATGCGATTAGAGATTATTACTTTGTCCAATTGGATGACAAAATTGGCAAATAGAAATGAGCTTCCAAAAATAAAAGTACTTTTGTTATTGAATCACTTAGGCTCAATAACCATTAAATCGGACAACAGGTAATTTTTAGAAAGTTTAAAAAATGACACTTGAGTGTATACTAAAGTGTTTACAGAATTTCTAATGTGATTTTCAAATCAAGTGACTTTGTTAAGATGATTAGTCCAGCAATCTTGTATTTGTATAATAAAGGAAATTTTAACTAAAATCTAAAGCTACCTATTTTGAATTTTGGAAAGAAACAACCCGTATCTTTTAAACTAACGGTAGAACAATTGGTTCCTCAGGTTACGGCCTCAAAGTAATCGTTTACAATTTAGCCCTCGCCATGAATGGAATTTACGAACTCAATTTAAATATTTACCATATCTAGTTGAAGTCAAATTTATTTCGGTAGATAGAGGCATCAACTAGAACGTAAGATTCGAAAGTGTCTTAAAGAATTTAATTACCTAATCAAAGCTTTTGTGGCTGTACTAAAATTGGGAACATCAAAATGAAAAATTAATAGACTAACCCATTGATACCCAAGAGTCCTATTCATAAAAGAGATTGTTGAATTAAACCTCAGATCCGAACTTTAAAAGCTCATGTTAATACCTCATGGAATGGGTCACAAATACTTACCACACAACTAATAATTAATTAAATATATTATTGGCCAGTATATGGGTCAGTACATATTAAGATCCCTTCGATAACCATCCCTACATACCGTGGCCCATACAGAAAGATTCAAGTTCTTCAATTTAAGAATACAAAACAAAAGGTTCTAATTAATAACAGAATATTTGGTGACCCCTCTAGTGGTATAGATTCAAATCATAACTTAATAATGGTCAGCATAGCTTTGCATTTCATAACCAAAACAAAATGTTATGTAGAACATAAATAAAATGTTTGTTATGTGAAAATTATTTATCAAATTTTTTTTTGTTGGTTTATTTTTTTAAATTTTAATTAAAGCTCTCTATAACACTTAGTTTTTTTTAATTAATATAATTTAATATATATATATATTTATAACTTTCATTTTTTTTATTAACTATTTCTAAATAAATTATTTTCAATGTGTATATGTATATAGTTTTCCTTAATATAATATTTATTTTATATATAATTTTTAAAATGGTCATTTTACTACATTTTATTTAATTTAAATAAATAATCAGTTTTTTTTATATATAACAATAAAATAAAATAAAACAAAAATATATAAATAAATAAAAATAATTGCTTTGTTTTTAAATATAATAAATATATATATATATAATTATGTAAACACTTTAATATTTAATAGTTTTGGTTAATTTAATACATAAAACATTTTCCTAATACAATTATTCGATTTTTTTTAAATATAGTTTTTAATTCAAAATTAAATTATTTGTTATCTAATTATACGATTAATGTGCGTTAATTTTTATTAATTATTTATATAGATTTTAGTCTGACGATTTAGGCCAAATTTTAATTAAAGAGCCTAAAATCATATATAATCAAAGAAATTGGAAAACTATATATATATATATATATATATATATATATATATATATATATATATATATATATATATATATATATATATATATATATATATATATATATATATATCTTGATTGATATTCTCTATCTAATTAAACAATTAATTTAATAAAAATTAAATGCAATCTCGAATTATTTGTTCAACTGGTAATAAATCATAATATACATACATACATACGTACTTGGTACTATTTTTGGCACAACAAGATAAATTAAAAATTAATTACAAAATCTAATATAAATCCATTCTTATCTATTAATATTTGGCACACTTGAAATGAGACATGGTTTGATTTTTTTTAAATGTGGGCATGTACTACTGGCGGCGACGTTATTATTAACCGGCTTTCATCCATCGATCAATTGAATATTCTAGTGCGGCTACCCATCTAGAAAATAGTTTATTATCAGCGTCCTGTATACTTTATGATTATTGTGAACATACCTTCGTTTGTCCATTTCCGATTCGGTGCTAAAGTAATAGTGTCGCAATTTGGGTTCGGGTGGGGTTACTTCAAAAGCGAATTTACGTCCTCCAGCGGTGCTGGTCGGCTGAACACGATAACCTTGCAGACAAGCCATGCCTAGAGAAAAATATACATTTTAGATGGTAAATGTTTATATAGTGCCCGCTGATACATACCAAATGAATTTTTACTATTCCCATCTTGATAAAAATAAAGGCATGCATCTTTAAGTACACAATACCGTTTTGACCACGCCCTCCATTTACTTCCTAATTTCATAAGATAACCAAAACAGTCTGGTTTCGGAACACCATTTGGTGGCAGTCTTAAATTGCGTGTGCTCACTTCTAGCCACGGGTCCGCCTGTTTAGCAGCATGACTCATCACAGCCACCCAACGATTTGCTGCCTCATCGGTGTCGGCAGCCAAATATAGCGTTGGACTTTCACTACCCTCGATGGAAAATGCAAACGGCTTACCGATATCGGTTGAACAAATTTCAACGGTATGATTTGTTAATAGTACAGCACCAACGGGTTGTGAATCCTGTAAATTATAATCCAGTATTATATAACTATATGTTGGTGGTATATAATATATAAAACTTACACTATCAGTTTTATAAAAATATAAACAATGATCAGGTCGAAGGGAAAACCATCGTCGCACCCATTTCGCATTATTTGGGTTCCCACTAACCTGGCCACCTTGGCGCCATAAATAACCGGAATAAAGCGCCGGCGTTGAACTATCCGTACCATTAGGCGATAATATACCAATTGTTCGGGCCACTTCTAGTTCCAGGGTATCGCTACCGGCGTGCGCTATTTTCACCACCTCCGAGTGACTTTTATCGACCACCGAGATTCCATTCACCGATATCACAATATCGCCAATTTCTAATCCCGAACTCTCGGCCGGGGTATCCGGCTCAATTGCCGAAACAACAACTGGTTTAGATCCATGTATACGAAATCCAAATTCACCACTTTCGCGGCGAACCACAATTGTCTTGTCCGTATCTACTCGGAAAATTATAAATAATTTAATCATTTCACTAAACATGCACGTTCGATTTGGGGTGAACAAAAATGAAAATACCATTTGCTACACAAGATACAGTTTTATTGGCTTGTCCTGTTTTTGTCCATACCATAAACATTGACCGTAATATTTCCTCTAGACGGTGCCTCAATGTTTCCGGCGTGTCGGTCGGTGATACCAAAGCTCGTGCCGCTGTTATAGAGTTATTATAAAATATTTACGCATATCGCGGGAAATTCGCGCCTAATTACAAATTAAACTCCCATATAATTTTAATTAATTAAAATGACTCAACGTTCAATTGTATATACGTTCTCACCACGCCGCTGTTGAACCAAAACAATCAAATACTCGTAAACGAAATAAAAAATCCATCAACATCGAATCATCGTTTGGTACATGTATATATAAAAACCAAAAACCACCACCACAAGATGAAACTTATATACGTACGTGTATAAGATTTATTTGATCTCGATCTCTTCAATTAATCGAAATAAAAAGAATTTACTAAACCAATTTCTTCTTCCAATTCAATTAAAATTCTTCGTTTTAGGTAGACCAACAATACAATATAATTCGAGTACCTACAGTAAGAAGATTTATGCTCGTACATGCAAGAGTTATAAAAAACCGCGAGATTACTTCGCGATACATAAAAAGAGCGAGAGAGAGAGAGAGAAAATATAATTACATTTCAACAACACATGTTTTATTTATATATGGAATTCAAATGACGTAGACGTTCTTGTTTTCCGTTCAGCTTCAAGTGGAATACTTTGACGAACAAGAACAATACACTGATTTATGTGCGGGTGGCAAATGTATGTATATATACACTTATCGAAAACTAGCCTATAAATAAATAGCATGCGCGATAATTGCTGATCGTACGTCACTGCCTGCAGAATTATTGTCTGTGTATCTAATAATAACAATTCAATTTCTCAAAATAATTTGTTATTTGTACGAATTCTTATAAAAGAAAAAATAAGATTTGCGATGATATCAGATCCACATTTTAACAATTTGATCATGGAACCACTTAGTTCCTAACTGTACCGTAAACAACAGCGCCGAAAGCGATCGCTTCTGACACACATTTTCCACTTGTTCACCATTTCGTAGTTTCACAGCCAAAAACTACACCAGACACATTTCATTGAACTTCATACACAACAAAACCAATTTAATATTTCAAAAAATCGTATGGAAGTTTAACTTTACGCGATCACGATCACATCGTCTTGATTTACCCAACATATTTCCTTATAATAAAAATAATAATTTATTATGAATTAAATAAGATATAGTTTTTATTTTATCGCACGTATTTTAGAAATGATCACGCACGCAATACATTTTCACGCTCCGAATGATTTTGAAAAACTAAAATTTTATTTTTTGTACGATCGTTTAAGAAAAATCTATGTACCATGATCTTTGACAATAAGAAAATATTTTTCCGTAGTTTTCATTTTTATTTTGTTTTACACCGATCGTTACGTTGATTATATACATATATACTCGTATGTATGTTACAATGATCATGATCATGATGCCGGGCTAAAAATAATTTCGGCTTTGTTTTAAGAACGTTGCAATCTGATTTGTGAGATCAGACTGTATGATCGTTTTATGTATATATGAAGATCGTGACGTCAATCGATCATTTAACGGGTGGTTTTTATGGTATAATTAATCGGGTTTTCTAACTATCTGTTAACCACATCGCCATTTAGCTAGTTAGATCTATAGATCGTGCGTGACAAAGATCTAAAGGTGTATACGAAAAAACCTTGAGGTTTTCTTGATCACTATATGTAAAATGATAGAGAGATTTATTAAGAAAATACATCTTTTAGTGTCAGTCTTAAGTAAAATTAAAATTAGAAAATTTATTTCGTAACGACATTTTTTGGATGTTGTGAAATTATTCAGAGAAGGTCGCGTCGAAATGAATAAGCGGTTATTTTATCAATTAAACAACGGTTATGCAAGATGAATGGGACTGATAGTAAGGACCGAGAATTGTAACGCGCCAAAGGACAATTTTGACAAGAGCACACTTAAAAGTACCCATCTTGTGGTAAACATTATGCGAGGACAAGTTCAAGTGGCCAATACCCTCGGACAACTGAAAGTATTTCGTTCTGGAACAATCATCTCATAACATGTGGTTATTAACAGAAGAGTCCCCTGTGTGCTACTCTTCTAGTTTCGAGAAAACAGTATTAAGTCATTTGGTTTGGCGCAACATTGTTTCAAATGGCATTTCATTTTATCCACCGACTTAGTTCGTATACTTACTAAAAGAATTGGTACTCTGTCGCCGGTACATTTCGCCACACGATTTACGATGGACCAGTCGATGAGTTATAGCTTGGTATTTCTTCCGAAAATCCTTTTCCGAATCCGTGGAACCACGACGTTCGGCAATTTCATGTCTCACTTTTGGTGATGGTTCGGCGGCGAAACGTACTTCCAACGCTGCCTGAATATCGTTACGTCGCCATACATCACGATCGTTTATACAAATCCACACGCCCAATCGATAGTAGCCATGATAGATACCCTGTTCCGGATCGGCCTGTTGGTCGCGAGTCGCAAATGCCGATGGACTTGTTTCGTCCGGTGGAACTACACATGGACTTGAGCCGGCCGGTCGTAGTGTGCCTGCTGGTGACGATGTCTCCTCCTTACCGCCTCTCTCCTCACTCTTTTCAAAAAATTAGAAATTAATTTATCAACTTAATTATGATATATTGTATTGGGCCTACCTTCGCTCTCGTATCCGGTCTCGAACGGTAATGCCTACGATCTGCATGCCGTTCCTCGGAACGAAATCGCTTGTCCAATTTTTTATATAGTCTATGTGTGGGTTGACGAACCGCATCTGGTGAATCGGCAAATCCGGCTGGGGGTTGAACGATATTATTCGAACGCTCCTCTTCGATTTCGCCAATTGAATCTTGCGATCCGCATACGGCAGCCGCTACAATTTCAACTTCTTTGCCACAATGATGGCAATGAAGTTGATGATCCGATATTAGATCAGCTTCGCTATAGAAAACGGAATCCGAGCCAGGCGACACCGAACGCAGCGATTCTGTGGAAAGAGCTTTCAGTCTTTTTTCAGGCGATAATTCTTTTGATTTCAAATTACTAATTTTTCGCGGTGAGCTACCGGGACTGTGTGATTTCAGTTTTTGATATTTGGACGGGCTTAATTTTTTCATAGACGCGGGTGATGCTTGAGCAGGAGCGGGAATTTGTTGAATTGTTGCAACAGTCGTGGTTTGTATTATAGGCGATGGCTGCTGCTGGTCGGGACTTTTAATCAATGATGGTTTACTACCACGGCGTGGTAGCATATCATCACCGGATGTTATAGAGCTGCGAATGCGAGGCGATCGTTTTGTTTTTGGCCGAAATCGTCGGCCACTTTTGCTTGGACTCGTACCATCGAGGATATTCATGGCGGTACGATCCTCTGGAGATATTTGTTTAAATGCTATTGTAGTTTTGGCACTACCGGGCGATGGAGTTAAAACTGCTTTCGAACCATTTTTCTCGAACTCTAGCTTAAAGTTACCTTTTTTGCGGCGACGTTCATCTTCACTCCACTCTTTGGTTGTTTTTCGTATACGTGCTGGTTTCGTGTCTGAAACAAAGTGGGATAAAAAACACATTCGCTATTACTAACCTTACACTAAATTACCTCCTTCTTCGTGCGGACTTTCATAATATCCCGACGACGAATATCGTTTTTCACTTTTTTCATCCTCATCGTCATCGTCTGCTTCGTGATCATCGTCTGTGATTGATTCCGATTTTTTCTTTTTCTGAAGCGCCGATTTCAATTTAGGCAATGAAGTGCGTGTAGTTGGCGAAGCTTTTTGTCGTGCTTTGTCCGTTAGATTATAACTACCAGACGAACTGCTACTAACCGAATGTGTCGGCGACGGCTCCATTTTAATATTCGATTTGGGTTTAGGAATAGCTGGTAACGGCATTTCATCCAGCTGTGATATGTCTTCGCACATAATAGCATCGCCACGCGCTAAACTGTACATCGACGAAGCGCTTTCAAACGACGATCCATCTTGCGTCACCGTTTGTGAACTTTGGGCTGAAACTATATAAAAATCGTGGGTGAATCTATCGTGCAAAGGGGTGATTGGGCCGATTAACGTATATTAACATCTAAGATCACACAATATATCATTAACAAGGGATGAAATTAAATTTTTCAATTAAGGTTGAGGTGATCAATCAATCAATCAATAAAAAAAAATTTATAATTTGGTTACATATAAAGCTCAAGCATGTCATCAAAACATCAAATACCAACAACACAAAACAAAAAATTAAAAACATTTAAAAATTAAATAAATAATTAAAAAAAAATATGGTAAAACACCGATCTGATTATTAATTAAACAACAAAATTATTTTAGTATTTCAATTTTTTGGTTGGTGAACGTTTTTTTTTTTTTTTGAAAATCGAACCTGGTACTTGTGTTGATGATGAACTTGGAGCTATGGTCGCAGTTGTTTTTGTTTTTGATTTTGTACCTTGTCCACCTGACCCGCCAGAAGCGCCCGATCCACCGCCGCCCCTCTTTGAATTATCTGTACATGTAATATAATCATCTGTGTTTGTACTACACTCAGAAATATCTGTATTATTTTTACCCAAATCACCTGACCGTATTGCTGTTTGTATTGTTGTTGGTGGTGGTGGTTGTGGAAGATCATTCAATCCTGCTGTGATTAGTGAAGTTGAATCGAGTGACTCAGATGGTCTGGAAGTACATATAAATAGTTCGAAACATTTTCGATTCGATTTTAATTCAATTTTTTATTGATCGTACATTTTAGCCAAGTTTCTTACCTTCTCGTGTGAACCAATGGTTCAATATCCGCTTGATAGGTGACACTAGCTTTGCGCAATTCTTTTTTTCGACTTGGTGACAATGCCCTCGATCGACGATTTGAAATTGTGGTAATAATTGGAACTTCTTGTTCCGAGTTCTCGTCTATACTCAGAGATGGCGTTACTGCAATGTGTGGTGTCGGTAATATAGTCGCGATCGCTGTTGTGGTGGTTTGAAGCGAGGCTATCGATTTTGTAGTTGTCGACAACACCGATGAACTTGTTTGTGTCATTGCGGACGCAGTTGTTTGGACACCCGTTGATACAACAAGTACATGTGTGGCGGAGTTAGGGGGTGGTGGGGGTGGTAACTTAAATAAATATTAAATTGGAATTTTATCAAAAAATTGTAATCTTCTTATAATTTGTTTAGACTAAAAATATTTTTTTTTGCAACAAGACGAAAATAGCAAACAGTAGAAGAAGTTTAATTAATGATCGATAATAATGATAAATGATTCGTTGGAATTAAATAGAAAATTTGTGCTTGTCTAGACATAATGTATATAATAAAAGCTTTTATATGCTACTAGCCAGTGATCGTTGTATCTAATGATGTGATACGAAATGTTGGCCTTGTTGGGACAATGAAAACCAGATTATAAACAATAGCTTTTAATCGCCTTCTTCATTCGACCCTATCTGAGAGTCCAATTCAATATAGTTTTATAATTAAAGCTTAAAGCTCGAAAATCGGAACCTTCACAAAAACCAATTTGGTCCAGATTTGTGGGTTAGCTATTAATACGAATCACAACAGAACCCCGTTCAAATAGAAATGATACGATTGGGGTGCGCACACATATAGATAAGCAAAGATAAAAGCTGTCTCTTTAGAACAACAAAAGCGTATATAATATTAAAGCACACAATCTAACAACAGTAATGAAACTTTTTTCGCTTTATTCAATTTGTTGTTTTTGTTTTAGCTTTTGTACAAAATCATAACATTTCCCATGTTACAATTTGTGTCGTGATAGAGTCGAGGGAGATGTGAAAATTTCGAACATGGAATAGAAATTCGGTTTCGTTTTATTATTTTTGATGTTACAATTTTATTTGTTCGAGCATATGTACGAATGTATGTGTGTTGTGTTATAGAATGAGAGAAGTCGAGAATTACAGTAAAAAAGCTTTATTCCTTTTTAAGATGTTTATTAAGGTCGCTGGGCGAAACTATAAATATATAGAACTTTATCACTCCCATACTCACTCACCCTCTCTCTCTCTCTCTCCAGTTGTATGGTTTTATTGAAATTTAATTTAAAAACTAAAACTATTAATAAGTAGTTATCTGATGTATGAGTTTGTACATGGTTGCATTATTTTCGTTGAGGGAATTCGATATGAGTTCTGTCAAAGTCATGCGTATTGCCAACATAATTCAGTTGAGACGATGTTATAAAATTCGTTTCCTAGCAGACAAGATTATATTTGTTTACAACCATGAAAACCTATCAATATCGGTTAGTGATTGAAACAAAGGGATGTAGATTATAAGTACTCTGTGATTTCTTTGGTGGTTTTGGTGAGGAACGCTAAGGCTGTCCGTTTGACATAACTAAGAAGGGTTGTAATACTCTCGGATGAAGAAAGATTAGGTAGATTTCTGACATTGTAGAACGTTTTAAGTAACTATTAATGAAAGGTGGACCCATCACTGCACGTTAGAACATTAATAGAATAACACCGAAAACAGTGAAATCACCCGACTATTCTATCACTTCGAGAAGATAAGTATATTCGCGAGGCAAGTGTTCTATTGATTTATTAGAGTTTGACGCTGACTTGGTGTGAAAATCTAAAGTAAAAGGACAATGTACATATGTGTTGTTGCCCTAACAAAATTTCATGACTATTGATTCGACATCCATATTCCGTGTATTCTTTACTGCAGGTCACCATTTTCAAAATGAAATCAGGATAAACGTTGGATTAAGTAGATGTCTTAAAGATGGCTTGAAGATGGCGAATCCTTAGCAAATTAAAGTGTTTTCGATCTGGATTCAGATTCCTTAATAATACAGCTCACCAAAAGACACAAGATTTTTCTATATGTTATGAAGCGATCGCTTAACACTTCTCACCGCTTACTTCTCTCTGATTACCAGTTCGTAAAATGTTCAAAATTAGAAGGAATCCCCGCTTAGGTGCAGTCACTTAGAAAACATGACGCTACGAGTTCCAGCCGATACTCTTTCATACATTATCACATAAATGTAAGAGTATCGGTTGGAACTTATAGTACTTCAAACTTGATGGCCTAAAAGTGGAGACCATGTGTGGGACTATACATTGCTACACAGGGAGATGACCTCGGAAATCTTGGAGTTAGGTTTCTGAATGGGCCACAGGTAAAAAAGGCTGTTTTGGACTTCCAAGTAGTCGATAATCGAATGTGTAAGATTAGCTTGCACATGAGATTATCCAACCCGTCAATTATTTGCGCCTACTGATGTAAACCAACCCCAAGATAAAACCTCATTTTAAGATTGGTGATTGGTGACTTTAATGCTAGAGCTGGCAGAAATCAGACAGACTTATGTAATAATATAGGTACATACTTCCAACAAGAAACTGCGACCGAAAGTGGGAAAAGAATGATGTGCTTTGCGATCGCACAAGATTTCAAAATGGCAAGTCAATTCGTTCCTCAAAAAATATCCATTTGGAAACATGGACACATCCACGTAAAACATTTCGAAAGCCAAATCGGCATTTGTTTTGATTTCTAAAGAGCGAGCTCGGGTGGTCCAAGACGTGAGATCTCGCCTTGCGGTTAATCATCGAAATGTAGTCCATAATGAATTCGGTTTACAGCTATAGGACAGCTAAACGAATTTGTATATAGACGAAGTGCGAATGGTGGAAGATTAAGATCTTAAGAGTTGAATGACTAAGCAATGAACTCAATTCGCCTATCGTTTATAATGGAGTTAGCGGATTAAACCACATATATAATGGCAATAGAGTGAAAGAGATACCTGATCCACTAGAAAAGCTTACTTTAGTCTCAAAATTAACGTGTCCAAAATTGAATACTTGACATCTGGTTTTAGAAATAATACGCTATGGATTTCAGTAGTAATAACCATGTAGGGTTGCAAGGTAAGTCTGACCAAAGCTGCACTTGAAACGCTCAAAGAACCTGATCTGCCTTCGAACACGTGAACTAAATACGATCGTGACTATACTCACAGGACACTGTCTGCTCGTAGAACATGCGAGCAGGCTAGGTCTAGAAGATAATTACTTTGGCAGAAACTGTATGGACGAGGAGAAGGAAGAGACGGTATTCCACCATATGCTCATGTTCGACTTTGGCACACAAAAGACATAAATATTTGGGTAAATTCTTAATAGAATACCCCTCTGATCTCGAAAACTGTAATTGCAAGACCATCGCTCTTACAACCTGTAAGACCAGTCTAAGTGTGCTGTAGCAGCGACACAACTCAACCTAATCTAACCTAACCAATCGTTCGTAAGGAGTGATGAGATACAAATATTTTGGATTTATTATTACCCACGATAATAGTGTGGAGGGTTGTCGGGCTTTAGAGTGCGTAGAGAATAGTGGCCATTTCGAAAATCAAAATGTCTTGCAAATTTCGGATAAAATGAATTGTCTTGCAAATTTCGGATCAGATCCGTTGTCATTTATGGATGTGAGAGGTGGACCTTGACAGATAAGTTTGAGAGATGGTTCAAATTCAAGAGAAAAATCATGCGAGTGATTATGACCCAGGATGTTATGTCGTGGATGAAATTATGCTGAATCAGGTCATGCGTGTTGATCCGGATCGAAGAATACAACAGTCTTTAAAGAGAGAACCACCTTTCAGTTAGCGAAGAGGTCACTGTGGAAGACACATCGAGAGTTAGTTCGTGATCGAAACTGATGAAATCAGATCGTTGACTTGTTACGGACCAACAATGGCCGATAAAAACTGTTAAAAGCAATACTTCTCTCAATATGAAAAATTAACTGTCATAATGATCCATCCAGTTTCTTATTGTTACATTACAAAGGAAGCATTAGCAACAGTATTGAACGTAGATACAAATCACGATTAACTGTAACATTATGTATCTTGATCCATACTCCACGGTTTGGGTGGAATTCTTCTTCGAAGTCACCGATGGTATCTACATTGAGACCGAAGTTCCAGGTTTAACAATACGACTACTTATTCCTCCGGCGTAACTCAAATGAAAAATCACAGGTAATATCAAGAGCCCAAATACGGAGTGAAGGAATCACCTTAATTTTGCTTTTATAGGTCACGAAAGTTTTTTATCCGGGATTCCAAAAACTACTGTTTCTAACATTTAAAGATGAACGGTTCTCACTTTCCCGTTCTCACTATAGTTAGAAAATTGTACTCCTTACTATACAATAGAGTTGTTAAGACAATCTCAACAGACGTATCAGATTAGCAGCCTTCAATGATATTAGTGTTGCCTGTGAACCTGAATCAATGAGAAGTTTCATAATCTAGTCGTGAATTGGCTAGTGCTTGTAGCAACTCTGACATTGGTAATAATACAAGGCTTTGTTGATTAGCTATAAAGGGTTGTGTTGTTCCTTTGTTAGTTGACGCCATGTTAATACCATGCAGAAGAGTTTGATGATGGCCTTGACTTCTGGGATGTTGAGTTAAACAGCGAACATAGGTGTTTGTTTCGCTGACCAGTTTGTTTCTGTCATCAATAGCAGGACTTGGCATCATCTTGAATTGACTGCTGTCCTGTAATTGATGTTTTCTTTGATATAATTTTAAAGGACATTGGCTTTTGACAGTTATGGCATTTACACGTTTTAGTGGTTCCATTGGCTGTGGTGGAGTGTTTGTGTTCAACAAACAATCCCGTTATTTGTTGAAACATTAGTAGTGCTTCGAAGGAATAATTAATATTTAGTTTGCTGATGTTGTGTAGTATTTCAGTTGTAGTGTCATGCAGATCTCGAATTGCTCCCGCGGATCCAGCATGTATCGTTGGTAATGTCATCAATGAGTTGAAATACTTGTTTGCTGGTAGTCTTTTATATCTCGCTTGCAATATCTCCCAGGCTTTGTTGTAATTGTCACCAGTTGTTGAGAGATGACTAATTAACAGGACTGCTCTCTTCTGTACAGTTGCCTTCAAGTAAGTCATCTTTATTGTATCGGATATTTGGTTGTTGTTGTGAATGAGCTTAATGAATATGTCGTTGGTAGCTGTACTTACACCCTGGTTAACTGTACCCTGGTTTCTGTACCCTGGTTTCTTCAGAATGTGTTGATAATTTTGCATGTTTTTGGTAGCATTGTAGTCGTATTATTACATTGTCCACTCTATCCTTATGATCAATTATCCCTATGTTTTTGGTAATTGTTCTATTTTCAGATTCATTTATTCTATTGGACTCTGATTGTTGTCCAATATGTTACAATGCTACATATTCCTCATCAGAACATCTTGTTTCTTGAGCAGAGTCTGGTTGATGCTAGACGACTCTTTTGATTGAATATATGCGATTGTCAAGCTGCGTTGACAATCCATACTTGTGATGGTGGCAGTGATGTTGCTGGCCCCGTGTTTGACAATTATATGTTGTGAATATCAAAGAGATTCTGCTGCTCCTGCTTTGCGATTACAGCATCCATCTTTAATTTTCTCTGTTATTATTTGACCTTATTTAACTGGAGTTTTTACTGCTTGTTGGCTGGTTAGTGTGAAATTCCAGTCACAGATTGGAATGTGCGGATTCATAATTCACACATTCAATCTGTGATTGGAATTATTCAATAGTGATGATCAGTCGTGAACATTCCAAGCTTTCTAATTTTAAATTGATTTCAGCTCCAAAAAGTTTTACGGTATGATAGCGATAAAAGTTTGAATTATTCTTAAGATGGAGAGCTTTTATGAATTCTGGTGCTTGTTGGCATTTTCTAACAATAATAAATTTTTATATTTGATATAAGAGTCGACACAGAACATTCACGAAAACACATTTATTGTAATATTAACCCGGATTCGATCAATATATAGTTTATACTTCAACCAACCGTTTTATTAGGTCACAAAAGCAAACGAACTAGCAGAGCACACAATGATAATAAATTCCACATTTCTTTTATAATAAACCAAAAAACAATAATTCGATAATTTATAGGAAAATCCATCTCCATTTATCAAATAAAATTCAATCTATAAAAATACCAGAGTCAACTATTAACGATAAGTCGTAAACGACAAAAGTTCTTTTTTCCTTCCTGAATCATAAAAATACTTCAAATTGACAATAACAGCCGAATAGACAACTATACACACTCGTACATATATCTACTTCATTTTAATGTAATCCCCAAATGAATCATTACATCTCATATATGTGTACAGATATAGGTGTACTGGCTAGTATATCATAACGCCAGTCGCTCCCACCCTACCCTAAAATCGAAATGGAGGGTTGCTCATCACACCACCCATATAGTATATATGTATGTAGATGAGCGGCAGCACAAACAAAAATTATCGTAATTCAATTTTATTATTATTGAGCTTTGAATGAAAAATTTATTCAATAAAAATGAAAATATCTGCTTTTATCGATACGAGGAGTACCATATATCGGCGAAGACGATGAAGATGATAAAATCGAACCAGAAAACATCCAGACTCATGGAAAAAATATTACATACAATTTATGTACAAACATATCATGGTCTTTGCATATTATACAAAATAAAATTGTGTGATGTGATCTTTTTGGGGATTTTCCCGAAGATGATTGAAAATATGGAAGATTATTTTTATGGTAATGTGGGAGCATGTGTGTATATATGTACGTACAAGTACATCAACCGAAACTAAGGCAAACGAAACCGTTCTCGTACATCTTCATGAATTATATACCTTTTGTGCAAGCCATATATACGAACGATGTATACGTATTCTAATGTCTAATTGAATTGTAGCAAGGGTAGATAAAAGTCAGACCAGTGTGTGTGTGTGTGTGTACACCATATAGACTGGGGGATGTAGTTTACCATATTTAATTTAGATATTTTGGTTTGTGACTATCATACAGAATTATCTAGTGAGTAGTAAATCTATTATTGTTGTGTACACACACAAAATATATAATCATAATAATATCGGTATTATATTCTATTTGTTGATATGGATTTAATATAATATTATTGCTTACGTCATATGTGTGTATATTGTATATAGACTGTTCAAGATGCCCCGATAAGATATTGAATCTATTGTCATATTTCTTATATGTAAATGGGACATCCCAAATTATAATGAATTGGTATATTTTTTTTTCTGTATCTCCACTTTAGGAGAACTCTGTTTGGGGCGACTGATTTTATTTCAGCCCATGATTTTCCAATGTGTTTGGCTTCCGCAATCATCGTTCGCTTCCACGTTACAGGTGGTTTTCCTACGTTTATCTTTCCTTGTGGGTTCCATTCCAGTGCCGTTCGAGATCCATCTCCATGTACGCCTTCGTATATCAGTCTCAATGTTCTCTTGATATGTCTGCCAATGTATTGGATATTTTGTTAGGCCAGAATCACTTTAGTATTCGTCTGAGGCATTTGATGACTCAGGGTGGGGGGAGAGTGAGTGTAAGAGACAGAACAAGCGACTCTTCATGGAAAAAGTCAAGTAACATTCACTGCCTTACCAAGCAGCCCTGGGGACTGACTAGGATTCTATGGACTAATCATCCATTAATATGAAGTCAAAATACTTACAGAAACGCTAGTAGAAGAAATAATAACTTTGGTTTGACTGAAACATCAAGGTTAGCGCAATTGGAGCAAGAAATGAGTGAATTGACACTTCAATAAAGTTTTGAAGTTGTGAAAATCCACAAATCACAATCCGAAAGTTAATTAACAAATTCGAGTCACAATCAGGGCTTGCATTATCGATAAACGGTTAATCGATATACCGGTTTTACTGTCCAAATTTCTTTACCGAATAACCGGTAAAAATCAAATATTTATCAATAAATTTAAGTTTAACAATTTTGAAACAACGATAATTCACTACCAGTAGTGGACCAATGGATAATCCACTACAATTCTCATTTTATTTGACAGTTTATCATAATTCATTAAAATCGTACGTGTGGTTGAAAAATATTTTTGTTTCGCCCTCCACCCAAATTTTCCTATTTCTATTTAAAGTTTTATTTTCCGTTAATTTATCGAATTCTGTAATAATTTATTTTTTTGGAAACTTTAAATTTTATAATAAAAAATTAACAAATACGTGAAAAAACCAATATTTATAGTTTTCGGTATTCACAAACTGTATATCTTGGCACTGTCGTCACTAAAATGCAATGGGATGAGAAATATAGCTCATTCCGAAACCATTTTTAAACCAAGTTGCAAACCATGGTTAGCAGTGACACATTAAAACGAAATCATGGTTAACTTGAAACTGGAGTTACGAAACCAGATATGTGTTTATAGTATTAGGAAGAATACCGGATGAAATTCGTAAATCAATTGCAAGCCAGATAAAAAATGGTGACAATTTTAGTCTCACACTCGGAGGTCAATCGAAAACCGCCATTTTGGAATTCAGAACTCGCACTGCTACATGAAAGTTTGCCTGCAACAAGTGCATCGAAAATCTAGAAAACATATTGCCAGATTTTGGAATTAATTTTAGTAACATTGTTGCAATCATCAGCTATGTTTTACGCATGGTATCCAACTGGCGGTAGTAACAGTTGTGTACAAGAATAATGTTTTGTTATTTAATTCAGAAAATGTAGCTACTTATTCGGAATCTGTAGTCTATGAAGAAGACGAGACGGATCATGATTTCTCTTAAATGTTTAAAGCAAAACCCGTTGTTATAGCTTATTGACTATGCTGGAACGGTTCTTCAATTTAAAATCTGCTGTTCGAAAAAGTTCGATAGAATTAAAATCGACACCAGCTTTTTCAAAATAAATCAAACCTAATAAATGAAATTATAAAGGCACTGGAACCTGTTAATTGGCAGTAACTATAAGCATATCAGATTTTATATTATTAAGTGTAGATGTCACACCTGAATTCATGCTAGATGAATTATTTGCACAGAATTCACTACTTAGTAAGGAATTGCAGTGTGAATTAATAATTAAAATAAAATAGCGACAATAACACTGATTCATCTGATAATTATTAAGAAAAACTTTCTGAACCATAACCGTTCACGGTTAAAGAAAGATTACAACTCGCTATTCAGAAGAAACACGAAGTAAATTTGAACATTGGGTGCGACCCAATTAATACCAAAAAATCTTTGAAAATAATAATAAAAAAAATATAAAAGCTATTAATTTACCGGTATACTATCGGTAAATCGGTAAACCGAGCGAACTTTTATAATTTACCGGTAAAGAGAATATTCGGTAAATTTGAAACCTCTAGTCCCAATAAATGTGAAGACTCTAACAGTACCGATCACCACTAAGCCAAATACATTAGGCCAGTGATCTAACTACTGTAAGTATTTGCGCACTTGCCATTGAAGAAACTTCACTGACTTTAAAAGATCTATAATTGGCTATCTCGGAAGTAGAATCTTGCTTGAATTCCAGACTACGTATAATTATTGCATACACAACGTCATCAGGAAGTAGTCAACGAAGATTATACCAAAGCTAGTTTGGTTTGACATTTCATTATGAACTTACATCAGAGCATTGCAAATTATTGAAGTTTTTTGTTAAAATAATGGTTCTGTTTATCATTGAAATAGTGAGCATCCCGTGAAATGCCAAACAGGGCACACTGAAGAAACTAAACAGGAAAGAAATAAAGACGATCTAAATCAATCCATTCGTCGCCGTTCTCAGCAATTGTGGTTGTATCCTTCCACTTTCCTGCACGAAATTTTACGAAATAATTTGGCTTAAAAGCTTTCAAGATTTAACTTGTGTATAGGAATTAAAGCCAAACGACTATCGTATTCGGCGAATGGACCGAAGCTCAAATTGTTATTGGTCTTGAATTTCCATTCCAAATTTTGTTGTCCGATGAAGTCCATTTTTGGTTGAATGAGTACGTAAATAAGTAGAATTGTCGCATTTA
Organism: Tipula lateralis; assembly: GCA_963932295.1. Lineage (NCBI taxonomy): Eukaryota > Metazoa > Arthropoda > Insecta > Diptera > Tipulidae > Tipula > Tipula lateralis. The sequence continues at coordinate 191,587,871 of OZ010736.1, read as the reverse complement.
GAATAAGGAAAATCCACAAGCTTTTGTCGAAACAACATTACTTCCACAGAAAGTTACTGTTTGGTGCGCTTTATGGGCTGGCGGATCCATTGGTTCATATGTCTTCAAGAACGATGATGGTCAGAAGGTTACTGTCAATGGTGAGCGGAGGGATATGTTCAGAAATTTTTTCGTACCTCGATTATCTGCCATTAATCTTGTTGATATGTGGTTCCAACAGGATGGATCCACACGCCACACAACGTGCGCTATAATTAATGTATACTCGAAGAAATTTTTGATGAAAGAATAATTTCTCGTACTGGTCCATCAGGATCGAGTGGTTTAACCCCATTGGGTTATTTTCTTTGAGGCTATGTAAAGTCACTTGTCTACGTTGCTTTGGAGATCTTCAAGGAAGTATGGTTTTGTATGTCCGCTTTTCATACCTGACTTTTACATAAACCTTCATCGCATCTTTGTATAATGACACTAACAACATGATCATTACAGCCCGAAACTAGAAAATTTATATATGATGTCACTTGAAAGCGATGCTTCTCACATATAAAAAGTCAGATCAATATTTACAAACAAACAGTTGAATTGCATTCCTTTGTGCTGGTGCAGCGGAATGCACAAGTTATCTAGAGAAGGCGACTACTACTACAGGGAAACGATGATAATATTGTTGATCAAGCGTTTAGCAAACCAAACATCAAACCAGTTCTGATAGTATAATTAATGCTAATTAAGACCACACTCCGATGTCAGTGACTTTAGAATGATTAAAGATAACCCATCGACTCTATCACAACTTTCGATGTTCACTGTAGCACTATAGTAATAGTGATTTATTTTATATGTAAGCATTAGGACAGTGATGACACTGCAAAATTATAGAATCCATAACTGTAAAACCAAAATGCACCTTTAAGATGGAAATTAAAAATACTTCACTGCCACCCTGTAAGGATGTGTTATTTTACGAATTCTGGTCCTGATGATATTGGATAATGTATCGCGAAAATTGAACTGGTGTAAAATGAGCATACTATGTAGAATACATATGGTTGCTAACACTCAAACAGACAGATATTGGAAGAGATAAAAGTTTTAGCTACCAACAGAGTAATTTGTCCACTCAATCAGACTTCCCATCTAGAATATATTTCAAGCGATTTCCTGTCGGTTGTCCTAGTAGACTTAAAATTGGAGATACAAAGGAAAAAACCGCCAATTTGACAACCGACTCTAGATTTTGATGACAGAGATTTATAGAACCGACAGGAAATCGCTTGAAATATATTCTAGGCGGGAAGTCTGTTTTCGTAAACTAATTCGTTTCCGGTAACCTGTTACTGATTTGCTGGATATGGTTAACGGGTGGTCACTTAACGCAAATTCTAAGATACAATATTGAGTATTTTTCTAATCATTACGCCTTTTGGCAGATGAATGAAACTACGAACAAAATTCGGGTTTCGATCGTTGGATACGGAAAAACAACTGAAAGCCACAAGGGAATCGCAACTTCACAGAAGGGTTACATATATATGTGATAAAACAGAAAGAGTGAGTGAGAGATAGATAGATAGATAGAGAGGGATAAAGAGAGAGAGAGAAAGAGAGAGAATAGAATTCAAGAAAAAGGTAGACTTGTTTACGGCGAATGAACCTTTGACTTGTGAATCTGGTCATTGGCTGTGGTACAGTACTAAAATGGTATCAAATGTCTTATACCTAATTAATGCATTCAATGCGCCTTATAGAATATCACAGGAAAATCAACAGGATTTGTGGTTATTGAGCTATAGTAATGTATGCTCCTGGAATATGATCATAAAGTATTCTTGCAATAGAAGAAGGAACTGACTCAAAATGCTAGTTTTCCAGATTATGCCAATGCCGTACTATCCCTTCAAAGAGGATGTTAACCCTCGAAACAAACAAGTTCCAAAACGGAAACGGCACCAAATATCCAAAATACTGAAGGATTGTGCTTTCTTAATAAATCATGATGACAGTGATTGTTGCAATTGTTTCAATTATAATTATTAACCAACGTATCGGCATTAATTACGAATTGTTATACCAATACTCTAACAGTGTTAATAAAGCTCTCAGAGGTAGCAGCACCTGATAATTTGAGTTTCTAATCATTTGGACGCTATTCAAAACTGAATGGAGGAACTAGCACCGGAAACAGTAGTTGTTGTCTATTTCAGATGAGAAAGGTGAATGAAAGAGGAAGTGAAAGGTGAATAAACTCTATCACGGTCAATATGTTTGGAATATAGACTTATATTAAATTGCTTGGTTCTCGCCGTCATTCAGGCTCGATTGGCACATTGTGATATTCCCTCCCAGACAAACATTCTCAGTCCCGTAATCTGTTTGTTCTTTAAATGAAGCCCAAGAAATTCGGTATTCTCAAGTTCGACAGTTGAACATCAAAATGAAATCGTGATCGAAAGCAATATAATCTATGGGGAGAGTTAGATTGAGAGGGGCCCAGGAATGCCTTAATAGTTTCTTTTGTTCTACCTTCGAGTAACACTTCGATCTATTGGATAAAATCTTATCCGGACCGGAACCACGATACACATAAAAATTGATTTCATTTTGAAGTCGAGATTTCGAAATAAAGGTTAGGGTATGTTGAGTGGCTGCTACAGCACACTTAGACCAGTGACGGTACTTATGTTGCCTTACAGTTTCTGAGATCGGAGAGGCAGTCTATTAGAAATTTATCCGAATATTCATATCTTTTGTGTGCCAAAGCGGGACGTGACCATAGTAGGTGGAATAACGTTTCATCTTCCTCCTCGTACACATAGCCTCCTTGCATGTTCTCCAAGTAGGCAGTGTCCTGTGAGTAGCTCTTCAATCGTTTTTAGTTCACGTCTTCCTTGGGAGATCAGTGTCTTTGAGCGTTTCAAGTCCAGATATGGCCAGACAAGCCTTGATACACTACATGAAAGGGTGTTCGTCCATCTTTCATATGCTGAGGGGACCACCTTCTTTCTAAGTACAGTCTTGAGTACCTCAATGGGTCTCTCCAATTTTGCCGTTTCCGGTAGCAGTTGGAGAGTAGGAGAGTTGTACCACGCCTCTCTAGCTTGTCAACCCTGCAGTTCCCATGACATCCGAGTGACCGGGGACCAAGACTATCTTAATGTTGAAATGCTCACTCATCTCATTCAGAGATAAGTGGCTACCCAACGCCACTCTAGACGTCCGAGAAACAGAATCCAGCGACTTGATTGCCGCGTGACTGTCCACATATATTGCGATATAAGTCGAGGATACCACATTATATCTAAAGCAATTCAGGATCTCTTCACTTTCACCTCTACAAGGTACACGCTGCAGTGATCAGGGAGACGAGCTAATATATCTACTTCCAATTTATCACAGAAGACTTTAGCTTCTATTTTATATCGTTTAGCGTGCAGCCAACCATGAAGATTTACATCCGTTTTCGTAATCGATCCGCTCCTCCAAGGCAGGTAGTTCTGCACCTTTTCTCGAAGGGAATAACTATAAAAAGATCGAGCTCGAGGACAGTCAACAGATAACACACAAAATCAATCAGTGATTTTTCCTTAAACTGTAGTGAAAGCTTTTCGTGATGAAATTCATTAGGATAAGTTTTCCTAATGTGGGATCCAGGTGCCATTAAACTTCCAAATAAATCAGTATTGCAGTAAGATATACGTAGTGGAGTGAATTTGAGGAATGGAAGCTGCATTCGAATATAATCCATCAGGATTCTGGAAGTGTACGTCTGTGTTATGTGAAAGCTTTTGAGCAGTTATCAGTCGTTTCTGCCATATAAACAAAATCTTTAATTACCTTGACTACTAAATAGTATTCTTGTCAATTCAAATTCTTATGATACCCCTCTCCCGCCCTTATAAAGGAGATGAATAGTTTTGAAGACATGAAAATTGAATAAAAAAAGAATTCTTTTGTTATCGCGTCGAACGACGACGCGCACTAAACATAAATTCGTACAAGCATTGTTCCATTCATAACAATTCCCAGTTCAACTGGCAAACGACACAAAAAAGGAACGATAATTAGGACATAAATTAATTTAAAGGATTATTCTCATTATTTTGCTACCAACGGAAAAACAAAAATTTTTCTCAGAATTTTCCTTTTCTACAACTTTTTTGTTTTTTGTTTTTTATCTAGGGCACAGCAGCAATGTTAGAAGGCGTTTCTCACAGTAACATCGTCATAATTAAGAATGACGAATAAGCACAATGGAATGTATTGGAAAAAAATGTTTTAATTAGCAAAACTTTTCGTGCATGTAGCGTAAAACTAGAGACAACATTGTTCCATAACCGCAAAATATTTCCGTTCGTTTCGTTGATAAATTTTTCCGCATTTTCCCACCACATCAAAATGCGGTGGATTACAATAATTACGAGTTATATAATAGAGAGAGATATATATGTACGTACCTGGTCCAATAGTAGATCCTCGAAATCGAGTGCTTCCGTATCCATTGAACTGCGCTGCTGGTGTTGAAGTAGTAGATTTTTTCGTCGTGTCGTCGGTGTTAATAAACTCGGCCCCGAATCGGATGGACTGTGTTCGGCATGCAACACGGTCGCTTGCGATTCGTTCCAAATTCCGTCGGAATGATCGCGTGTCACATCGGTCGCTAGCGAATCGGTCGACGGAAATGATGAGCGTGGCTGTACCGAAAGCTCATCATGATTCGAAGGTGATGGTGGATTTGATTTAATGCCACCGTTTAGGGGTGGTAGCGGTACACGATCGATTGTATGATCGAGTGTGTCATCGTCGTCGTCGAGAAAAGTTTCCTCTAGGCTGATGGATCGTTTGCGAAATTTGTCGCGCAGCTTGCGCGGCCCATTCCTTTCGTTGTCGTGCGGTGGTAGTGGTAGAAGTTTTTGTTTGTGAAATATGCCCTCGTCTTTGATCGGCCGATCATAATAAACGTATTTGTTTTTCGGTTCGTCGGTCGTTTTTAAATCGTCATCGCTCGCCGACGCCAGCAGCATCGAGTTTTCTTTGCGGCGACACTCCAACAGTATTTCGCCTTCCGATAAAGTTTTTTGTAATTTTTTCTTTCGTTGTGTTTTAGGACTTGGAATTGGCGAAATTCGTGGCTTGAAATCGATTAAAATTTCTTTTTCGCCCTTCGAGTCGCTTTCCGAATCGCACGTCGAACAAAATTCTTCCGACGATTGCTGCATATGAGCTTGGACCGAACTCCGTCGTGCGTTTGTTGTATGTGTTTCGGGTAATACAACGGCACACGAGGCTCGACGCAATGGTATATGGTTTTCTTGAAATGTTGGAGTTTTACGGAACGTGGCGGTTGATGAATCGACCGAACTATCACGACTTATCGATTCACGTCGATCTTTTCGTAGAATACCTTCTAATTTTGTCGTCTCCGGTTGGTAAGCGTGTTGAGTGGGCATTTCATGACCATCTGCATGGTGGTAGATATCACGTCGCGGTAAACTGTGCGTATGATATTCTTCCTTCCGATGATGAATACAAGTACGTCGCGGTAAACTATGACTTTCGTACGCATAAGAAAATTCATTACTATCGTGTCGATGAATCGATGGTTCGATTTCATTTTTTTTCATACCCCCACCACTGTGCGTTTCAATCGGTGTAATTGTGCTGCTGCGACGTGGTAGTATATTTTCGTACGGCAAACTATCGGCAGAGGCTCGAGATGCCGATATGTCGGACGATCGAAATGAGACGGCCGAGTCTTGCGATTGATAGGAGCTATTTCGGGAATGAGTTAAAATATTTTCGGATGATAAGGGTTCACTTCGTGATGTTTCGATTTGGCTGAGACGCGATGAGGTGCGTGAATACGAATCGGATGGATGATGTACGATGGGATGTGATCTTAGTATGGGTGGTGTCATCTCAAACGGTGATCGTGGTGGTTCTTCCGATTGGGTCCGATGCAAATGCTCATGATCAAACCTATAATAAAGCAACCGTGAGTTTATGCAGTCATTAAGCACACAGGTGGAACTTACATTTTATTTTCTTCGATCGGTGATGTTGACTCCGCCCCAACTCCAGCTCCGCGGCCACCGCCAACCTCCGACAAACTTTTCGTTAATTTTCTGCCATTTAGACCGCCGTTCGTTTGTGCTCCCTGTGATACCATTTTAACCTGAATTAGTTGTTTATAGATTGCACATGTAATATTATTTTGGTTTGATAATTTTCCAGATGAGGAAAAATGAAAGAAAAACAAAAATTAAATTAAATTACAACAAACAAAAAAACATAATTTTTCTTTTCAGTTTCCATTTATTGTACTACTCGTCTCGTCGTTTGTTTGTATTTGTATGGATGTACATTTATATATGAAAAGAAAATGTGGAGCAAAAAGCGAACAGAAAAGGATGAGCTTTTTGTGTATATTTTATATTTTCCCATATCTCGGTGTCATTTTTAAAAAAAAGCTTTCATTTTTTTTGGGTTGTAATTCATAAATTTTAGACTAAAATTCGACTTTTTGAGAAATGAAAAGTTGTGTGTGTGTGTGTGTGTGTGTCGGTGGGTGCGATGGTGGCACAAAAAATATCAATTATATTCTCTACTTTAACCGTGTTATGATTTTTCTTTCAAACTTTCGAGCTTTTTCGTCTTCATTTTAATGAAATTTTAATTAAATTCTGAATTTTCTGTTGTGGATGACTTTTATTAGATTAAATTTTGTCGTTTTGCGATGTATAGTTGCTGTTGACGGTTGGAAAAACGAGTCAAAGGATTAATTTATTTTGGTTTTCATATGCAGTGGTTTGTATCTCTGTTGTATACACCGTATACGTAGTGAGTCGGCATCGAGGCAGTAAATTAGGATGAATTTCGGTTTCAATTTATTTCGTTTTTGTCATTTTTCCGGTGTCCTATACATAAGAGGGTAGACATATATATACACACACACACTTGTATACCGTATAAATATGTTAATTTTCCATTAAAAATTTAAAATTTTAATTTCAATTTTTGTTTCGTGAAGATTATAATATTTTAATTGAAGTTGTGGTAGAATATTTTCGGGATGAGTACATCCTTGTATATATGTTCTTATATAATTAAAGAAAAATTATTTGGTGTTGCTTGAACAAGGTTCAATACCATCACTGGAAGGGTACTGAACTGGAGTGAACCCGGTTCTGCTATCTACCTAAGCCTGTAAGGGGTACCGAAAAGCATATTTCTTCACTTTGGTCTAGATAAACCTACTGTTGGAAGTCATATTAAATGTGACCCAAAAAACCTGAGTAGTGTCAGACCAAAATAGTCCTCCTCACCATCCCAACTTTATTGAAAGGTTTGTGGTACAGTTAACACAGATAAATGTCCTTCACTCAGTTTATTGCATATGCCTACTTGCTTCAATAACCGTGGATTTATGGCAACAAAATCCAAGTACTTAATTCAGGGAGCTCATGCTCGATCCTGTGAATTTATTAGTAATAACCTGAATGCAAAGAAACACGGTTTTAGACGAGAGATTCTAGTGATCTCTTCTCTCTTTGCATATAATTCGGCTACTCAACAGTTTACCACCGTAATAATAATGATTCATTACAATGAAAGATATGGCCCACCTGAAATACCTATCTGTGTTCAGACTCGGATATTACCTTCAAGATAACTATAGGTCAAGCTGGTCCTCTTGAAGGCAATATCATTTTGACATCCTCAAGGCCGAAAGTCTATGTAGGAAAGTCGTATCTTGGATAGTAATAGATTACTGAAGAAGCACTAATCAGGGCCTACGAAAAAACTGTGCTAATATCAATAAATGGGACGATATGGTAGAGCAGAATGAGAAAAATGACAAGAAAACTTATCAACAAAGCCCTGTAAATCGATGTAATACAAGATAGGGAGGGACTCGTACAAATCTTCCCAAACAGAGTACAATTCGAATCTATCAGAAGAGAAAAAACATCAAAATTGAGATCTTTCTGCGAGGAAGTGGATAACGTATCGTCACTATAGGAACTCTAGAGAACTAAATTTTACTCATACGAGTACAAATCAGGAAGCCTCAGAGGTTCTAATGAAAACGCATTTTTTCGAAAGTGATAATTCTAATATAGTAGATGGAAATCAACTCCCATACTAACTATCAAGTTCCAGATATTGAAGTTGGTGGCAAAGCTAGTTCTTTCTTGAAATGTAAAATATCAAGTCTATAGATGGGATATTTCCTGGTGTCCTACAAGAAGGAGTGGAAATCTTCCTAGAACACCCTGGCCCTAAAATATGTTCCAAGATCATGGAGAAAAGTCATGATAGTGTTCGTCCCGAAAGATAAAAGGTCTAAATATAACTAGGAAAAAGGTCCTGACCTATAAGAGCGATTGGTGTATAGGTCCTTAAAGGATAAGACACTGGTAGAAATCCCATACATTTCAAACTACACGCATATATACAAACAGTCATTATTTAAACCATGAGGCTTAAAACCCAGACTCATTAAACATTTTGGTTATTACACTCATTTTGTCACTTGCTCCCCTTGTTTGTCGTCCTCTTGAGCCAGGCAGTTTTAAAGGCGATTGACACCAATACTGTTTCATCCAAACTTTGATCGACTTGGCAGTCGGAATGAAGTTAGATTTCACTAGGAACTCAGTCCCGTGGATAAAGAAGTACATTGGGTGATAAATTGGCCCATTTGGGTACAGCTTTCAATTAGGTAGGGCCTGAACCCGTTTTAGGGGTGACGTTACTATCTTTTGAAAGATATATTGACTAATATTTTGTAGGACTGCATAACTTTTATCTTTTGTCGCCTATATAAAATCTTTTTTTAAACAATAAATCAGCAGAGATTCCAGACCTTGAGAATACCGGATATTTTGGGCTTCAGTCGAAGAACAGATTTTGGGGCTGAGAGTGTACATTTTGGTGGTGATGTCATAATGGGCCGATAAAGGTTAAATCGAGAAATTGAGATTCATGTCATCCATATAAATATAAAAAAGAATGACCGGATAGAATTATTCGTTACAAATTAGATTGTCGTTCAATCGGTTTGATTGAGTTGTTTTTCATTCAAAATTGCGTCGATGCGTGGGAATTATCAACGAAAATAAGTATTCAAAACAATTTTTAATGACAAACCATGCTATAAGCTTGTAACAAATTACATTATCATTTTATTCTCGCTTTCTTGTTTACTCCTCACGCCGTCGTTCTATAATCAAAAAGCGTAAAATAAAACCGAAAAAAAGCTCTGCCACACAACCAACAACTTAAACAACAAAAAGTTTGCGAAATAAACTTTTAATGCTTTGTTAAACTTTTTTAATTAAAGATACCAAACTCGCAACAACATGAACACCCTATCGCAGCATAATAATGAACAATATATATACATAAGTTAATTATGAAACAGACGAAGAATTTTTATTGTCCTTTTAGCGGTCCAGATTATATGTCTGGTCATAATATGCGCAGCAAACCAGTCGATCAATTTATTTTTTGGACAAGTCATCGTCTTATGTACTCGTATGAAAATCAATTAATAACTTTCGTCGACTTGTTAGCAGCCCAAAATAAATGTAATACTCAACCATAACATCAGTGTTTTTCTCTAAAGCTCTTGAGCAACTTTAATCAAACACAACAAAAAAAACGGTAAAAATATTTCAATTTGAAAGCTTTTTCGTTCTCTCTTGTATAACATAAATTATTCAGGATTGAACATAAAAAGTTTTCGTTTTGATTTTTGTTTTTTTGGACTTAAAGCACAGTTTGATGCTTGGCGTGCTATATAAAAAATAAGCAAACCCTATAACGACATTGTTTAATCGTATATTGTTAATAATAATAATATTTATTTAAATAATTAAGCCAATAGGGGTATGGTGCGTGCATAATTACCACATACGTGTTGATTGGATAAAAGCCACATAATTAAATTGGAAAATAATTGATGCAGCACAAAACGAGCTTTTGTACCGACAAGCCATCATACTACATATATATAGATAAACATACATTCCAAGAATGTACTTACATCCCAAACAGAAATTATTACAGATCATAAACTTCTTATGTACAAATTATGGTTGAAAAATGACTTCGTTTAACGTATGCATGCATGTACCATAACCCTACATTCGATTAATGGTTGTTCAACCATAAAAGTAATTTAACTTTGAAGTTTTGTTTCTTTTCCATATCATAAACTTTAGTTTATGGTTATGTAAGGTACACATATATAGGTAATTTACATAATGATGTGGCTGGAGTTAATTACAATACACGTGGTCTTGTGTATTCCATTCGTACTGTACAGAACAATCAAGACATTGTTGGGTCGTCACGTGTAATCAAGAACGTGGACGAAAGTTACAAATGGCGGGTTATGCAAGCATGAATGATACATTCATTCGTTGGGTCGGAACCTAACTACGAAGTCACTAGAGGAGACCACAATGATGTGGTGCAGCGCTGGAGGGCTTCAAACCATACTTGGGCCATACTTTATGCGACAAATTTGTGGGGCTTAAGTCGATAGAACAAGGAGTTTTTATGTCATCAATAAGCCTATGAGTTAAGGCTACTCACTGGATTCTTCACGGGTCACATTACCTTAAAATACCACTTAGTAACTTGAAAATCAAAAAGTAAATTCCAATGGATTGGTATCTACTCATACGAAAGGTTGTCGATGATCACGAAATTAAGGAGATCACAAAATTTCCAGAAGGTCATCGTTTGGATGAAGTTTTTAAACACATATCTAAGCAAAAGAGCTCTATCGTTTACATATGGGCTGAATAAACGGTTAAGATTTTGAGAATTGCCCACAGAATAATCTTTCTGTGGAAGATCACACGTTCTTGAGGCCCACTAATCCTTTCATCGTCAAATTTACAATCGATCAAATCTGATTCTCAATAGCTTGCATTGAAATCACTGGATCTGACCAACTGCAACTATGCAGGATCTGTTAGGATTACATCTTAACATCCTTGTCGAATTAAAAAATCATTGACATGCAGACAAACTATTTTAATGTGTTAGTTCCTGACCGAGATGAGTGAATCAAAGAAGAACCTTAATTGAAATAGGGATGTATGATGTGGTATGAGAACGGGTTTAAACACATAGCAGGGTTTGGCCACTTTTAAAACCATGGTGATGATCGCCATCGTATTTCAGTAGAAATATGTGCAAGGACTGCTGTAAACTAACTAGTAAGCCTTAACAGTGCAAGAAATTATACTTTAAGGGACAACCAAGCAGCTTTAAAAGCACTTGTGTCAAACACTAAGCTTATTGAGGATTGTCTTTGATATTGAAGAATAAATAGATTTGAAAGAAATGAAGCCACTGATAGACTGACTCGTGCTTGTGTGGCACGGTTATTCGTTGAACTGGAACCTTTCTGCACAGTTTTACGATTCATAAGTGGAATCTGAGGAACATGTGGGTGTACATCTATGACTGCGTCATTTTGGGGACCTAATTATAAGCTCAACTAGATTAATGTAGATAGCAGGAACCTTATGTTTAAATAGTAGGAGGGACTAGCAGGGTTAACGGGTTCACGAGTTAGTCGGCCCTAAGCACTATGCGAAAGCTGTCATAATTAAGAATATTTTTTATTATAATATTATAAAAGTCATTCATTGAGGGCAAAGATAATACAGTGCCAATTCCGTAACCTAACGGATACACCGAAAGAGGTTTCTTTTCTGTTTCAAAGACATACTGCCATGAAAGTCTTTTGCAGAGAGATATGGTAAAAAGTCTAGAAGAGCATGACATTTACTGTTGTTTCGGTACTATCCCTTCGGACCTTGAAAATCTATGGAATTCTCAACAGACAGTACCGATATCCGCAGCTGGTTTCCAAGATGAAGAGTCTCTAGTCGATAGATTAATGTAGGTAAGGGACGTCGACAAATTAGATTTGTAACTTCGGGATAAGAATTGGCTCTGAAAATTGAGATGGTTCGGGCTTGATAAGGATGTGATAATATGATTGATAGTATTTTTTTATTTGAGTGAAGATATGCAATATACTAACATCAGATTCGAAGGAATACGCCAAGTCGCCATTGCGGATTATTTTAGCTAACTATGAGAATCATTTAGTTCTTAAACGACCATCATTTAACAATTAATTCAGAACTGGCACGGACCAGAAGAAACCGACTGTCTAATTAAAACAAAGCATTGTGATGGCCCTAGCTGGTGATGACGCAATGTGATTTCTGCTCAGTACTCTGAAAAGCAACGTGAAGAAATTTTAGCAAGCGCAGGTAAACGGCGGGACTAACTGTGACTCTATTATACGGGAGTAACTATGACTCTCTTCGACGATCATAGACGTGCCTCTCTTCTTCCTCCTCGTGGTTCCCGGTGGTACCGATTTATTATGCTGTGGAACGCAGTTTAATTTATCGGCTAATAAAAAAGGCTTTTACGAACTTAGGGGAACTCGAAAAATATGATGTTAAAATGCTTTGAAGTGCTGAGGAAATGTCATTGTCAGCCCTAAGGAAGGTCGAGTTGACGAGAGATGGTAAGTGGCACATGAATATACTTCTCATGACCAGGTTTTCAAACAGGTCCGTTGAGGCGATTAAAAAGGTCAGGCAGAAAGCTGACTATAAAGATATGGTCAGTAGACTTTTGAATGCCTCTGTGGGTGCTGGTAAAAACCTTACTAGAACCCCAGAGATAACAGCTGATGCATTCATGGAATATATCGGAATATCCAGAATATAATTCCAGAAGCCGACCGTTGCTCTAGAACACTTCTCTTTATTGCAATCAAAGCCCATGCAGCCAGCAAAGAAATGACGCTTTGCAAATTGGCTGCATCCCTAATTGACATTCTCCCCTGCCGAGAACGGTGGTTGCATCCCAGACCGTTAGATGTTGCCTGTTTGAATAGAAGGCAGAGGAGGAGAATGAAGTACGCACTAACCCAGCGAAACTTTTGGACACCATCAGGGTCGTTGCATTAAAACCAATATAGAAGAGTTCGATTGAACTCCAATTCCCGATAGGAATATAATGTAGCCTTTCTGGAGGGCACCCATGGAGAGAGAAGAGCTTATATCGCCCGTAGATGAGTCGTTATACATGGACTTAAATGGTGTCTGGGCACCCATCACTATTGATGAGATCAAAGCATCATTACCATCAATCTCAACGTCACCAGGTCCAGATGGTATTACCTCGAAAGATCTGAGGAATACACCACTTGCATCACTTACGGTTGCTTACAACTTAGTGATGTGGTGCGGAAGCTGCCTGTATTTCCTTCAAAATCCGAAAAATATATTTCTGCCGAAGAAAAACGGTGCGATGGATCCTGGTGACTTTCGAACTATCACCATTCCATCAGTGTTTGTAAGACATCTGCATAGTATCATCTCCAACAGGATTAATAGCATTTTTGACGTTGATCCTCGTCAAAAAGCCTTCCGCCCAACAAACGGATGCGCGGATAATACAACAATGCTGGATTTGATGCTACGTGAGCACCATCAGAACAAAAAATCTTGTTACATTGCCTCTCTCGACATAACCAAGGCCTTCGACTCTTAGGCAATGTTATGATTGGTAGTCTAAACAAAACCGACGTTATGATCCGAAATACAGTAAGGAATTTGCTTAATCTTCCTAAAGATGTGCAAAATGAATTCTTCCATGCGCCAATCAGCCATGGTGGCTTGGGAATCCCGGCTTTACGCTGGATCACTCCTTGCTTACGATTGTGTTGCCTAGAAACCCTAGAACTTCCGCGCCAGAGCGAGGCAATGACCACTAACACCTTCCTGGCTATATTGAAATGGATAAAGTGAAACGGCGACTTTTGGTTGAAGGACTTAACACCTCTGACATTGACTCATTTTGAAGTAAAAAACTACACGCATCAGTGTTAAAGATCAGGGTTAAAAAAAGCGGCTCACGCCGCTTTTGCGCATAGATGGATACGCTGTCAAGTTAAGGATAAATGCTTTCCCCTCCAAATCAAGAACCAAAAGAGAAACAGCACGCCTGGTTCGGTTATGTCGTGGTGGTTGCATGGTCCCGGAGGCATCCAACCACATTCTACAAGGATGTCACAGGAAGCATGGTAGCCGGGTGGAACGACACGACAGTGTTGTTAAATTCATAAAGCGCAATCTTAGTTGTAATGGTTGGGATGTAAATATCGAACCTCATTTCAAAACATTCTTGGGCCTTAGAAGACCAGATCTGATTGCCATCAAAGATAATGATGCGATTGTAATCGATGCTCAAATCATTACTGACGGGCACAACATCGATAACATGCACAAAACCAAGGTCAGGACGTACGATAATGATAAGATTAAACGTCTTGTAAAAGAAAGGTTCGATGAACCCGGTGTTGTAGTAACATCTGCAACGCGCAACTTTTTGATAATGACCCACAAAATAATCTGATGGTGTAAGATCATCTGTTCTTAGTGGTTTCTAATAAACTGATTGTTTTATTGGCTGTACGATATGTAGTCTCGTCCTATTGAACCCACAGACACACGAGGTGAATGTTTGGCTAAACAACAAATAGATTTTCAAAAAGGCCAAATTTAACATAATCATTTTAAACCATCAACTGATCTTACCTGCAAATTAGCTCTGATTCGGAGACCAATTGAACCTTATAAGAGTGTATAGGCGCAAAATTAGAATCATGGGTCGTTGTGGTTATGTTTAATTGCTGAGCACATAGTGAAATCGATAAAAGTGGATTTTCTGCAACACATTATTTCACTGTAGCATATTTATATGTTTACTACAGAGTCAGTCGACTCAAGGATGGGTGATTGATTTTTCTTTTGAAATAACTACTATTTACTCTATGATTAAAAAATTTTACTTTGGAAGACCATGTTAAAGATACAATTGAATTTGCAGACGGTTTGGGTTTAAGTTATACAAAAAGTGAAACCACTATCATCAATTTTGAAAGTGTCACTCGAAGAAAAATTTGTACTTCTCTTCTATAATATTAACTCATCAAGAATGTAACTCCAAACATTGGAGTGGAACTACTTACTTTCCCTGTAGAAGAAACAATAAAAGCTCGACACTATAAACGTGTGACCCACCCACAATAGATTAGTTGGAAAAAAGTGCGAGGTAGTTAAAACACTGTAACCGATAGTACAAAATAGTGAATGTGAATTGTTCACTTGGCAGTTGTAAGCTTCTAAAATATTTTATTCGTTTCTACGTTCGGTGAATTTGTATTTCAGTAAATGAATAAATTCATGACTGTAAATACTTCCCAAAGAAAATTTTTCGTATTCGCCTAAATGACGTTACTTAAAAAAATGTAACGAAAAAGCATTCATTTTGGCAAATTGAAAAAATTAAACGATAAATATGTACATCTTATGACTTACAAATCAAACAAGATAAAATGGATTGATGTTAGAAATACTCAATCCCAAGGATAGACAGTATGGAAAACTGACGTCGTATCTGTGGCATGTTACACTAAGTTACAATGAACAAATCTGTTCAACCAAAATCGAAAAGTAACATGTCAGTAGTTTTCGAGAATGTTAATTAAATGAAGTTTCTAAAATTATTGCCAAATGACCAATCACGGGGTCGACAATATAGAAAACTGATTATAACTTTAAGATTGCCTCACCTTTAATTTATGAACAAATAAAAGTCAAATTATTATTTGCCGCACCATTGCGTTTTAAAACCGGACAGTTGATCTACGCGTCTTCGAGTAGTCTTCGATGAGTCGGTGTAATTAACATCTGAGATTGCATTAAATGATGCCCTGATGACTGGCTCAGTTGTCCACCATTATCTACTGTGCATCCTCATCAGATTTCGATATCTGAAGTATGTCTTCAGTGCGATGGGATAACTCATCGGACGCATTATAAGTCTACAGACACTTTATTGTAAATTATGGAACAGCTGCTGCTCCATATATTGCGACTCGATGCCTAAAACAACTTGCAATTGGCAAAGGTTAAAAATATCCTTTAGCAGCATCGATTGTTAATAAATCTATCTAAATTGAAGATTGCTTAGTTGGATTCAATGATGTATCAACAACTCTTCAGGAAAAAAACACAACTAATTAGTATGCTATAGATACAGCTGGTGGTCGACTCCAAGGTTCACAACTTCCATTTACAGTTAAACATTAAATTTTCCCTTCAAATAACCATCCATTCACTTTTGCTTTATTATTATAGAAACTGCAACACGCGGGTTCTCAAGGACTACTTGTATCAGTTAGGCAAGAAATGGCCAACTGCCCATTAAACGAAAGAGCTCAAGCACGAAAGATATGTAAGGTATGCTACTGGTGTTTTAAAATACGTCCAATTAACATAACGCAATTTATGGGTAGTCTTCCCGAAAGTCGTACCGAACCGATTTCTGCCGCATTTATTGCAGCATTGAAACTATTTGTTTTAACCCGCGGTCTTTCCGATAATATATTCTCCTATAAGACGACGACGAATTTTGTTGCACCCTTCAAGCCTTTTGCCCACATGAAAAAATTAAATGACATTTTGCGCCACCTGGTTCACCTCATTATGGAGGGAAATAAAATCTGCAAAACATCACATTAAGCGAATTATGGGAAACGCATCCCTCACAGCTGAAGAATTGTATAGTCTATAAGCTAAATAAGTATAGAAGCCGTATTAGACTCTAGCCCTATTACATCACTTTTTTCAGATCCAAATGTTTCCAACCACTCATACCAGGCCACTTTTTTTATTGGACATCCTCTCAATGCAATAGCTGATAACTCAATGCAATAGCTGATGTATTACTTGAAGGACGACAAAATCCCAGTATTGAAACCTAGTGGGTTTACACTCAACAACTACGTTACCGTTTTTGGGCCATATGGCACATGGAATATCTTGCTGAACTTTAAAACGCCAGAAATGAACCTCAAAACTAAACAACTCGGTCAATTAGTTATCATCAAGGACGACAATATGCCTCCAATGAAATGGATATTATCGAATAGCTCAAACTCATCTAGGTCCAGATCAACTGTTAAGAGATGTCACACTTTATACCGCATCAGGTCCAATGAAGCGGGCAGTCTATCAAATATGCCCACTTCCGTATGAAAATGATGAGTTAAAATTCATTATTTTTAAGGCCGGAAGAATGAACTCGCCTTCAAGTTCGCCCGTTCTAATCATTATTCGAGATATTTGTATCAGTAAAGGTTTCATTAGTTTTATTAGATTAAGAAAAGCTCGTTTGACATAAATTACGAATAATGCTTTTCTGTCATTTTGTACATTAGATTAACCTATTTTGATCTATGTAGGAGCACTTATATGAGTCCCTTAAATTATTATCTCTAATGTATGGTACATATCTAGAATATATAAGTTTAAAATCTTATTACACAAAAGGATTCTTATAAAAGGAAATCCATTCATATAAATCGAATTTTCCGATTTTTTTAAGAAAGTTAAAGATTCGTTCTGTTTAGTGATCAAAGGGCTTCGAAACGTTCACAAAATTGTCAAAATAAACTTTTGCTCTTATTTATAACCGTTGGGGTAACTCGTGTACCCTTAAAATAAAAAGTTTTGTATCTGATAGTTTTCAAAGTGCGGTGGAGATTATATATTTAACGAAAAGCTCGTTCACATGGGTCAACAGCATCGCATAAAAGATTTGTTGACTTATTCATATTCGTTGTACGAGGAGATCGACACGAAAACGAATTGTAATTTTCCGTTTGATGCTATACACTCCTCGTATATACAGAAAACTGATGAACCAGCATTAAATATTCCTTTTTATGATACCCACAAAGTGTTTTTCTTATATCCGTATTCATCAATATTGTTTTCAATTTTTCACAACCATTATGTATAAAAATTTTCCACTCTCTGATTATTACTATGAGTGACGGGTGGAATTAATAATAATCTGAGTGGGGGTGCCTAGAGGGAGTTTTCTATTCATAAATATAAAATGCGATGAATATATATATTTTATTAACCGATGTGGTTCGAGATTTTCTTTTCTTAATCTTGAACAAAAGTAAAATATGTACGATAAGAAATGGGAAATTGAAAAATATCTATGATTATATCGAAAACACAAATGTAAGCGTGGCTATTATTGAATTTATATGACGTCACGTTATATATATATTAGAAACTCCAATTTACAAAAAAAAACACAAAATTCTGTCACATTAAATCATCCACAGTATGAATAGAACTATAAATACGTCAGCTATAATCTGTACCAACAGACATAATTTTTCACAGTACAAAAATATTTATTAAAAATGACACACAGTGGAAATATGAAAATTTACCGTATTCCGTTTCGACACACATATTATATAATCTTACCCTGTGAATCGTTCGTGGACTCAACGATAGATGGTGTGGCGGTGCTTTACGCGGCAAACACCCTTCGGTCTGGGTCGCTTGTGTTTTCATAACGCCGGTCCGTTTCACTTTCTCAACAATCATTATTTCTTGTTGCTGTTGCTGTTGTTGCTGCTGCAGCTGTTGCTGTTGTGCCAATTTTTGTGCCGCCTGATGTTGTGCCTGGGCATGAGCTTGTGCTTGTTGTACCGCTTGTTGTTGCTGTTGCATGATTTGTTGCTGTTGCATTTGTAGCAGCTGATGTTGTTGCTGTAATATCGGTTGGATCGTTTGTGCCTGCTGTATGATTGGCGGGCCAATTGTTGTTATAATTGGCTTTTTGCCACCGATCAAACGTTCTTGACTTCGTGCAGCCGCTAGTCGTGCCATCGGTCGAATTCCCATTGCCTCATCGAACGAGGTCAGTGTATGTGATCGAGCAAAGCTAACATGTTTTTGTCTGTGGGTAATAAATAAATCAAAATGAATAAATTTGATTAAAAAAATGCTCGAAAAGCTTTGTTTGCAGAATATAAATAATAACCTGCTGGCATATTTCATATATATGTATACGTGTTCTCATTTCATGTACATGCATGCACACCAATTGCACAAAAAAAACTAAAAATCAAAAGTGTAAAAGTTTATAAACAAAAGAGCTTTTCTTTATCATGCCTTGTTTCTCCCTGTCGTTTACCCGATTGTTTTGTTATATTTTGTGGTTTGTTCCATGAAATATGATGAACGGCACAAACAGAGAACAACGAAAGGCGAGAAAATTATTTTTTTCCCAACCATCAAACAGAATTGATGAAACGGAAAACTAGGTGCAAAATAAACGGTATGTGGTAATTTAATTCAGGTTATTGATGGGAAAATAATTTGCAAATTAAAAGCACAAACAAATGATTTTGGTTTTGTTCAATTTATGTATTTTGTTTAATTAAATATGTAGGTACATAAAAATTTGATTGGCAATTTTTATAGTCTCGGGTCAATAAAGTCATTCACTTGTATGAATGTATTATTGTAGTGTTTTACTGGGTTGTTACAGTTGGGAAGGCATTCAACTCTGGAAGAATTAGTACATATATCATCAACAATAACATGTGGAGTGGCAAAGTTTAAACGAGCCAACATTAACACTTCAACGATATGAGCTTTATTGAGCTTTAATTTCTACAAGCTTTATGTCTCCGTGAATGTCGCCATTGCTCAGCTCATTCCATAAAGGAGTTTTGCAATTAATTTGATATGTTCGATTTTAAACTCGATTGAGAGCACCTAGGTCAGTCCACGCTGATCCAGTTTAGATCTGTGAATTATCTGCCAATATAGCTCTGATGAAGGGTTTATAATTTTTGTATAATTCCTGAGCTTTAAAGATTTGTTTGCACTGTCGAGCTGTCCTCTTATTTAATTGAGTCGTCAATGAATTTTTCTTTGTTAATGTTAAACCATCTATATCAACCATTTTGGTTGTGAGTAACGGATAAAATTAATGAAGATGAGGAAAAGGGAAGGCGGAATCGCGATGGACATCAGCATTTAATGTGTGAGAACCTGAAGTAACCACATCGAATACTACTTGAAATTAGCAAAACAAAATGAAATTTTTAACCTAAGAAACCAGCACACTAAAAACCTATTGCTCTCAATCTACGAAGTAAATACCATCGAATATTTCTTCGATATATCAAGTGCAATTATTTGAGACCCACCATTGTGGTGCATGCATCCCACTTAATTGGGTCTTCTCGTAAATTATACTTATGGTCCGATATGAGGTTATTATCATCATCAAATGGAAATTGATTATTGAATCAAAACATTGGACGGGACTGAGTCAATAGCTATTGGAATAGTTCGAAGTTACAGTTCGAAGTCAGTTTTGTTACAGTTTTCAGGACAATAGAGAAAGTAGCATAAGCCCTTGCTACTACTCGTGGTTTACATTTTATTCGACTCATTGAAGAACTAGCATGCAGTAAAGCAGTTGGTACTAGCAGGGTTTGGAGAACCTTACTACAAGAAGTTAATTTGGAGGCCATAAAGCTTTTTTATCAGGATAGAGATAAACATTTTATTCAGGCCACCTGATGAAATTCTCCTTTTATTTGATTTATAGATATTTTCTTAAAGCTACTGTCATTCCAAAGTTGCTGGCATTTTTGAATGTCTGAAAGTTTTCACTCAAAATATGCTTTTAATTATTTTTAAATATCGGCTCTTTAAGAGAAAAGGCGGAATGAACTGCTCAATTCCTGTCTCTCGAAGTGCTCTATTCCTGTCCAGATAAACCTTATATAAAACATAATCAGCGATTCGATTGGGTAGATTCTTAACATGATTTCAAATTTGGGTGTTGTTGAGAAGGAGAAAAACCGATTGTGAGAGGGTACAAATACCTGGGAGTCGCTTTTGCTAAAATAAATTAGTGGTTTACTTAGTTAACCAGTAATAGTGTTGATGACTACAGGGCTAATTTTATGCTCAGCTAAAATTGTCATTGGGAGATCTTTTGGACCGTTGAGGTGTTTTGGCAAAATGAAAATTGAAATTTTTGTTAGACAGACACCGCATAAACAAAATGCTCACCATCATCAGGTAATGCCACATTTGGGCACCCGTTAAAAGTTTAGAAGGTGCCCATTATCTTTCCAAACTGCTTCAGCTTCCATAGTTGTTAACCTATGGCATTTTTACCATTTTAATAAATAAAAGCTTCGCCATTTCATTACCCTAATCGCTTTTTGGCAGTCGTTGTATCAGTCATTCAACTGGTGATCTTTTGATTTTTGACAGGGGACCAACCTTGATTGGTTAGAGTACGAAGAAAATCTGTTGATCTTCCATCGAAGAAATTTAATTTTATTGTCTTTATCAGTTGGATGATCATCTCGTACGTCTTGAGTATTTTACTTGGAAAGTTTTTGGTTATGCTAAGCTCTCTTATTGTTAAATATAGTCGAATTTATGCTATGCGCCTATACATATAAGTGGAAATGTAACACGCCATTAAATTGGTCAAAATCGTAGCAAACAATCGATTGGGTGGAGTTTAATAATTGACACATATGGCGATCAGATGTTCAATCCCGATCGAAGTGGAAATTATTGGTCTCATACCGATAGTCATATATTATCTGGATCATATACATAGTAAACTACTTCCTCTTGGAGATGCCATTGGTCCCGATCCACATGTTTATTCATAATCGGAATGGCAGCTGATAAATCAATACGGATAGTTCATTAGGAAGCAGAATAATGAGAGATATTTGACTTAAAACAATGTGGTTAATAGAATGATGATAAACTTCCGACAAATCTATAGTAATGGGGAGTTCGCAGTAAAATACACAAAAAAATCATGATTCACACAAATACAATGGACAGTCACGCCGTAAAAGAAAATTACTAAAATCGAGAAACAGTTTTGATTCACACTATCTGTAACTCGCAAATATACTGTTGCAACAAAAACTAACAGCATATATATAAAATGCAAATACACCAAGGCCGGTCACATATCCCAAATGAGATGGTTCTGATCTTTTTGGTAAGATGCAAACCACCGGTCTAACGAACCAACATTAGAGAATACATAATGATGCCACACATTTGAAAGTAGCTCAACGTGGCTGGATGATTCAGAGCTCTAGGTCTCAATCAATGCCACACCGGAGTACTAATATAACTCTCATCAGGTGTCACGTTCACAGCTATCTCAGCATCAATATCGTAATCATAATATCTGTAATAAGCATGAACGAAATTACATAGCTATGATTAAGGGTATAGTAAAATAAATTAAAAGTTGGCAGAACTGTTAGTACATTCGAGTTTTGCAGGCTTCTGGTCTGTCTCAAGCTATTACAACAGCGTTTGAAACTTCGTGTCCACTTGTCTCGGAGCAAAAAACGTAGAATAAACCTTTTTGGTGCTCCACTCTAAAAATGTTAAGGAAGACTCCAAGAAACCTGACGAATAAGGCAAGAAGATCTAATCTGCAGTCTGATTGGGATAGCTGCACAAAAGGTGTACAAAAACGAACTAAGAGCATCGCAAAGGAGATTAATAGCTTACCTGCTGTAGTTAGACTTAAAAAGTCACTGAGCAGGAATAATACCTGTAGACTTAATTTACTTCGTCTACCTAATGGCAAGCTTACTTCTTCGAAAAAGGAAGTAGGTGATTTACTTCTCACTACCCATTTCCTGGGATGTAAAACCATTACTACCGACAATTTTGGTGTAGTCATTAACAATCTGGATGTAAGTCCCAATTGCGACTTAGTCTGTAGATTAATCAATTATGAGGTCCTATACGTTGGAGCGTGTTCTCTTTCGAACCCTTCGAATCTGCCGGTCCTGACGGTGTATTTCCTACTGTATTACAGCATGGATTTCATCTCTTCAAGGAACATTTACTACATTTGTTACAGGCATGTTTCGCTTTTAGTTCTGTTCCACAATCTTGGAGCAGAAGTAAAGTAATTTTTATTCCTAAAATTGGCATGTCGGACAACACCGTTCGTTTTAGCCTATTTGTCGGTCATCAACCTTTCTGAAATCTTTAGAAAGAATCGTTGATGATTTATTAGAGACCAACATTTAGTTACCGCTCTGCTCAGTAAAAGGCAACATGCTTACAGAGTTGGCAAATCCTGTGAGACTGCTCTGCATGAAATCGTAACTAGGATTAGGAGATCTATGCACAACAACAAGTTTTTTGTGGGCACTTTTTTGGATATTGCAGGAGCGTTTGATTACGAATGCATGGACTAAATTTAATATCGAACCCTACATTTTGTATCGAGCCCAAAGTTATGCTGATGATCTGGTTCTGACAGTTTCAGGCAAGCACCTGAATGTCTTATCAGATTTAACTCAACACGTTCTTCTCGTTATAGAACAGTGGTGTCTAGATAAGGGTTTACATGTGAACCCATCTAAGACCGAAAGGGTTATATTTACAAGGCGTAGGAACACTGCAGCTTTTTCTGTACCATCACTTTTCGGTTGTAAGGTTAATAGCTCAGCCTACGTCAAACACCTTGGAGTTTTTCTGGATAACAAACTTTCTTGGAATTATTAATAATTAGAGCTTTTGGTAATTCTTGGGGATTACCTCCCAAAATGTTATATTTTATATACAAATCGCTGGTTCTCCCAATGCTAACTTAGTTATCTGTTGTTTGGTGGCCAGTGGTTAAAGTTAAATCTTCAATTGTTAAACTGAATTGTTTGCAAAATTTCGCTTGTCGGGCTGTAACTGGAGCCATGGCTTGAACTCCGCTCCTAGCTGTGGAGCTAATTCTCTCCCTACCCCAGTTACAAACCTTCATTTTACGTACAGGTTGTTCGGCTGCCTTTCGCTTGAGGAGCGTTAAGGGGTGGAATGCTCTCGGCACTATTTCAGGCCATAGATCTATTCTTAATGAATTCAAACAAGCTATGCCAGAACTTGACATGGTTAATGATATGCTTCTGCCATGTTTCATCCATCCAGGAATATGTGGTTCTCACCAGATTTTCTCAAACAGATATCCGAATCGCTTGTATTCTTTTCAGATGGCTCTGTCATAGAACAGGGTACAGGCTTTGGTTACTACTGTCCTTCGCATGATCTGAGAATCTCTGGAAGTCTAGGGATCTACTGTCCTATTCATCAAGCGGAATTAATTGCGATTACTCACTACGTGATGCCAGCTTTTAATCTCGTTGCCGGCGACAAAGAGATTATATTTTGTACGGATAGTAAAACTGTCCTTAACTCCTTGAACAACGCTCTAACCAGCTGTAAACTGGTACTGGATTGTAAGAAATCTCCTTGGTCGTCACAACAAGGTAACGGTCATGTGGGTTCCTGCCCATTGTGACATTGAGGGCAACGAAATTGCGGACTGTTTGGCTAAAATTGGTCCTGAACCAGCAGCAATTTTACCTACTTATATAGTGAAAAAACAATTAAAACAGTTATTCTATCGAAGCTAAAGTGACGTGGTAATAGGGATTAACTCTAACCTGACAAATTACGTTTTTTCATTGAAAAAGGACAACTTGAGAATTTTAGTCTCTATACTTACTGGCCATGGTGGTTTCAAAAGTCACCTTCATCTCATGGGACTTGCCAGTGATACCGTATGCGACGAATGTCTGGAAGATGTTGATGATAGTTTACACTTCATCAGCAGTTGTCCTGCTTTCGACCGCATGAGATATCTTGTGTTTAGCTGCAGGAATATTCTTGTATCCTAGGTTTGCACCATGAGCTCTTTGTGGCATTGTGTGCGGAACCTTATAGGGTTTCAACCAACTTTAATAATAATAAATAATAAAAAATACATTCGATTTATCTGTTGGGTATAACAGCAAGGTCAACATATTACTCAGGACCAGATTAGAGTACGCGAACGATCCAGAAAAATCTTCGTTGCAAAAGTTACACTCGGTTACACCATACTTGGATCACAAAATTACATGTTAATGCGCTTGGTTGGACCTGATGAAAATATGATGCTGGAACCTACTGTCTTCAATAAGAACGGTTTAAAGGTTATTGAAGTGTATAATATTGCAAAAGAAAACTAATTAAATAGTTAATTAAAAATTCCAATTTGTGTCGCAAATCTATTCACCACACACACGTCACAACAATCGCGTAACATCATTAATTATTTAAATTATTTTTCAATTCATTAAATTTTCAAAACATTATTTCTAAAGGAAAACACTCACACACACACACACATACTTATAAATACATATGTCACCTCACACAATGTGTCACCTCACAATCAGAAATTTAAATTTTTCCATTTTCCATTTCACATCTTATATTCGAAGATCTGTACACAACGATATACACTATGTATATAATATGTACAGTGTTTTCGTTTAATTTTCGTTTCCTAATTTTATTGTATCTTAAGTAGATAAAGTTTTTCGGCAAGTAAAATGAAAATGAAAAACTTATTGTTTAAATTAAACTTTAAGTTGAGTAATGGTAAAGTTAATTTAAAAAGAAAGAAAAAAAAATAAGTTTATTTGAAAACTAAATTAATTTTATTACGTATCTTTGTGCTCAGTCAATAAAAAAAATATTAATTAATAGGCTTAAAAGCTTACCGTGGCGGGCCACCACCACCCAAACCATCGGGTGGTACGGAAGGCGGTGGCGGTGGTGGTGGTAGGCCAACATGTGCCGGACATCGATATAAGCCGGCCAATTGTTCGGTACTTTGGCTAAAAAATTTCGGTGGATATGATCCGACGACATACGGCCCCCGACTCATATCATCTAGATCGGGGCATATCGGACTGAAAAAACAAAAAAACGATTCTTGGTCTTGTTTATCTATATGAATAATATTATAATTTACCGTGGCCCCTCTAGTCGCACCGCCTCTTCGTCGGCGGGCATCCATGTGTAACGCTTTGGATCGCCGCCACTTAAAAAAGATGTTGGCCGTCGTCGAAAATAGGAACTTTCGATGTCTTCATCGTATTGAAATAATTCATCGGTACCCGTCACGGAGTGTGGATATCTGGAATAATAAAATACAATTATTACCGATTATTTATGGGACAATGCTATATATTGGTCTAGACCGAATCCACTGTATATAAAATAGGTCAACGAGGATTGATTTTTGTTCAAAATATTTTTGTAACGAAACGGAACGACTATGTAACATATTTCAACAGTAAATTGAAGACTTAACTTATCAAGTTGTAAATCCTGTAACAAACAACAATGTGTATGTGTTTTGATCGAGATGTTGAAACTCTGTCGGGAATATAATGTAAAAGTTTGGTATACGAACGGAATATTGATTGATGATTTTTTCATACCAATGTTGCCTTCGAAATAGTTTGGGGCAAAAGCTTCGTGTCCCTATAGAAAGTATATATTGTATATACAAAATTGTATTTCGTATCGAATGCAGTTTGAAGTTTGTTGGTTTGGTTTTCAATCTTTGTATATTACTGACATTGTAGTTGGGTTTGGTCTATGGATTACTTTCTCCATCATGACATAGATGTTTTCATTTCGCTTCTATTGAAATTTGTTTCCGGTAACCAACACTTTAGAGACACAGCTCTGCTAACCACTTAAACATCTGGTTGGTTA
Organism: Tipula lateralis; assembly: GCA_963932295.1. Lineage (NCBI taxonomy): Eukaryota > Metazoa > Arthropoda > Insecta > Diptera > Tipulidae > Tipula > Tipula lateralis. The sequence continues at coordinate 191,561,304 of OZ010736.1, read as the reverse complement.
TTTGTAAGGTGCTGTCTAGGAAATTTTACCAACCTTTTGTACCAAGTTTGGGTTTATCGTTTCAGAGTTGGTTGGATCGTATTTTCGTGTTTCTTATGAATTGAACTCAACCATCTTAAATCTTCTTAGCGTTTTACCAGTAATTGAAGGATTAAAGGGACTTGTCGTCCAACAGAAATTCCGCATTGAATATATGTAGTACTGATGAGTACCTGTCAGAAATTGTTGTGACGTTTGTTTATTTTTAATTGCTGAACGACATACTAGATTAGTTCATGTTTAGTGATCAATTGAAGAGGAGAGTAGGTTGAGTTCACACTAATAACCTAATACGAAGGTTTAAATGTTTTAAAAACCTTCAAATATCTTTTCAGGATCATCTTGAATTCGATTTTCAGGTGGCGATGAAGTCATGACGCGAATTTCAGTGCTTCTAAATTAGAAGTAGTTCTGGAAAATCTATAGTGTCACTAGTTTTTGATAACTTCAAGCATGTTCTTGTTTAGAACGAGTTAGTCAATAAATTGTCAGTCGTCTTATAATGCCTGACTTTATCATGGTCTTCAATTGTATAGCCGCTATAGTATATTTATTCATTCCCTCAGCATAGCTATTTTCAGACTTCTTATACTGAGCGTTTGATAAGATATCTATCCATCATGCCAAAGAAGCTCCAAGCAATCAATTAAAGTTTATCTGTTATACAATATAATCCTCTTATTCAAGAACACGCGATAATGCATCAGTCGAAGTAACAAAAATGAGGCAGTTCAAAAATGAGGCAAATCAGTCGATTCCACGCCCTCGGTACGAATTGAGAATATCTTAAACCGCATTATGGTCAATTTTGGGCTTACACCATTACAAGATCAGATAAACTGAAGAACCCGAGCCTCTTTAAAATCTTTAAAATACGATAACTTCTCCAATTTGACTCTGCTTAAATTTGAAGAAAATCCAATCCGTTTATTGGACAGCAACAAACCCATATGTCTTTTAAAACGTGACCGTATGGTATATGGATGAAAATGATCACCATGTTACAGTTATTAGGTTGCATGCTATGTGCAAGAATATTTTATATCAGATTTGGATAGCATCATTAATATGTGGGTCCAACGAGCAAGTTTAGTTGAACGGCCATCTCACTCATGCGATTAAACACCATGGGATTCTTTTGTGGAGTTACGTTAGGTCGTTGATTTAGGCCAAAAAGGAAATAACGTTAGAAGCTTTCAGGGAAAACATCAAACGTGTGAAAGAGTAATGGAAAATTGGCCTCAATTTCCGTAAACATGTTTGGGGTGGTTATATGAATGAGATAAAATCCAAAGTTTATTAGAATTCATTCCCGTCCAATAACTTAATTATTCTGCATTTCATTTAAATAGGACATTGCTGGGTCTTATAAAAAAAAAATTAGTTCGGAACACAATGTCCGAGCATAAACCACTGGTCATGTTAAGAGCATCTGTGCATTCATTAATTCATATGGCGCTCTACTGAACTGGAATAAATGTCACGGTGCCTGAAGAATGAAAAGTGGACGCTTCGATATCGTGCATGAAATCAAAGGATAGTACGTACGCTGGCTCGATCACTCTTTGCGTGCTGATCCGAACCGAATGTTACAGCGATCTTCGAAGGCAGAGCCGCCTTTCGATAGGCGAAGAATGAAAAGCTGGCTCGTCATCGAAACCGATGTAGTAAGATTGTTGACACAGTACGGGTCAGTAATGGCCTGTAAAACCTCTTAAAAAATGTCCTTATTGATAAACCCTAGATATTGAAAATCTGTTTATTTGGAAAAAGTATCTACGCATTGCATTAATCCATATGGTGGTCTAAAGAACTGGATTGTGAAATGACTCAGCTATAAGTTCTGTATAGATTAATAGTTTGGGTTCGATTGCTGAAAACATTTTTTTTTCTGCGCATGTATTGCGGGATTCAAGTACTTCAGCGCCATTCACAGCAGCTTTAAAGACTGTCAGTGATTAATATCAGTGATGGGATGTAAGTATATATTTTCCGACTGTTTAGTATTTTGAGTTTCAAACCCAGATTAGATTTTGATTGTAGTCAGAATTGTAGTGATTTCGTTTGATATGTTCTTCACATGATCGACTGCATGTGATAGCGTTCAATTATACCCAGTTAGGATGTTGCAGTTCAAAATCACGTGAAAAATGATTAACGAAGGAGTTACATCTTTTGCTGGTGTGAACAACCAAAGAGACTTATATGATGCTTATGTATGTTGACTTACGTTTGGACTAAAAGGAGTTTCTTTACTTTCAGTGGATGCAACGATTAAATTTATATTCCATAAATTTTATGAGCATAATTACGTCGGTAGAGGACTATAGTATATAAGCCGGACAAAAACAATACTATCAGATATTTGGGCATATCTTCAGTCTGGTAGTTGAATATTGTTGGACTTTCAATCTGGACGTAACAAATTAAGTCCAATAATATTCTACTGACGTAGAACATACATAGATCCCGATCTGAAATCATTAATATAGTTCACTATCCTGCTTGAAAAAATTGGAAGTCACTTCAATCGTCCTTACGTAGTGACTTAAAGTTTGTGAAAAAGGAGAATCTTCACCAACCAGTATTTTCGACAAAGCGAGTTTTCTTCAAGATTTTGTGACTTGGTGATATAAGTAAGGTTTCCTAAAATCGAAATTTTATATAATTTTGGCTGGAACTTTAGGTAAGACTCAACGCTGTATACTATATAATTGAATTGAAACGCTTTATAAGCCCTGTGGTAAACAGTTTAGAGAATGGCTTGTATTGAGCTTTATCAACCATTGACTATTAATCGTTCAAATCTATACCTGTCAGGATACTCCAATTTCGAATTAAATTCTACGATTATACAATTACACAAGTACATATCAGATCAATGCATGAGAACTTTGTACTAAGTTTGTCCTAATAATAAAAATTAGGACAAACTTAAGAAAAAGTTCACGCTTCATAATACCAATAAGAAGTTTGTACTGAGTTTGTCCTAATCAAGTAAAACAATGTAACTTATTTATATGTATTTGTGAAATGTAGACATTTAGGCACACAAAGTAATTGTTAAAGATTTAAGGTCGGATTGGAACTTATTGGACCGGTCAATTTCGGGATCAATGCTTAGAAAATGATTTTCTAGTTCATTAGCTATTTAAAAACGCTGAAGGATCAAATTTGCGTTTAAAGCTGGCAATTCCTCTTCCTCGCTACTTATTTCAGAATCAGATTTTTCCATCGCTATTTCCAAAAAAGCATCGTCGTTAAATTCTTGGGCTTCGGTCAATTCAGCAATGTCATTATCATGCAAATTTTCAAACCCCTCGCCCCCAATTGATTTTCCTTAGCTAATAATTTCGGATTTTAAACTAGTCGGTAAAGCAGCGCCTATTGTTGAGACACTTTCCGGCGAAAGATTCTTCCAATAGGCATTTAAAGTTGTTGGTCGTATTTCGTTTCTCGCTAGATGAACATATTTTACACAATCCATAATTGAGAATTGTTTGAACAGATAAATAACCTATAACCCTATTTAGTATTACCCTAAAGTAGCACCCCCATACGATTTATACACATAAATTCACATAAACGTCTGTCTCACTAAGTGAGCTCCATGATAAATTTATGAAACTTAGGGGTTGAATCAGCAGTACTTTTATTTTATTTTATTTTTTTTTTATATTTTATTCTATGCTATCTTTTTTGGGGCTCAAGGCACTCCCAGCTCTTTCGTGGTTCGCTTATTTACGTCCTACTTTACGCCTTAACGGCCAAATCGAGGACGTACGGCTATAGGTCCGATTTACGTAGAACCATCTGCACATTGCATAGCTCCATGCCAGCCTATAGTACTGACATGGAAGATGGGTCAGCCCATGAGTTCTGCACTCCAACAGGGGGTCATAGATGTGTTCATTAACACCACCGATCGTAATCAGATGGTGAAAAATCCCTTTTGCATCCTGCCCCCATCGGGATTCGAATCCGGTACCTCCCGCTCCAACTGCCACAGCTTTAACCACTGAGCCACCTGGGCGGTACTACTATTATGTTGTTGGTGAAACCGATGTGTGAAACCGATGAGAATAACCTGAAACCTTATTTAGTTTTACCCTAAAAAAGCACCCCCACATGATTTATAAACATTAATTCACATAACGTCTGGAAGCTGCAGGCAAATTTATGAAACTTGTAGATTAAATTATAATATGGTTTTAACTCATGCATTTGACATATTTGTATAACGAAAATAATTTAATCACCGTGTAATCGCCTAAATGTTTACATTGCACTAATACACACAAACATTTTATATTTTTTTTGTTGGTTTAGGACAAATTTAGTACAAACTTCACATCGGTTCAAATCAAACAAATCGCTTGATCTGTATATTGGGATTCAAATTCGTCAACTACATTTGCAGTAGCTTTAAGGACTGTCGGTGATTAATGTGAGTGATTTTGTTGAAAAAATGATATCCAAACCGTTGTTACTACATGCTGTATAAGACAGCAGAAAATTTTCAGCAGAAAAAATGATTTTTATACTCACCACCAGAGGCACTTCTATCGCTAAAGAGAATTTCTTCTGCTATCATTTTTGTATAGCCAACAGAATTTTTATGTAAATTTTTTAATTTTCTTCAATATTAAAACTTCAAAATTATTCCAGTTTTCAAATAAAATATGTATATTATTTCCATAAGATTATAATATACTGTATAAAACATATTAATTTCATCTCCAGTTTAACTACTATAAGCTATTTAAATGAAGCCCCTGTATTTCCAGAAGCTAAGTCATCGAGATAAGAAACATACAAATATGAAGTTTGAGGATAATCGACCGAGTTTGAGCGCTTTCAGAATTTTTGAAAGTTTTGGCCCATACATAAAAATCAGTTTTTTCACTGTAAGCTGTGGATGGACTCCCCTGTAACCAATATGCCATTATGATTTTTCAATAGTTTAATTGACAATTCATCTGAATATGAAGTTTGAGGATAATCGACTGAGTTTGAGCGCCTCCAGAATTTTTCAAAGTTTTGGCCCATACATAAAAATCAGTTTTTTCACTGTGAGCTATGGATGGACCCCCTGTAACCAATATGTCATTATGATTTTCCAATAGCTTAGATGACAATACATCTGAATATGAAGTTTGAGGATAATCGACCGAGTTTGAGCGCCTCCAGAATTTTTCAAAGTTTTGGCCCATACATAAAAATCAGTTTTTTCACTGTAAGCTGTGGATGGACCCCCTGTAACCAATATGTCATTATGATTTTTCAATAGCTAAGGTGACAATACATCTGAACATGAAGTTATTTGAAATCTGGAATAATTTTGCAGTTAAAATAAAGAAGAAATTTAAAAAATTTACAGAAAAATTCTGTTGGCTATACAAAAATGACAGCAGAAGAAATTCTCTTTCGCGATAGTAAAGCCCCTGGTGGCGAGTATAAAAATCATTTTTTCTGCTGAAAATTTTCTGCTATCTTATACAGCATTGTTACTACGTTTTTTGAGGTTGTTAATTTCGTTTAATATGATCTTCACGCATGATCGACTGCAAATGATTGGCGTCCATGATGTAATACCAAACCTCTGGATTTAGAATTTTAAAAAGCTTTTCGAGTTTCTGAACCTAGGGTAGTATTCTGGAGATTCTAAAATAGAGAATTAGTTTATCACGTGAGAAATGATAAACGGGAAGAGTTACAACTGTTGCTGGTGTGAGTAACCAAAAGGACTATCATGATGTCTTCGTTGGCTCACGTTATACGCAACTTCACTTTCAGTGTAGAGGACTTAAGTTTTAATTAGAAATCCTAATAAGCTGGACAAAAATAATACTATCAGACGTAATATGATAAATATGATTTCTACCACCTAAAGCTGAGACTATTCAATGATGTACGTTAAATAAGTTATGTTTCCTAAGACCGACATTTTGCATGTTTTTGGCGGGAAATTTTTGGTAAGACTCATTGCTGTATATATTACTGCTTAGTACGGTTTTATAAGGATTAGTGATATACAGTCTAGAAAGTGACTTACACTGAGCTCTGTCAATAGTTTATATTAACCGGATACTCCAATTTTGCACTGAATTCGACGAATATACAATTACACGAGTACATATATCCAATCAAACAAATCGCTTGACTTGTTGAATAATATTCAATCAATGAAGAGAAAACAAAAACGAAACCAAATCACAAATCTATTGATTAACTTCGCAAATCAAAAGATTGAGTAAATAAATAAAAAGGCAAATTGTTTTTCTTGCCATTAATACACCGATTCACAGTTGGATACAGTTCAAGTGAGCGATAATCAATTTTCGTTTGGAAAAATATTTATAAAATTCGTATCGAAGGAAATAAAATTATTATACAACGTCACCCGATGTATACGAGAGGTATATTGTTGTCTTATCACTTTCACCTTTTCTATATCTACATCTGTATATATATATATATATACACCCTCTGTCTCGGTTGGCGTTAAGAAATCCCGCTGGTTAAAATAAAATTAATTTTTATTTTCTCATGAAAACGGATGCGCGCGATGAAAATGGAATGGAAATATTATGCAATAATAAATTAAAATTAAATTTTATTACGTCATTGTTAATGAAAATTACACGTTTATATATGTTTCTCGCGCCTAGGATCCGATCCATATCTATTCGCCGAGAAACAACTGGAATTATTTTCTCACCTTGCTCCAAAGCTCTATGGTATATACTGTATATACAAGTACAACATATACATACATAAATTCTATTTGCGCGCGTACGGACGCTGATATTATGTTCTTGCATAAATTGGACTTGGAGGAAGACATGAAAAGAAATGTTTTATTTTTATTTTTATTCTTATGAATTTTTTATTATTATCTTGAATCGTTTTGTGTTAGGCGGGATACACAAGACAACAACAAAAGATAAAGTATTATTGTTTATAATTGAGGAATGAAAAATAATCCTTCACTATGTGTACATACAAGCTTTACACGTATATATGTACGTCAGATATACTTGAGGGAGCTTTCTAAAAATAAATATACTGCATACTGTTTGTTATGTATGTGATTTATAGCTATACACATGAGAGAAGGATGGATCTCGATGTGCTGAATTAGACTTTATATGTGCATTGTACAACATTCTTGAGAATTTGTTATTTTATTACCACTTTCTTAGCAGCGGAATGAAGAAATACAATAAACCATTTTAATAATCTTACAAAGTTGTATTTAATTTCAAATAATTTTAACATTTAACAATAAACGAGATGATAGCAGCAGACACAACGAAAAGAAAAATAATAAAAACTTTTCTTCTCGGTTAAATATAAGATACATTGTCTCTCTTATGTTTATCGTCGCGTAATGCGCTGATAAGAAATTATCAAATTTGCTACAAAATTGTCGTTTTAGCGACTTAATGATTTTATTATACATCCAAATTAGATATACTTATTGTGTTTAAAACATCATCAGTACAACAGTTTGTGACTTTGTATGGATACAAAACGCTATACAGTGATAAAATTGTTCGCAGGTCAACTAGGGGTACCGTCGACGCCGTTTAACATATTATAGGATCTGTTTTAACCTCTACGAGCAGAAAATATGAAATGGAGGCATTCAAACCAGCTCTGATGGCATAGATAATGGGGTGAACTTCCATGTCACTAATAGACTGACATAAAGAGTTAAACGTCCTTCAGTTCGTATGAAAAAGTGTAAAGAAGGATTTTGAAAGCTGAAATTGTTTTCATCAAGGAAAAATATAACAAGTTGCTGATACTAGCTTTCAAAATTTGTGGAGATCCCCAAACAAAACGCTTCACCTTTATCGTGTTTATCTTCAATTCTCAGATATGAAATCAAAAGTAAAAAAGACAATTCGTAGTAGCAGTTCTGATCTATAGTCTAATTCACAACACAGCCACATGCAATTTGATAGAAAGATTAAAACTAAATTCTACTAAATGGTGCCATTAGATCTTCAAAGTTGCAATAAATATAATTTACCAGTAATGGTTGTCTCAAAAACAAAAAAAGAAGAATCAAAGGCAGAACAATTAATGTCGTAGCAATTGTTGTTGCAGACATATCGGTCATACAATAAGCTTCGGTCCAGCGTGAAAATCTATCAACACAGGTAAGAATATAAGTTTATCCAACAATGTCTAAGTGAATATGTTTGAATCGACCAGGTGGAATTTCGAAAAGACCGTGAGGCGATTTTGTATGTTTCTGAACCTTTGATCGTTGGCAGGATAAACAGGATTGTGCCCAATGAGTCACATCTTTGTTCATACTACGCCAAAAGTAGCGAGCTGTGATCAATTTACGAGTGATACGGATACCCGGATGTGATATGTTATGTAAAGCGTCATATATCGTTTTGCGTACTTGTTCTGCGATATATGGGCGATTGTTACCTGTTGATGTTTCGCAGTAAATTTCGAAACCAGGTAGTTTGAAAAGCTCTAGTTTCATGTTGGAACTAGTGTGACATTCGGAACCAGAAAGTAAATTCTGATGTTCTAGGTTTGCTTTTTGTGATATGACTATTATGTCGTAAACGAAGTGATTTTCGACTGTTGCTATTTCGTTGGTCGTGCGTTAAAACGTATCCGCGACCACCTTATCTTTACCGCTTACATGTTGAATATCCGTGGTAAATCGACTTAATCCAAGTAGCGTGACTGTCTTGGGTTTCGTTTAGTTTTTGACTGAATTTCTCTTATCAGTGGCTTATAAACCAATTTCGGTGTATATTGTGACTCTCAACAAAATACCTGAAATATGTTTGATTGACAGGTAAATTGCTAATGAATTCCCGATCAAATGCGGAGTATTTTCGCTCGGTATCCGATAGTTTTTTAGAGTAAAATACCAATCGTTCCCAACAATCGTTATGATACTGTTGCAGAACGGCTCCGATAGCCGTATTCGATGCATCAGTCGTCACACTGAAATTTGCGTCGTTCAGTGGATGCACTAACAGTATAGTCAATTCATTTTTAAGTTTCGCGAATACAGTTTGGCATTTTTCGGGCCAAGAGAAATTGTTGATCGTTATGGTTTTTTTATAGCTAAGCTGCCAAGTGCGAGTGAATTGGTGCAAGTATGTCAGCTACATTCGAAATAAATCGGTGGTAGTAGTTTATAATGCCGATGAATTGTTGAATGCGCTTGATTGTTGTGGGAGCTGGGAATTCCGTAATGGTATTAATTCTTTCTGGTGCAAAATACCATTAAGTGTAATTTTGTGACTGAGGAAATCAAGAGTATTTGCACCGAACAAGCATTTCGAGCTCTAGATTTGAAGATCAAACTCAGTAAGTCGCTGAAAAAGCGTTTCCAGGTGGAGTATGTGTTGTTTATCATTTTTCGATGCCACGAGAATGTCGTCAATGTAGACGAATACAAAGTCTAAACCTCGTACGACTTCCTCATCAAAAGTTTTTAAACTATTTCAACACCACTAATAGGTTTGATTAAAAAGGAACTTAGTTTAACATGCTCTTCTGAACGCACCCTTCCAGGCAAAGCATTATTTTTATAAACCAATTTTTAACTGAAATATGAGTTGAAGATCTCCAGAATGCGCTAATCTCACTACAAAATCACAAAAGAATGCTTACTCAATTGAACCATTCCATCACAAAAGTAGAATTTTACTAAGATGCGATTCGTGACTAATATGTCACAAATCGATTTGTCTGGGTTGGTTTCCCAGATTAAGTTTGAAACTAAATGGTTTCGACTGTAAATAATTTTGGTTATCATAAAGGTTCAATAAATACCGTGTCCAACTGAGTGTCCTGAAGCTTACTTTGATGGCTACTCTTCGATCTATTGAAGCTCACCGATAAACTATAATAAGATCATAATCGTCAAAATACAGGTCTGATATTTAGAACCACTATAAACATCTCATTATTTGTTAAACATTTCTTCTACAGCGTATGAGTGGACAAAACATTGGACTACAGACGCCGTTGGTATTTGTAACGATTGACTGCAGAGGATTTATGATACTTAGCAATTACAGCATATAGTCTCAGGCGAGACCACAATTTTTATGAGAGTGTCTATATTCCAAATAATCCTTGATGATAAAGTCCTTAGTTTGATAATATTGAACAGTTTTTTCAATTTTACTACTCTCTAAGAAAGCTCAACTGCTTTTGATTTTTTGAAAATATATTATTTTTGTTCTTCTCGGATTCAGAGTTCTATTGACTATATAAAACACCAACATGAGACATATTTGAAAAATTCATCGTGTCGGCGTATTGACCGAACAGTATGCGCTGTGTATCCGATGACAGCGAAATTTGCGTAATATCGTAACCAGATAGTCTTGCTTGACTTAGTTATCAGATAGGGCTCCACCTCAAATTAGACAATAAGAAATTTGCTACACATTGTATGGATCCTATAAAACTTTAAATCCGATAGAATAGAGTGATAACCTGTAGAAATCTATAAAGGTGTCACAAAACCCAAGGGTTAAAGTGTTTCGGCACATAGTTCCAAATACCCATTCAGATAGAATTGATGTGAGCAATTGTATCAACCGTAAAGGAACAAAACTCTGGATTTCACAATATTAGGCCTTTTTCCCACCCAGTCACTTCCGTTCGATTGGCCCATGGTGACATCCCTTCCCTAACGTATATTCTCGGTCGCAAAATCCGTTTGTTCTTCTAATGAAGTGCAATAAATCTGGTGTATCTTCAAGGTGCTCAGTTGATCCTCAAATATGAGTTTTGATCAAAAGCAGTTCAGTCTATGGAAAGAGTATGAGAACAGGAGCACAACAAGTTTCGCAGATCGCCAAAGTGATAGTCAATTTCTTGAGCATTCGGCTTGATCCCAAAACTAACCATTGCAGATACTCATCCCAAATGTCATTTAATTCAATGATCTATTGCATAATTTATTTACAGACCATAGTCAGACAACATAAAGCACTATTAGGTTCAAACAATATAGATTTTCAGATAAAATCTATTTTTGCTGGACTCTATAAGATATGATGTAGGAAAAGGTCAATTGTTGATACTCTCAGGCATGATTCCGGTTTTAAGCTGTAAGGAAGAAGATCGAACCGTTGAGTATGACGAATTAGCTACTGAGATTATGTACGGAGATTATTTATACTCTATATACTCTTTATTTGAATGGTGAACATTTGAAACAGAGCAGTTAGTGCTACCGTAGAGCATAGTACCTGAAGTTCAGGAGGTCACCTTGGAGGTTATAATACACTTATGCTATAGTCAGCCAAAGGTTTTATTAGGTGAAATATCGAATCGACGTGGAGCAAAGGTGGTGACCCTGCGATACTGTGCAGCATGTAAGGAACCGAGAACCAGAACTAGAGGAGAGATGCAGCAGTTTACAGTAAGAGCACCAATGGAATAAATAGCTATTGTTATAGCGGAATCGTTTCCAGTGTCAACCCGAGAGAAGGAGCTTATTATGGTCATAATGGACTGTTTCATGAAGTGGCCGGATGCTTAACACACTGCAAACCAAGAGGCAGCCACAATAGCAATTACACTAGTAAACGAGTGGATAAGCTGATAAGGAGTACTATTCGAACTACACACGCATCAAGGAAAAAACTTCGAATCTCAACTATAATCGCTGAGCTGTGTAAGACTGTCAACATTACGAAGGATAAAACGACTCTTATAAACCCGCAATGGAATGGCATGGTGGAGAAGTTCAATCGAGCCATGAAGGAATATTTGGGGGAATCCGATCAACGAAACTGGGATGAACGACTTCCACTGTTCGTGATGGCGTATCGGAGTGCAAAACACAATAACACGGGGGAAACACCGGCAAATGTTATGTTCTTAATTTAGTGTATCTGGTAATTAGCAATGCAGCAAACTGGGAGTACGTTGCCCTGGATGAGTATGAACGAGATCCACAATTGAGTTCGGGGTCGCAACAAAATTGCAAGCAGATACCACTAGAGTGAAGCATGGAATCTCGAATTATACTACACCAAAATGTATGCACCACTACATTGACTGTTGCGAGTAGAATGAAAAGATTGAGAATCTCACAGATTTGTGTATAAGGAATGGAATATCGCAGTATTGGACAGGTTTTATTTTAACCAGCGAAGTGTGAAGGTGTTGAAATTGAAGAATAGTGTCACATCCACCAGTGGGAATCAGCTATAGTTCAGAATTACAAGTGAATTGGTAAAGTGTCATAATTTGTGTTGACAAAATAAGTGACATAGAACCCACAAGTTGCAAGAAGTTTCAATTTATTGAGTGAATAAAAAAAATGAAGTTTGACTAAAATCTGTTCGTTTGAAATTTTGATCCAAGTCTGAATAGTCACTGATCCGCATACAAACTGTCAGAGTCGTAACAATATATATATATATATATATATATATATATATATATATATATATATATATATATATATATATATATATATATATATATATATATATCAAGATAACAAGTGATCATGATAGTTATAGGTGCTCAAGCAATAAAGGCTACATAATTTGTACAATATATAGAATAAGAACTTACCTTGGATATCTGTGTATTGGAGCATAGTCTGCTAAATTTTCATCCGATGGTGCACGACGTCCGACGCATACACCTAAAAATGATTGTGGCGCTGTACGTCCCGACCAACAGCCAAAAAAACGTTCTCGTCTCGGCCGTTCAATTGAATTTTGTAATTGTTTGTCTGTCAAACAATACTGTATGTTAACACGCGAAATACACGAAAGTAAGAAGAACAAAAACAATTAAATTAGCGCGATAATTTTTTTGCTCAACAAGATATATCATTTTTTTTTGTATTATAATAATATAATATAATAGAACAAAATAAATAAATAAAAACAAAAATAAAATCATAAATAAATAAAATTGAAATGAAATTATATTTATATATAGCAAGTACTGGCATTCAAGAAGCATAATTAATTAAATTAAAAAATTGAAAAAAAAATGTTAAATTTTATTTTTTGTGCTTTTTCCTGTCTTCCACCGTGCTCGTTGTTGTTGTTTTTTTAAATATAGTTTTAAGCTTTTCTCTGTTGTTGTTGTTGTTGTTATATTAAACGATGAAATTATATAATTTGTAATCCGTTGAGATTTATTTGTACATTTTGTTTTAGCTGTTGAACATCGTGGATCAATATTTAAAGTTTGCTGTCTTACACTAAACGATTTCATAAATTTTATTAAAGCTCTTCGTTTACAAATTAAAGCATGATGGTTCTACATTTTTGTAAGAATAATAACGATTAACTTTTGTAAATATTCTACTTGTTCGTGGTAAGCTGACCAGCTTATCTGTTTTCTGGACAAAATAAGTATGCCTGTAGCTCAAATTTTACGAATCAAACCTGATAATTCTTGAAGTAACGTTTGTTTCAATTTATTGAAGTGTTTGCATTCGAATGACTGATTAACCCATGATTTATACTAAAATCGAGAAATATCGATTTGATCTCTTAGAATAGTTTATTGCACCAACCTGCTATAAGTGTAACTGAAAGTGGTCCTGGTTCATAAATTGATGGTTGGGACCCGTTATTAAGAACCGCTCTTGTATTATTTTCCTAAGAAACTGCATAATGTTATCACTGTAACGATTTTTCTGAACATTTGGAATATCAGAGTTGAGTTGAAGAGTGTGATTCTGGGAGTTTTAGAACACGTACAATTTTTTTCATTTAAGTAAGGCAAGAATTATGTGCAAGATTTAAGTAAAAACAACAAAATATCAGCTGTGGCCTTTTCATGCGTAACATTTTCAGGTGACATTTTTCCCCTGCGGTTGAGCGGAAAGCTTATAATTCAAGCGCTATCAGCTCGAACAAGCAGTCGAGTTGCAACGTGGAGTGTTCAGATTCATTAAAGAGCTCATACCAAATCTTCTCAAATACCGCTCAAACTATTGTTCTTAAAATATCCTTTCCTAATAAAATCTTTTTTTTAATTAGTTTATATAGATCCCTCAATAAAACGGATTCAGAGAGAATTTCTTCGAAGTTTTGACAAGAAAATGTGAAGACATTCGAAAGCAACATCCTTATACTGCGAAATTATGGTTGATGACTTACATGCTCTTTATGGTGAATGGTTGAATCACCAAAATACGAACTTTGCTGGGCTTGCTGTTTCGCATGACCTTAAGCAGATTGTAAGTAATTCCACATTTGAATGTCAAAATTTTACAATCATACTCTAGATCTTTGTCTTACAACATTAACGCATTCCATGGAAGAGCGTGTCACAACTGGAATTAAAATTCCGACCACAACCTGATAACCGTAAAAATATATGTCGAAACACCACCAGAATTTAGACAGCAACCAAGGCGTGGGAGAGCCATTGTTTTTATAACATTTAAATAGACGACGCCGTTTCCAATTTCACCAAAATCGTTCTACATGGAATAAATAAATATATCCTATCATTCTTTTACAATCCCAATCCTAATTTAAAAATCTTTTCTAAAGAAGCTGCCACTGCTTTTTTTTATATTTAGCTTTAATTGGGTGTAGGGCGGACTTTAAGACAGTCCTAGCTCCTTGTAACTGTCAGAGCTCCTGCACCCAACGCGCGGTCCTTAAAGTAAAGATTGATAGCTGCCTTAAACTTGTGCATTTTATACTCAAACGGAAACTGAAATGTTCGATGAATGAATTCGCGCTTTGTACCTTCAGTTCGAGGTTTCAGCAGCTTCACCGTAAACCTATGCGCATTAACCGTTCCTCGTGTTACCCGTCCTGGCGTAACTATTGGTGGTATTTTCTCCTTTAGTTCTGCAGAACATTTACCATTTATCAATCTATAGAACACGCAGAGCTCTGCAACATCTCTGCGGTATTGTAGACTGTCTAGATCTTTCATAAGTCTGGAGTTTCGTATTATTCGTATGGCACGCCGCTGAACTCTATCCAGCAACTGGAGAAACATATGCTCCACCCCAAGCTTGACAGCAATATTCTTTGGCAAAATAAGATCTTCTCACAAGAAATATAGGCGCAATGAAATTTCGTTTGAAGAAACGAAAGGTTTCCTTAGGTTTCCGAGTTGATAATCTCCGATCGTAACTTTTACCAGGGTCGCATCAGTTGTTAATATTTCTAAAACATCTATTTCAGCATTGAAATGTGTAGACGGTGCTTTGGTCCACTTTTGCAGGCTGACTTACTGGCAAACGTCTTCACTTCAAACTCGACCTAAGCTGTTCATGACGGTGTTACGCCTCTGTCAATTTCGTATTGTGATTCCAAAATGAATCCTGAAAATATCTCACCTGAAGGAATTCCTGTTCGAATATTGAACGAGTTTGCCAGTGAGTTGGCTCCAATATCAACAACAAATTTTCTCCTTTCTCCTTATAAATACGCGAACGACTGGAATATTGCGATGGTGTAACTAGTCCTTAAACGTGGTTGTGATAAAACTGGCCGTGGTTAAATTTTTTGAGAAATGCATTAACCAACAACTGGTGAATTATCTTGAGATTAATAAAATAATTTCAGATAAAATATATGGCTTCCGCGAAAGCCGCTCCACAACCGATCTTTTGACGTATGTTGCAAACAAATGAATTCTCGCCCTTGAGCACCAGGGAGAAGCCTTTTCGTATATCCAAGGCGTTTGACAAGGTTTGGCATGAGAATCTCATTTGTAAATTTGTGGCATACGACTTGGATTAGATGACCATCAAGTGGATAAACCACTTTCGAAAGATCGAAAGATCAAGGTTGTGCTAAATGGGAAATCATCAACGACAAACTCCATAAATGCCGGAGTCCTGCAGGAATCAGTTTTGTAACCAACTTTGTTTTTGTTATACATTAATGACTTGTTGGATAGCACTGTAAACCCTATCCACAGTTTTGCCGATGAGGCAACATTGCACTCTTCTATTTCACTCGAGGTCGACTGGACAGTTGCAATTATTCTACCAAAAATCCTGTAGACATAAATTAATAAACATCAAGATCATATTGCACCAACATTGGTATATATTTCATCATGAAGAAGGTTTTAGGTATCGGTAAGTCAAATGGCAACTGCTTACGTTATTTGACTAGTATTTATATATCCAAATTTGAAGATCATGGGAACAACTTATTTGAAACTTTAACATCGTCAGCAAAGTTGATTTTTCATGGTTCAAAGCTAATGCTCTCTTTATTATGTGATGGAGATAGCTGAGTATCGTTTATTAAGATCAATTCTAATGAGCACACAACAGGAATGCACTATACTGACTCCAATTATGTCCAACTATCGATGTCATGTAGAAAATGAGTGTTTTGGCTTCGGCATCCATATTTCGTTGCTAACGACCAGTAAGACTAGTACTTATAAACTGTATTATGGCTAAATTACTAATATAAGACAATCATATAAGACAGAAATTTCTATACGATCGTCTTGAGTAAAGTGTAACTAAAATCCACACAAAATAGAAATTTTGGCCATGTCCTATTTTGAAATAGATCACGTTCACATGCTAACCGGCTCCGATTCAGCAAGAACTTATATGTTTAGCATATACTTCTCGTGCAAAAGACCTCATTTGTGAGAAGTTAAATTATTGAGAGGTCTTTAAGAGAACCCACCGAAGAACGAACTACCTCTGGTATTTTCAAACTAATCGATAAACCAAGCTTTTGATAAAATGGAATACCTGCTCCATCGAAAACAACTGGAATTTGTTGGTTTGCAGAACTGTAACGTGATCGTATACGCAATTGATAAACACCGTGCAGATGACGAAAAGAAACTCCAGGAATCGTCGAATGAATCCATGATTATATTTTGAACGATAACCATGTGTAGAATATTAGCTTATCGCTTAACAACAGATCGTGTGAATTACATTTTGCATGAAAAATCTGTCTTTGAAAATCTGTCAGTCAAATGGGTGTCGAATTCGTTGAAAATCGATCACGCATGCAATCCTAAACCACTACTGTGAAATAAAAGAATGTTTGAAGAAATATACTGAAACTGGGTCAAGTACACCGAAGAAGGCCAAAGTTGTTGTATATCAACTGAAAAGGTTATGGGAATATTTTTTGGGAAGCACATTTATATTAAAACGACCACATTTGGCAAAGAAGAGAGAGCGTCACACTTCATGAAAATTTCAAAAGAAAATGAGTGTATTACAATACGACCGCATTCATCTTATTCTCCAGATTTGGCTTCCCAGAATTATTACTTCTCCCCAAATCTGAAAGAATGGTTTGGTGGAAAGAGATTACGTCAAATAACGAGGCTCGTAGGTATTTTGGAGGACTTGGTTAATAATACAAGGAAGGCACAGTGTTTATTTTTGTATTAACTTCCTTATAGTGGCGATTTTTGTATATTTTATTTGGTGAAGATCGATTTCGATATTTAATCATCGTCAGTTCACTTTATACTATAGGGTATAAAGTGAACTGACGATGATTAAATATTGAAATCGATCTTCACCAAATAAAATCTACAAAAATCGCCACTATAAGGAAGTTTATACAAAAATAAACATTGTGTTTTTTATATTTAAAACCAGTGACGAAAGTACACAAAAAGTGAAAATAATGGAAATCCATTTAACCACAAACAAGGAAGGCATTAAAAAATTGGAGAAACAAACAAAAAATAAGATGTCTTTATGTTCAGTTTGGCTTATTGAACTTCTCCGAATTATCTTGAAAATTTTGAGACCAATTCAATATAACGTTAAAGTGTTAAAGTGCTTAAATTGAAGTCAAGTTAAGTGACAGAGTTAATTGAATTAATAGTGAGAAAAATTTTAAGGGTTAACTAACACCTCTGGTCCATTGGTCGAGAAGAGTTGTAACAATATTTATTGTTCGATTAATTCGTGGAGCTTGTCTCAATTTATCACCAGATTATCCCAGTAGAGATACATCGAGGACATTTTACATTCCAGGACAGATACATGGAGGAGTAGCTTCTTTGTCAGTTTTACATACTATATTCCATTCTAAATTTGTAATGATATAACATAGACTGACCATGAACTGTGGGAAGCAATACAGTCTTAAATACAAACAATAATGCATTAAGGATGACAGTACATCAGATAAGAAATAATTTCTTGAACTATTTACTACACATTGTTAAAGCATATATGTACTCAGGAAACATTTGTTCGATTTCACTCAGATTGCTGGTAGATATATACGACTTAAGTGAGGTTCACCTTCATTAAATAATATTTCTTAGTAATTCCTTTTTGATATATATATATATATATATATATATATATATATATATATATATATATATATATATATATATATATATATATATATAATATATATATACATATATATATATATATATATATATATATATATATATATATATATATATATGTATATATATAAATACATATATATATATATATATATATATATATATATATATATATATATATATATATATATATATATATATATATATACATATATAAATATATATATATATATATATATATATATATATATATATATATATATATATATATATATATATATTCTTATCAGTTTCTGGATGAGTTTATATTTGTGATTTGTAATGAGTGGTCCATCTAGCGTTTGTAGTTTCAACTGCTGATTAATTCGCATGAGCTTTCATACCCAAACTGTAAGAAATTTTTATGAATGGAAATGGAATGCCTACAAGGCAATTTGTGGATGAATTTGTGAATCAAGTTCGTTAAACTGGCTAAAAATTGGATAAGAACATTGCAGCTGCAAATCAAAATATGCCCGAACATCCATCAATATCAATTCAACATTTCAAACGGTACGGTGATAAGAATTTTTTATACAGATTTTTCATAATACAAAGGCGTAAAAAGTTCATCTTTCGAGCTCAAACGATAGATAGATAATCCTAATGGAACCTTGTTATATATAAAAAAACTGGTTTAGGCACAAAGCTTTCACGCACAATTAGACTACAACTAAAGCTTCATTGACAAATAGCAAATTCTATTCGACTTTTTACCACGAAGCTTTTATTCTACACATTTTCTATTAAGCCATCAAAGTAATTATTCGAAAATGTCTCGTACTAAATTCACGGTCCACTAATTCAAACCCAATTGAACAAAGAACAATATTAAATTACTTTTTGGGTAAATTTCTTAAGTAGTTTCAACCTTATTACTGTACAAAAGTAAATTGGATTAAGTAATTGTGTTATATACCTGAAGTTGGAAAAATAGTGTTTCAACCTTCGGCACCTCTCAAAACAAATGTTTTCCCATTCAAAATAGGATAAACAACAAAATAATTGTTTTTCACTTCTTTCTAAGCACAAAAGTATAGATAGTCCTATATATGAATACACACACACACACACATGTTATACACATATGTGGCCCATAATAGATACCAGAAATAACAAATTACAAATTGAATAATTGAGTTGTGAAGTTCATTTTCATTTTTCCGACGAAAGCACAATACATAACATGATCAATGGAAGAAAATTGTATTGTTCCGAAATGAAAACTCAAAACAACAATCATTAACCGTATTTTCGTTCTATTTTTATTGTATGTGTGTGTGTGTATGTGTGTGTGTTGTACATTTTCCATTTTGTGCTGTTTACTCAATGCCGCAAAGAAACAATACAAATACACAAAAGGAAAACTGATAAAGAATAAATAAATTTTCCTATAAAAACCAAATCGTCGTTTAATTTTCTAATAATTTTCCCAATTTTCACAACAACAAAGTGTGTGTGTGTACACAGATCGGTAGCCTTAATGGAAATGAATATCTCATTATAGGAACAGAATAGTGTGCATTATATACGATGTTAGTTAACGGCCGCTCGAGGACAAATCACAACCGTCCAATAAATTTAACAAGACAAACCTTGTAAATAATTCATTCGACTGTCTCACGATATAATTTCAGCTTATTCCAACCTAATTTTAGTGTGGGCGGAAAATCACACATACATCGAGTTGATGTGGTTCGGGAATGGTGTCAATCAATTTTTCCTATATATCAGTTTTCGATTATATCGAAAATATTTTGATACACGATTTCGTCTCTTATTGATGAGCGCGCGCGATGAAACGATGTAAACGGGATGAATCTGGGATGGGGGTGGTAGGCATGTGCTATATCATTATACCATCTCACGATATATATATTTTGTGTTAATGATTTTTCTCTGGTTTGAATGTGTATATGATATGGTTTTAAATGGAATGTGATACAATGTCTCACGTATGCATTGATGTTCATATAGAGCAGGTAGA